>JAHQIW010000542.1:0-553101 GCA_019055375.1 Parelaphostrongylus tenuis | reverse complement strand
AAATTACATTTTATAATGATTCAAATCATTAGAGCGCGTTCTACTCCAGACTTGAAACTTCATTTCTGGTAATGTCGACTTTGTAGAAAACGATTCAAATGGAAAATATAAGTGCTCTGACCTGAGCAGAAAGAAATTATGCATAACACAATAACGAGGGCGCTTGATTAACTGTTGCTTCTAAACGCGAAATAAGAAAAGTAGCTTAAGCGACCTCAACACGACACCGTAACTGGTGCTATCGGTTTTTTTTTACAGTTTGCAATTGTCTGCGCATTGCTGTTAAATTTTAAGGTTTTGACGGTATTTCATATATCCATCATTTCTTCATATATGCGAAACCAGAATGTCTCTCCTCAGGTGGGCAACTTTAAATCTGTTTTTTTTCTTGTTTTTTCAGACTACTCTTCTCAAATTCCTTGAGTGAACACTGGGTTTGTTCTGACGGTTTTATTTCCTAGTTATACGTTACAAAATGATCTCAAATTAGAGTTAAGTATGTTTGAATCTTGTACGAGCGTCATCGCTTCCTTTCTTTAGCACTCGAAAATCTGGAATTGACTGGGATCCGAATTTGTAGAGATTTAGCAATCTATCAAAATGTAGTCAGAACCGCTTCAGGTGCGTACCTGGCCATTCATGACGATCTCCCTTCAGAATAATGTTTGGTGGGGCGAAAAGTCTCTACAACTGGTTTCGTTAGAGTAAAGAGTGTAGAACGTCAGACTTTCTTTATTCATTTTTTAACATTTATAAGTCCTTGCTTTTGATTTCCATTTGAAAGAGTTTCTTAGCAGAACGCCAAGAGTTTTGAAAACTCAAATTTGGACACACCTTCAGACTGGAGATATAGGGTGCATTAAGCAGTTGTAAATATTATGAAATGGAATCCGTGGTCGCTGATTTGATCTCCGAAGCTCTTCATCCCAGACGTCAGTAAATTTACCGAACGTACCTGATAACACGCTCATTATAAAGTCCGGGTGATAATTTTAGTTTCAGTACTGGGAATAATGCCCAGTTACACTCCTAAAAAAAACTCAGCTAATTCAAACACGTGATAGACACTTGCCGTAAAAGATGTAAGACATAAGACGATGAATGAAGTGCTCGAAACTTTACATTATACGAAGCCGAATTGAACGCTACAAATATGCAAAAAACACAACTAAACTCCTTCACTGATGCGACAGTTCGTCCACATGAACTACCATTTTAGCTTCCCTTTGTTCGTAATTTTGTTTCAACGGAAAGATACGGTGTAAGGCATGGCCGTAAGTGTGTTGAACGGAACGAAACTTGAAAAGGGAATGTTTCGACCCGCGATTACCCTATCCGAGACTCGCTATGTTCCCCGCCTCACCACCAAATACTGGCTCCGCATTACTTAACCATCTAACAGGTCAGAACACACCCAAGAAAAGGTAAACGATGATCTCAATAGTGAAGGAACACCTTGTAGACAAATTCTCCATATATAAAAATGGTGTCTGTCCTTTCTCAAGGTAATAACTGATTTATAATGTTACACTTAATCCGTTATTCTTTCGTAATTCTATGCATATCCATCGAAAGAACGGTTGAACTTTTGATGCCTTTTGATCATGTTTAAAGTAAGTGCTCGAAACTCACGTGACTAGCGTGACATTAAATGAACTGTCTTTGTATCTTGAATTACTCACCAGATCCAGCTTACTGTGGTAGTTAACTTTTCACGTGACCAAATTGTTAACGTATGCTCTCTAATCTTCTTCTGAGGTCTCCAACCTTAGCTTTGCCTTTGTTTACTCTAACCTTAAACCCTCCCTTTCGTGAAATGTATATAAAATGGTCGAGGTTAATTTTATAGCTTCTCTCTACTGCTATCTCTGTCTCCCGCTCGCTACAGTTCATTCTCTATAATCTTCCTATATATTCCATTTTATTCTTGTATAGCTGGTATTGTACTGTTATCATAAGTGAAAAACGATTATCCAAATAACTGGGATTTCGACACCAAGCAAACGCAAATAAAAGCCCCGCGTGGCCAAATCATTCAGACTACACAATTTCTCCACAAACTTTCCTTTGTTATAAACCTAGTGTGCCCCAAAAATGTGGTAATCGCGGTTCGAAGCACCTCACATCTCACATTTCGCTCATATTTCAGTACTCTTACGACTATATAGCTCATATAATCTCATATAAAACTTGTGATGTAAACGTAAATGTATTCATGTGCATATGTAATTATATATACATATTTTAATTTTTTATTACATTATACTTAATCCGTTACCACAGTATTATATGCACTGTGCGAATGTCCAGCCCTTTTTAGCATTCAATTTGTTTTTTTCGCTTGTCTTCTTGAATGTCGTAGAATTACTAGTTAAGCGATATCTTTTGCACTATCCAGGATAGCCTTGCTGTGGCGTTTCATAGCGCATTGGTTGTTGACTGCGGAGAGATTTGGGCTGGAGCTTGGCTCCACGCGCGCCGCGCCGAGCAACACAAACCACTCAGCCCCACGGCGTCCTTTACATATCACCTGTTCGTAAACGTTCAATCGCCTAGTGATTCGAGCGTGTACTAGCAACACTTGCATTTCTTCCTATGGCGTGCAAAGAGTAGCCAGTGAGTCGTTCTCTCTCTTACAAAGATTCGCTGGGCGTCATCTCTTTCTTTTATGCCTTTTCGTGAAGAAATCGGACCTTCGGTTCGGTGGTCTTCTTGTAGAGCGCTCAATATTTGAGGAATCCAGTCGGTAACGGCTCTTGTCAATCGTTGTCGACTGGAAGCGCATCACGTGCCGGCCTACTTTTTTGGATATCCTGGCGTGTAGAACAACATCTCTGATCTTCGATCGTTGACGCAGGTCGAAAGTTCGATCCTTTCTCTCTTTTTGCGAGATACGGGATACTCTTAGCATCGACCTTTCGGCTGCATGCTCAATAACGCCAATAGTGATCTTTCATCTTTGCTAAACGTAGCGACCACCTTTCTGCTGCAATACGTTGGGGCAGGGATAAATCGTCGAGTCGAAAAAGTGGGCACAGAGTCGAATGCTCTTTGTCCTCTTCACTACATCTTCGATGCTCTTAGACGTTCCTCAAGCTTGCTCTTTTCCTCCCGCTAAACTCGTGGAGCTAGGTCGTTCATAAACGTTGATTCGCGACCCTAGATAGTGTAACTGGAGCATTCGGAAATGTTCATTTCGCTGAGCGCAAATGGGACATTGGAACTTATTCCGTTCCTCATCGAACATCGTTTTCGTTGGATTTAGTTGAAGAACCAATCTTTCACACGCGTTGTCGAAATCGGTCAACATTCGGTCCTCTTGGCTGGTGGTCGGTGTTATGAAGACGATATCGTCAGCAAAGCGATGATGATTCAATTGTCAACCGTCAATTTTTTTCCCATAGATCGTCCTATTCTAATGTTCGCATGACGTTCATGAAGGGTGGCAGTGAGTAATTTTGGGCAAAATTTTATGTCCTTGTCGTAGTCCCTCTTCTTACGTTGATAGTAAACAGTGTTGTGGAATGGGCGACATTTTGGTCGTGAGATCTCTATGTAACTCATGAAGGATCGTTTTTATAACCGAGTAAAGACGAACTGGTTATCCAGAGCCTCTATAACCGTACTTCTGTTTCTCACTGAAATTAAAAGGCTTTCTTCAGGTCGTGACGAAGGTGACGACAGAGCGGTAGTATTGTATTCACTCCGTGAAACTTCAAATGAGTCTTGGAGCTGTAAACATGTATGGCTTGACGATTGAGCAGTTCATGATCCTACTAAAAGAGTGCTTGAACTGCTCAATCTTCAGATGGTCCGGGAATTATTATGCTCAAACCAGAGGGCTGGCAATGGGACAGCGACTGGCACCTAGCCTGGCCATTGCCTTTATGTCTAAAGTGGAAGCACCAGTGATGGATCTCCGGCCATTACTCTACTGTAGGTATATAGATGATTGTTTGATTATCTGTTCCACTCAAGAGGAGCTGGATGATTGTTTTAGATTGCTGAATGAACAGTCAGAGTATATAAGATTCACCCGTGAGATACCAAAAGACGATTGGCTTCCATTCTTGAACGTGCAAATAAGCTTAACTGAGAGCGGCTACATAACGAAGTGGTACCGAAAGCCAAGTAGTAAGAATATCTTGGTTCACTATCTCTCTTCTCATCCCTCACATACGAAGAAGGCGCTAGTAAAAAACATGTTTCGAACAGCAGCCAATGTATGTACCGGGGAGGAGCAGAGAGTAGAATCCGTGAAACTGGCGCGGGAAATAGCCACTTCTAATGGATACGAATTCGTAGCCCCTCGGCTTAGGTTTAGAGGAAATAATGCGCCTCCGAACGAAAACTTAGTTGAAAGGAAAGTCCCGTTTATCATCCCGTTCTATTCAAATGAGATTAGTACAGCTATAAAACGATGTTTGAAAAGAGCGGGTTTAGAGCAATCGGTGGCCATTATTGAAATACCACCGAATACTCTAAAACGCCAACTAGTTCGCAACCGCTTATATGACCGTCTCTGTATGATGAAAGATTGTAAAATATGTCCTAACGGCAGAGACGGTGATTGCATGAGCGTAGGTACAGTCTACCTAATCTCTTGCAAAGCGTGTAGTGATAAATATGTTGGCGAAACGGGTAGGCCGCTCTATGCACGCATAGAAGAACACCTAGCTGACAAGCGTCTTAATAGACAAAACACCCCGCTAGGGACGCATAGAGCACAGAAGCACGACGGAGTTGATTTTGAAATCGAAGTCACCATCCTTGCGCAGGAGCAAAAAACATCAGCGCGAAAGATCTTGGAAGCATTTTGGATTAATACGACCAATCCAACCATAAACCGCAGGGAGGAATGCCTTGTAAACACTCGTGATATGAGCCAGTATATAAGACTGTTGTTTTGATGGGTAGGGTGCATTACGAGCCTATGTGTCTCTCTTGCCGGTGATCTCCACTTGGATCATCCAGTGGAACACATATAAAAAGCGGTGAGTATGTTGAGTGTTGATTTTTGCTTGATGCGATTGAAATCTAGGTCTGGTGATTTTCTCTAAAGAAGTAATGGAGGTGTTTGACTGATTGTATTGCAAACATTTTGACCTTTCCAGGCTCTGAAGAAGGCGAACTGCCGAAACGTCAGCTATCGAATAAAGTTTAATGTAACACCTCGTGTTCTGCTCAAAGAAGAAAATCAAGAATCATACTTCAATGAGTCTTGTGATCGTGTGCGGTATGTGATCTATGGTACTAAATCCTTTCCGGAACCCTGTCCTGTTCTCATGGTTGTCCTTCGTTCACTATTTTTTCCATCTTATTCAGATGACTCGAGTGAAGAGTTTATAGACAACGGGCAGCAAGCAGTTTGGGCGATGATTGCCTATGTCGTGAAGGTCTCCCTTTTTGAACAACAGCACGGTCTTGCTGGTTTTCCATTAAATGGGACTTTGCATTCTGACAAGTAGCAAGTAAGAGCGCAGCCAGGGTGTTGAGAACTGGAGTTAGGTTCTTCAAGTGCTCTGGTCAAAGTCCTGTCTGGACCGGGTGTTGTTCTAATCTTCACCAACGATAAGCATGTCGAATTTTGGAATAACCAAAAACACACCATTCTATGATGATACTACTATTGAGAAAGCGCATGTTGGCGTAGGGGTTAGAAGTGCTTTACGTCGCATACAAAATTGATGGCTCGATCTCGAGTTCGGCGCAAGCCTTTCACTTCTCTGGAAGGTTGCGCTGCATTGGCTGGATACATTTTTATACCACCGTAAGTCATTTGATGGCCAGTCATGTACCAAATCACCATGGACGATGCTAAAAGTGGAAAGACGACTGCACGGCACATTGCTCAGAGGTTGATCAGCGCTGAGAGCGTTTTTGAACAGTTTTGCCGGCGCAAGAAGAGTTTGAGAAGGCGAAAGCATCTTGCCGAAAACATTCAGTGTCACTCTTCAACAACGTCCAGCGAACCATTAAAATGGGCCAACATGGGAGTGAAAATCGATGGTCAACAATTATAAACCATTTTCTTTTTGCTGATGAAAATGTTCTTATAACACCGAGCCTAGAGCAGGTGAACGGACGCTAGCCACATTTGACAAGGTTTGTGGAAAGATTGGTCTGTCTATTAGACTTCATGTTAACAATGTTTATGAGAAACGAACTGATTTTAGATGTACCATTCTCGCTGGATGGATGAATATCTCTGAATGTTTCCAATTAGTCCTGCCTAGGTCGAGATTAACAGCTCAACTATAGAGTCAGCAGAAGGAAGTAAGCGGTCAAAGAGCATATGAGTATCGAGGACGTAATGAAGAGTGGCAAGGGAACACTAGAGTTTGTGGCCGCCTTTTTGGCCCTGTGATTATCCGTGCCATTGACATATGAATTAGAAACATGATTGATGCGTAAACAGTATAAAAACAACACTTGGCTCTATTGAACGCGCAATCGAGAGCCGTGTTAGGGGTGTCCTGCATTTAGCAAATGAGAGAAAGGATCCAAAGTTCTGAATTACGTCAACGATTGAAAGTAAATAACTACGTTCTACATGCCGAATTATCGAAAATTAGCTGAACCGTACAGGTGATGGCCTATAACATGCGATGGACGATCCTCGGAATGTCAAACGCATCACAAGAAAGGCTACCACACTATGAAAAATATGATGTTCAACCTATCCTTAAAGGGGGGCACACTGATCTACTCCTACACGACATAGGGAAAACAAAGGTTTTACTGATGCCCGCTCGAGTCATCTAGCGATATACGGGGTGGCTCACTGCAAAAAAAAATGAGTAGCCAATTTTGATTCTAGTTAATGTTCACGTTGGATAAGAAAACTAAGGTGCGAAACAGAAGCTCCTTCTATTCATTTGGATACTCGGCCGCCCCCTCATTACGAGTTATACGGATCCCATGAATTTCCCAATTGTTTCTTTGTATTGCGGTAGTCGTCCTTGACGGTGGTTTGATGCGATCATGGTGGCGGGTCAAAATCTTATATTGTAATGGCTTTTCAGCGGAGAGTGCCTAGGATTGGTTTGGTTTTATTGGTGATTGTACTAGATTAGTTAGGATTCGGAGCCTATTGCGAGTGGGTGTGTGTTGTTGGTGCCGAATGCGTCACCCAAGGTGAGACGAACAGTGTTGATGAGACAAACGAACCATATTCAACACCGTAACGAACAACCTATAACAAATAACAAATAAAACATAATTGCAATTGCAGAAGCAACAATCACCACATGTAACGCAATGTTAACAGTTCATGATGATGCAGTAGATGGGTGCCCAAGTGTAAGGTGCCCCGGACCTCACATCTCTAGGTGAATGAGAGGAGCATTGTAAGGCGCAGTGACTGCACACACGGAAAAATACGACACGAGCTATAAGCTATGACCAGGACGATCTAGAGACAAGAGATGTGGAAGTCGCAGCAGAGCTCCAAGTAGCGTCTGTAGACGAATGGAACTGCTGTGAGCGTGACCCTTTCCCAAGATTCTGTTTCGGTTTAGACTGTGAACAGCTTTCGAGCACAAGACAGATTCTGTGGTAAACATTCCATGACTGTCAAATGAAAGACACGAGCCTTTGTGTTGCGCGGACACACGGCCGGCCGGTGTTTGGAACAAAAGCTGGCTATTGTTCGCGGTTGCATCGCCCAGCTTGTGTGAGAAAACAACTCTGTTGGTATTACTCACTGTGTGCAACGAATAACCATAGCGATTATTTTTGAGTAAAACATTGATAGGCAAGAGCGTAAGAGATATTGAGATACAGCAGTTGTTACGGCTTAATAACTCCTATACATATACGAAATCTAGTGTAGAAGATCTACTGATTCAAGCAAGAAGGATGAGGTGCGATGTCAGTGGCCTGACTGAGACGAGAAGAGGGCATCTTTGTCACGCGTCACGCCGTTTATGACACCGGAGAAGATCGGTTTCTTGGAACATGCGATAGCAGAGGTGCTGGTGGGGCTGGCGCCCTCGTCAAATTGATTTTGACCGTGAACATCGATTCGTTTGAACAACTAACAAACCCGTATCGAACGATTACGGTTGAAACGAAGTGGTTCTATGCCGACTTTGACCATCTTCCTTGCTTACGCACCAACATCAAGCTATGACGAAGACGAAGTCGAAGCGTTCTATATGGATCATGAAAAATCTTCGGAGAAGATCATGCCTTCATCAACGTCATTGTAGGAAATCCCAACACGAAGATTGGACCTATGAGACGTCTGAAGAACGTCACATTGGAACACACAGACTAGAATGGAATGAACATGATGAGAGGCTATCTAAGTTTATCATGATGGTACCAAACCATCCATGGTGACTCACAATTCCAGAAGCCTCACTCTTAATGATGGACATGGGAGTCTCCCAAATGAGAGAACCATAGCAATAGACCACATCTTAGAAAATCGAAGGTTTTACCTGACCGATGTCGCTGTTGTTCCTATGTTCCTAAGTTCTACGCGGGATGAGGCCATCAGCTCCTTTGCGCAGCGTTCCGTTTTTTGCGGTTAAGAGAAAAAGCCGCTAAATTCAGGCAACGAAGTTCCAGAACTACCATAAACTGGGATGTATTCAACTCATTAGCCGAATCTTGGGAAGGCACCATTGGCGGCAACATCGGCGAAGAACACGACCGACTCGCAGAACACTTTCACATCAGCGCTATGATAGCCGAAAGTCCTAAAGTCACGATGAGGCGCTTGTCTCCGCAGATACTCGAGCTGATACGTCAGCGTAAAATCGTACGAGCTACAGGCAACCGAAACCTTACGTCCGATCTTGCGAAACGCTACAGAGAAGCATCAAAAGATAACCTCAAAGAGAGACGAGCAGCAGTTATGGCTGAAGCTGGAGAAGCTCGAAAGAGCATTCGCATAGCTCAGCAAGACTTCGCCAATTATGAGACCAAGATGACAGCACTCCACTGCCTCGACGGGACACTTACAGATTCCCGAAGGGCAATGGAGAGAATCATCTACCACTACTATTTGGCAAGAGTAGCCCAATGAATCCTCCTCGCTTTAGGGATTCGCTGAGCATCATATCTTTCTTCTATAGCTTTCGTGAAGAAGTCGGACCAGCGGGTCGGTGGTCTTCCCGTAGAGCGCTGATGTCGCGAGGAATCCAGTCGGTAACGGCTATCGTTTATCGGCTGTCATTAAAGCGCATCACATGTCCGGCCCACCTTATTTTCGATATGCTGGAGTGTAGAACGGCCTCTGATTTTCGACCGTTGACGTAGATCGGAACCTCGGATCCTTTTTCTCATTTGCGAAATACGGAACTCCTAGCATCGACCTTTCGACTGCGCGTTCGATAACGGCAAGTGATCTTTCATCCTGCTTACGTAGCGACCAGGTTTCTGCTGCATACGTTAGGGCAGGGATAATCGTCGAGTCGAAAAAGTGGGCACAGAGTCGGATGTTCTTAGTTCTCGTCACTACATCTTCGATGATCTTAAACGTACCCCAAGCAGCTCGTTTCCTTCTGCTCAACCCTGGAGCTAGGCCGTTCATCATCTCGATTTCGCGACCTAGATAGACGTAACTGAAGCATTCCGAGGTTGTTGTTCCGTTAAGCGTGAATGGGGCATTCAAAACCAATTCGTTTATCATAAACATCGTTTCGTTCAAATTTAGTTGAAGATCAATCTTTCCACAGGCGTTATCGAAATCGGTCAACATTCGTTCTGTTTGGCTGAAGATTGGTGTTATGAGGACGATTCATCAGCAAAGCGAAGACGGTTTAATTGTCGACTGTCAATTTTCACTCCCATATCGTCCCATTCTAATGTTCGTATGACGTTTTGTAGGGTGGCAATGAATAGTTTTGGCGAGATTGCATCGTCTTGTCGAACTCCTCTTCTTACGTCAATGGTGATATTGTCGCAGAATGGAAAAGAATGGATATTTTGGTAGTGTGATCTCTATGTAACTCATGAAGGATCGTTATATACCGAGTAAAGACGAACTGGTTATCCAGAGCCTCTATAACCGCTTCTGTTTCCACTGAATCAAAGACTTTCTCCAGATCGATGAAAATGAGACACAGTGGTTGTTTGCACTCTCGCAAAACTTCAGTGAGCCTTGTAATCGTGTGATGTGGTCTACGGTACTATATCCTTTTCGGAACCATGCTTATTCGCATGCCTGTCCTTCGTCAGTGTTGTGTCAATCGTGTTTAGGATGACTCGAATAAAGAGATTATAGACAACGGACAGCAGGCAGATTGGGCGATAGATGCCTATGTCGTGAAGGTCTCCCTTTTTGAACAACAATGCGGTCTCGCTGGTTTTCCATTGATTGAGGAACTTGCATTCTGACAGGTAGCGAGTGAAGAGCCGAGCCAGGGTGTTGATGAGAACTGGTGGCAGATTTTTCAGGTGTTCTGGTCCAATCCTGTCTGGACCGGGTGTTGTTCTGTTCCTTACCGACGATATGGCATGTCGGATTTTGGAAGGGAACGTCGGTAGAACGACATATTCATCCTCTTTCAATTTTTATGACCGTAAGAGGACATGTCTAGCGAAGAGATCCGAGTAGTATTGATGAATGATTTTCTCCATAGCCCTTCTGAAAGCTGTAAGTGTGTCGTCATTGCATCGGAGTACTATCATCTTGGTCTTATAATTGGCGAAGCCTCGCTGGGCTTTGCAAATGCTCTTCCTAGCTTCTGCAGCTTTTGGCATAACTGCTGGTCGTCTCTCTTTGAGATCTTCTTTTATCACTTCTCTGCAGCGTTTCGCAAATTGGAACGTAAGGTTTCGGTTGCCTGTAGCTCGTGCAATTTCACGTTGACGTACCAGCTCGAGTGTCTGCGGAGAAAGCGTCTCTTCGCGAGTTTAGGACTCTCGGCTTTCACAGCGCTAACTTGAAGATGTTCAACGAGTCTATCGTATTCTTCGTCGATGTTGTCGACAACGGTATCTTCCCAGGAGCCGACTAACGATTCGAATACATAACAGTTTATGGTAGTTCTGGGACCTCGTCGTTTGAATATAGCGGCTTTCTCTCCTCTTTCCGAAAAACGGAACGTTACGCGAAGGAGGTGATGGTCTGATCCTCGTGTAGAACTTAGAAACAACAACGACATCGGTCAGGGAAAGCCTTCGATTTACTGGGGTGTGATCTATCTCGTTATGGTACTCTCCATTGAGAGACTCCCACGTCTATCGCTGAGAGTGAGTCTTCTGGAATTGTGAGTTCCCATGGATGGTTTGGGTCATCATGATAAACTCAGATAGCCTCTCATCTTGTTCATTCCAGTCTAGTGTATTCACTGTGACGTTCTTTGGACGCTCATCTAAATCCAATTTTTGCATTAAAATCTCCGACAGTGACCTTGAAGAACGTATGATCTTCTCTGAGGAAATTTTCGAGGTCCATATAGAATGCTTCGACATCGTCTTCGTCATAGCTTGGTGTTGGTGCTTAAGCAACGAGTATGCTCAAAGCCGGCATAGGACCACATCGTTTCAACCGTAATCGTCCGGTAGGGGTTGTTAGTTGCTCAAACGAATCGATGTTCACGGTCAAATTCGATTTGACGAGGACGCCAACGCCCTCGACGCCTCTGCTATTGCATCTTCCGAGGAACAGTTCTTCTCGGATGTCATCAACAGCGTGAAAAGGATGGCGCCTTCTCGTCTCGGCCAAGCCAATGACGTCGTACCTTATTCTTCTTGCCTGAATTAGTAGATCTTCTACAGCGGATTCGTGAGCAAGTGTTCTTGCATTGTAGGTACAGATCGTCATTTTAGTCCGTTTTGATCTTGGCACCCTAATTTGGCCCTGAGATTATAGCAGCCTCTCCGTATCCGTCGTACATGGCGCTGCCGTACCAGTGGCTCTTTCGGGGTCACGGGAATGAGGCGCATATTTGTTACTGCTTTTGGCATTTTGATACCCAACGTATTTCTTACCAGGCTCTAAACATGGGGGCTGGGTACTCATGAGTAGCTTGCCAGTCTCTCTCGGCGGAGCCTATTTGTTGAAGGAGCTTATTTGTTGGAGGCGACTCCTAACCGCCTATCATGTACTTCCCAGCTGCTTGATTGCAGGCTTTTGGCTGAATTGACTCTTTGAAATAGAGTTTTGTCATGTGGCGCTGCAGAAGCAGGTAGCTCATTCTCTGAATCCACCTGTGTGTCTGGGAAGCACACGGTCAATTTTGGTTCTCGTTTATTCACCTATCCACCACCTGGGGACGCACCACGTTCCCTCGGGGAGGATTTCTCAATGAGGAAGGTTCTTGGATATATATATATATATGTATATATATGCATATGTATACATGTATATATCGCATCCTCGTGGAGTTCATTGCGCAGTTTTACGTCGCGAGTGCTGACTGAGTTTTATAGGATTTCGTTTGAGCACTCTGTAGATGATGCGCAGATGTCTTTACAATTTTGAAGTATTAGTCCATCTCTCTGCTATATGACGAAGTACTGGGTGGGCTGTGAAACTGAAAAGGTGGGTATAGAGTCCCCAGTCTGTCTGTTGGTGGTAGTTTCTTCAAGAGGTACAAATCTGACCATTTTGCCCTTCTTCCTCTTTGCAGTTAATGCGATATCTTGGTAATCATTTTTTCGGAATGGATGTGTCCGCAATATTACAATCTATAGAGCCCGATACACGTGTTTCGGCCTTGACAGCCTCGTCAGTCGGGCAGTACCCTTCGTCTTTAGCCAGTCCTCTCGGGGAACCGATCTCCTATAGAGAGTTGGCGACAATGAACTTTTTACATATGCCATTAAGTGAAAATATCACTAAATGGCAGTGTTTTACACTCAATTGCTCTTCGCTGATATTGTTAAACATGTCGTACCCTTCGTTTCGAGTGTTATCTTAAGACCTGACTTGCTTAGAAATTAATATCAGGCATGCTGGAAGTTGAGCGTGGTCTTAAGAAAACATTCGAAACGAAATATACGTTATCTCGTTTTACATGTTCTGTAAGCACCTACGATACAATGTGTTTGCTGAATCGGTGGTCCAGCCATTTCGACTTGTTTGTTATTGTATCAGAGGTTTATTATGAACTGCATTTTCTTCCTGGTTATGCATAGTTCCATTCTTCTCCATTTCGTTGAGCTCATTCAACCCTTTCACGGCAGACGTTGATAGAGCGCCGTCGTGCTGGTCGCTTGCGCGGTTGTCGTCGCTATGGACCTTGCAGATAGCGAACGTTTTTTGATAGTGTTTTCGTAATGGTTTCAGAGCTTTCTCGCCATTAAGGAGGATTTTCCCATCTGTAAAATGTCTAATATGAGACTTCATTTAAAGTAATTTGGGAAGGTTACTTATAGCCGAAGCAATGCTAAAACGGATATAAAACGTTCAAATGTTTCTAAAAAATGACACTATACATTGCATGTAATGTCTTTTCATTGATAACTCTTTACGATTTTCTGACTACCAAGTACTTCAAGAGTTGTACTCTTTAAGATGGTTTCCTAAAAAACAGTAAATTTTTATTATCACTGAAGCTGATTTTATGATTCCGCTTAGCTAGTGGAATATGCTTGGAGAGACTTTCGTAAGGCTACGGGTAGTAGAACCAACACCAGTGCCTCAAATTCCGAATTTTTGGGCGCAAAAGACCCTTCTATTGCGACGACGACACTACTCTAAGTGTTGTTGAAAATGTTCACGTTATATTATTTATATTTCTGCAAATATTGATCATAATTCTCATTCCTTACCTACGTCAATAACAGTTCACCTCCACTCACACTATAGCAAACAAATAAATAATCCAAGTCTATTATTTCATCGTTTTGTACTTCTCAAGTTGGATATTACAACGCAAGTCTTTCAGTTTTCATATATTATTATTCCATATTAGTACATAAATGTCATCGCATCATAATAAGCCCTATGTGTGAAGCACATCAATTTTCCCGCTACAGTGGTGCAGGGAAGCTTTTCTAAAATCAAGTATATTATAGAAATGTCTGACATCTGGGCTATTTATTGATCAACTATAGGTTAGGGGAAAAGCTTCGCCCATTGAAATATATGCGCGGTAATGATAAAAGCCCCGCGCATGCGAAACACAATTTTATTTTGAATGTTACAGCGCTGTTAAGCCGCCTCAAAAATGTGCATACAAGATTTTTCCGATAATTAAGCTTTTTATGGACTTTTGACACTCTTATGAAAAGTTCTTGTCCAGGAAAAGAAGTCCCTTCGCAATTCGTGCTGGATAACGGAAAAACCTAAATTACTTAGTTCCACTGCGATGTGCACCAATAAAAATTGGCGGGGAGACGAGACACTTCCATAACAGAAGCTGAATAAAATGCAACATCGTGCGGCATTGACAGAATGTAGCACGCCGGCCTGAAAGGCTCAACATTGTTTACCCTCAGTTAATTAATCTTTGGAAGACGATGATACTGTTAGCGAAGGGAAAGTTTCTTAGGAATTTTCTATCGATTGTACGTCTTTTCCATCTTAGTAGATTGGCTTCGTCATGCACTGTAGTGCGGATGTGAGCAATTTTGGTACTGTGGTATCGCCTTGTTGAACCTCGTTTCCTAAGCAGACGGTACACAATAGATTTAGAAAGGTTAATTTCGTGGCCCAGCTCTGATAGCAGTCCGATTATAAACTTTCTATGTATTGCGAGAACACTAGTTATTCCACGAATCCTATGCAATTACATTTGTTTTAACGCCGCAAAAGCCTTCTTCGCAATCAACAAAAGTCATCGTTAGGGACAGCTGATACATCTAACAAACTTTATAATCATGAAAATGGTTAGTGTGCGACTCATACAGTAGAACCCTGCTGAGATCCTGCCTACTCAACTGGTCGCGCCTCATCCAATATTTTCGATATGCACAACAGGATATACAATACGAAATGCCAATCCGTAGAATGCAGTCAACAAGCATAGGAAACGGTTATACGAATGAAAGTTATGATATATTGAATATACTAGCCACGAGAAATCGAGTGTACAACACTTTGTGTTCATTTGAGTTCTTCACTGGACATAGAGTGTAAAGCGTTCGTCGTCGCTAACTCTTATTGTGGGGACTGGAGCACCCACAGAGATTAGAAAAAGCCGAGAAAGGGTAACTGCCCGACTGACGAGATCGCAAGATCGAAACACGTGTATCGGGCTCTACAAGTCAACCCTCTTTTAACAGACCACTGACATGCGTGGCTCAAAAATGATTGCAAGGCATATTGAATTTTGAGCTGTGGTCTTAAGAAAACACTCGAAATGAAAGTTAGGTTATACGAATATTTTTTGAATCATTCTTCATGATTGATTCATTGCGCCCTACATTCTCTACTAGTTTGGGATTTTTTGTTTTCAAAGGTAATACGCCATTTGTTGTGAGAACTACCCATGAATTATGCCCTCTGAGAAATTTACACTGATGCGGTCGATTCGTGGAGCTGTGTCTTTTTAATGCTTTTTATGACAACTATAATCTCAGAGGGAAGAATTCCGAGTTGTTTTTTTCACTGAGGATTTGAGGTTTCGGAACGGAGATTTTGAGACTTCAATAACTTAATAATTTTCGTTCATTCCATATTAGCCGAAACTTCGTTACTTCAATAAAAGTTGTGGAATAAGCTTGAGTTCGATATGAAACTCCGTTTTTAAGGGATATAATCATTTTTCAAAACCTTCAAACATCTCTCTTTCAATTTTTTCCTATCTTAGCCGATCGTCGATGTGGTGGCGATATCACGAACGTAGATGGCGATTGGGGATTCACAGGTACTATTGAAAGTCCTAACTACGGTGGATTTTATCCACCGAATATGGATTGTTCATGGAGACTCGACGGCCTAGGCTCAGAAAATTCGTCCGCGTCTGATCTAAGGCTGAAGGTTGGTGGGATCGAGTCACAAGCATCACAATGATGCACATGTTTTTCGATACAGTATCACTAATTCTTTTGATTATGTTTATTTTGTTGTATTATTAGATCGTTCCTTAAGTTTTGGCGCTTAAAGCAACAAACGCCAAATTCATTGACCAGAAGAAAGCAAAATTGTATGATTTGGATATCGTTCAATTGCGCATTTCTTCCGAACCCTTGGTACACAACTTCTCACACTTGTTTTAAGGTGGAGCTGTCGTGGGAACAAATTCGCTTGCTGCTCATGCACGAATGACGTACGGGGGAAAATGCTAGGAAGTGGCACGCAAAATTAATATAGCTTCATGTGGACAGCCCGAGCGCCACTGATCCTCCAGAGCGTTCTTTCCAGCTTCGGATTTTGCAGACCACTTCCTAGCCGTCTTTTTTGCAACGTATCATCGCCCCAAGTTCCATTAATCATGCATGCCGCCTCACTAGTATCTCCCCCTACTCGTCATTCGTGCATGAGCAAGCGAATTTGGTCTTAAGACAATTTCATCTCTGAGCAAATATAAGAAAATGTGTATCAGATGTTCGCAAGCAATTGCGCAATTGTATCATGCCAAAAGCATGAAATTTTAAATACTTCTGGTTATTGAATTTTGTGTTTATTGCTCTAGTGCCAAAACTAATGGAACGACCTATTAAAGTCGATGCATTTACCTTTTTTGATCACTAAAAATCACATTCGGAGAGACTGTGATTTAGAAGATTCGTGTTTAGTTGTTTAATTGTCATATCGCTCTTAGTAATACATATTACTCATTTTTCATGAATCGACAGTTACCTACAGTAATCCTCGTTTCAGCTCGAATTTCTCTCATTTGATGTGCCTTCATCGTATCAGTTTTCATCTGCGTTATGGCAACAACATTTGGATATTCCTCGAAGAGCTTTCAATATTTTCGCTAATCTCGGTCGTTCGTTATAAAGCCTTATTTTCTACCTTTTTGAAAGTTTGTTGTTACTTGAAAGTTAGTAGTCATTTTATAGCTAGATAACACTCAGTTAACAGCGAGTTTATGGTCAATCACACTAATAAAAAATGACTGCTGATGAACTGAATGATTTTCATCAATGCTCGGCTTTGCCTTGCTGTAATGAATAAGAAGGTATGCTATGGTGGTGATTAAAAGAACCTAACTTCAGGGCGATTTGGGATGATGTCTCCATTTCGTCGTCGTGAGCCGCTGATACCATTTCGTAGAGAGTCGGTCTATCAATGTGGTGAAGACTATCTTCAGGTTGGGAGGAAACTGATGTGTAGAGTAGTTCAATAAAGAAGATGGATATTTATCGCATTAGCTGATTCTCTATAATAAACGCATTCCGTGGAAATCGCTGATTACACAAGGACATCGCTCTTGCATAGCCTGTATAAAGTTTATCCACTCAAGAACTTATAGCAGAAATCACCAATTGAACAATTTCAGCTCATATCAAAGGATTTCTAGTTGTATTTAATTGCAGTAACACTTTTATTTGTAATGTAGGTGTACGCCGACGGTCAACTAGTGCATGACGGTTGTAATCCACATCGCCCACCGTCGACGATGCTGATGTCGATTTCACAAGTAGTGCTTCGTTTCCATTCAGACGGCAGCGAGCAAGGGAAAGGATTTCAAATAGCGTACAGTCTAAGTAAGCTACCATCGATTGCAAGTAAAATGGTCCAGTTAAGAATTTTGATTATTTTAGCAATTGAAGCGATCAAAGATGAAAAGTAGGCTTGATAAAAATCTAAGGAGCTATTGTTCAAGCAGATGATGGTGTTAGAATTTATCAAACAACTCACGAAAGTTCAACTTTATCAAAACACATATTTTATAATTTCTGATTTTTTCCTTAAGCAAAACACGAGGTGTTAAAATAAACTTTATTCGACAGCTGACGTTTCGGCAGTTCGCCTTCCTTAGAGCCTGGAAAGGTCAGAATGTCCGCAATCCAATCAGTCAAACACCTCCATTACTCCTTTAGAACAAAATCACCAGACCTAGATTTCAATCGCATCAAGCACAAAATTAACACTCAACATAATCACCGCTTTTTATATGTGTTCCATTGAATGATCCAAGTGGAGATCACCGGAGGGAGAGATACATAGGCTCGTAATGCACCCTAACCATCAAAACAACAGTCTTATATATTTTATATTATATTATACACATATTTCAAAACCACCTGAGGTTCCGAGTTCGCTCCGTATTTCAACAGATTTGTGATTATGTTTCACATCATTTCCTTTCATGAAAAAAAGAGAATGAACATCAAATAAAAGTTAAAGCATAGTACACTTTCTTGAGTGATAGGGGAGTTAGAAACACGGTGTTAAGGACTTACTACTGAACATAGATAATACGTTTTTCTTACTAAGCCCAAACATTCTTATAGTAGCAACGTTATTGATGGAATACATTTTATGACAGCTGATGTTTCTAAATGCTGAAGCTATCATTGAGCTAGAGTTTGTTCCTACGTTTTGAATGTGGTAATTCCCCCCTTTGTTTACATAATCGATCTAGATACAGCTTTTTCGTATAAAGAAGAAAAGCAGAGAAAGGAAAACTGCATATTTGGAGGCAATCAATTTAGTTGTTAAATCATTCACATGTTCAGTCTGCGAGAAGACGTTGTTCGGAAACGGTACGATTCAGACGTGGAACTATCCAAATGGTGGACCAGCAGGCAAATGCGTCTACACGATACGAGCGGAAGCAAGTCATGCCATTAAACTCAAGTATGATATCTCATAAGATGTAAAGAAAACAACATTGATACAGTGTGCGAATTTGAGTTACTTGGAGACCCTCCAGACTGGTAATCTGTCATTTATTTTGGGATTTAATGCACAAGCAGTGGAGCTATAACAACGGATAAAGAATAAAGCTTTCGGCCTTAATCATTCCCTGAGGAATGCGCCATGTGCCCGACTTCATCAAGATCATTAGGGCTAATTACATTGATATCTGGTCTATACAATGATTGACATTGGCCTATCAATCCATCAAATCAGTGTTGATGTTTTTGCATAGACCATGGAAAATCTGGCACTCATTTGTCGATTACAAGTGAAAAAAATGCTCGGGATCCTTTCAATTCTCAAGACAACTTTAATCACTACGATATACACTTCAAGTCAGATTGTCATAGATTATTTATGAATAGTAAGCCTTCAGATTCAAAAACTATCGGATTGCGTACTGCAACAACTTCACAGTGCTTTTACAATAGAGATTCCTACAAGACGATGACGGATTATGTAGAGGTAAAGAAGCGCTGTATCAACTTCAAGAACGAAATGTTATTTAGTCACTTCTGATTTGTCGTCGTTTTTCATCATGGTCAGATTTAACTTCTTGTGAAGGTATTTTCTGACATTGAACACTACATATCTAAAATTCATAATTTTTTTCGTGTTTCTGAAATCAACTACGCTACCATAGCTACAAAGTCTTAGACTACGCCTTAACAAATAGGAGCGTATATCTGTTAGAGTAAAAAGTTGTAAGTGCTGCATCGCTTTACTGTTGAATCGTGATACTATCTAAAAAGTTTTATTGTAGCTGTTTTAGAAAAAGAAAAGGATTACTCCTAATAGTTTTTCTTTTCAAAGTAATAAATTAAACCTCTTTAGCACGTTGGCAACTATTTGAGCTGTTAAAAGCTCAAACTGCACGTCGCGTGTGCTGCGGCGCGGCGCGGCGGCAGTCTTCATTATCACCCCTTGCAAGGTAAAGATGAGAATTTCTTCGGTAATCTGAGGTACTGAAGAGATATTATCGTGATTCACCTGTATCACCTGTCGTCCCGTTGATCCTCGAGTGACTCGAGCGGGTACCAGCAACTCTTCCATTTTCCCCTATCGCGTGCAAGAGTAGCCCAGTGGGTCCTCCTTGCTCTAGGAATTCGCTGAGCATCATATCTTTCTTCCATCGCTTTCGTGAAGAAATCGGACCAATGGGTCAGTGGTCTTCCTTTAGAGCGCTTGACGTCCCGAGGAATCCAGTCGGTAACGGCTCTCGTCCATCGGTTGTCGTTAAAGCGCATCACGTGTCCGGCCCACCTTATTTTCGATATCCTAGCGTGTAGAACGGCGTCTCTGATTTTCGAATTATCGTGATTAAATGGCGAAACATAGCATGAGAGACTTTTATAAAAAGTTTTATAGTTAAGAGAATGCCCATGTATCGAAAAATCATGTGTGTTTCAACGAGATAAGAACATTGTTTTGAGAGGGGACATATATCCAGCTGCTATATAACTTCGTTTTTTCTTTTTTCATCCATGTTTGTGTAGCCTTTGATAGCTTGAGAAATGCCTAATCTCCGATTAGGTTTGCTTTGTGTAATGGCTTCTATTTTACTCTCTGCTAAATAAAAAAGCAAGCGCTTTGCATGTAGAGTTCGTTTAGTGAGAACCTGTCTTTTTCCTCGAGATTTGTTGTTTTGTAGGGAAGAATCGCTATTGCTTCCGCTATAGGTGCCTTATGGATATCTCTTCTATCATATTTTACCATTTACTGGCGCAGAAATTGGTTACGGTGACGATAAAAATCCACATTTTATGAAAAAAGCTACCATAACGTCATTGTAGCTGCCGCTCTCGCCGCGACGAGTCGGCAGCGAGTTCGTATCAATGCGCATCTATGGAAATAGAAGTTTGTTTATTTATTGAAGGTTCTTAGAGCACAATCTTAGCAATAAATGATGAAATATCACAGAGGAAATTTCTGTAAAGGGTTTTTCGGTAAAGAAAACGTCCATCTGCCGGAAATTAGTTAATGTTTCAACAAACGAACCACATCCCTTTAAAAGGAAACTTGCTTCCACTTGCTAAAAAACATTTTCTTCTTCCTTCTTGGTCTATGTTTTTGTACTTATTTGATAGCTTGAAAAATGCCAGTCCTCACATCTAATTTTATTTACAAAACTTCCGTATTACATTCTGCTATTCGAAAACAGATGAGGTTTTGCACTTGAAGTGCATTGTTCCAGTCTCGTAGCGGATTTTTTGGTATTATATATCAGAATTTTGATGTTGAGTAAACTTACTCGCTATGAAAAATTAGACAGTTTTGTATGGGCTTCTATGTAAATATCTTCAAAAGAACGAGCACTTTGTCGTCTATAAAATCTACAATTTCATCAAGAATTGCTAATTTGCGGTCGCATTTATGTGAAAAGTGCTCGTGTATCTTTCTTCTTCCCTAAAAAAAGCTTTTTTACCAAGTTATAGTAATCATTCGCTAGCTTGAGAACTGGGGATTTTAACAATACGCTTGGTTTGTGAGAGTACGAAGTGATATGGAAAAGGATTACGTTTAGCTTTTGGCAAAAGCTGTTTCAACTTTGCAGAGAATTTTTGGGAATATATCGTGCATTTCCATCTTGTGACACTTTGATTTTGATGAAATATTACAGAAGAGATTTTTATAATGAGTCTCATAGTGAAGACAAATCCCATGTATCGAGAAATATTCTATATTTCAACGAGAAAACCACATTGTAGTAAAAGGGAATAATTTTCTAACTGTTATATAACATTCGTTCCTTCCTTTTTCATCTACGTTTTTGTAGTCAATCGATAGCTTGAAAAATTTAGATTTTCATACTAAGTTTGCTTTGCGAAAAGGTTTTCATAGACGTTCAACTAACCAGAAGAAAAGTAACGTTTTACAGTCAGAGTTCATTTTCCCCACCTCACTGAGGATTTTTTTTGCTTTTTTCTAATAAAATTCTGATTTGAGGGAAGCTCTGTCACCATAAAGTATTGAATATTACTGGGAAATTTCAATAAACTTATTTTCAGTAGAAAGAGCATCCAGTTGTCCGAAAAATTTCCACTTTTTAGTACGATCTGTGCGAAGTGCAGTCAAATTTTGTGGAATGAGCTCGTGTTTCCTTGCAACTTTTACGTAGAGGATATTTTCACTAGCATATTAGTGGTCAATCATTAGTTTGGGAAATGAAGATTTCTGTACTAGGCTTGATTTATGTAAAGGCTTTTTTGAGGAGTAATACGGGGAAAATTGCGCCTCGTCTTTGGGATAGTTATCTCATTGCTTGAACTTCGCTGAAGGTTCTCTTGACAGTTATAGCGAGATTTAGATGGTTTGGACACTTGATTGTCACAAGGGGAGCGACATATTACCAAGAAAATTTCCGTAGGCATTTTCAGTAGGAAGTACGCCAACACGTCCCAAGAGTCCGCGTTCAACAGGAAAGCCATAAAAATGAATTTACTTCCAACTCCTACTCTCCATTTCTGTCTGATATCTTATAGGACTAAGACCGCCTTTTTCGATCCCATCATTCCTCCGATCGCCACAGATATTTGTTTGCTGTTCATTCAGACACAGCTGGCTTCAGGTCCAGAGTTGTACTGTGCAGGCAGAAGTTTCCAACACATTTTTGCATCCGGGAACTATATTCATAGAAATTAGCAGCCAATGTGTGAATAATTCTATCATTAGCTAAGTATGCAGAAAAAGCTTCAAGCCTTTGCTTGACCGTGTGGGTGGAATAACCGAATTGTGCGGTAGAGGGAATACTCCCGATGATGAAAACGATGCCCGCTTGGGCAACATGGAGGTCTCTGTTTAACTGTTGGACGTCTAACCACATGGATGTGATCACACTGGAGTTATCAAGGGACCTGGAAATTTGATCGGGGGCATGGAGTCTTCTTTAGGACATCAGCTAAAAAGAACACGTAGAGGGCGTTAACGATACAAATATCCAGTGTCAACATCACCGCGACAAATTACGCTCGCAGTACAGAATAAACGCGGGTAAAGAAGTTAGTGCCCAAAAATTTATAGAACAAAGTCTTTCTGCGATTCAGAAAGTTCCCAACTCCAGGAGTTCACTAAGAATCAAAAAATTATGAAGAGTTATTGATGAGATGGCATCGCATACAGTGTTTACCATCATTTGTGACAAACAAGTGATCGATTTCTCATTTTCACTCATTATCATAACTTTGCGGTCTTTTATGGAGTGAAGTAGTTCCAAAACAAAAGATTTTTATCGTAATTTTCAGAAACAGAAGAGCAGAGTGATAAAGTGCTAGATTATTTGGTTATTGTTCATCATATGAAGCAATAAATAAGTACAAGATCCAGCTTTTACCCTTGGAACGCGGGATTTTAGAGTGGAGGATTAGCAATATTTCTATTACTAATGGCTTCAAAAATCTCTCTCTATCACCTCCTATAGTTTGTTGGCGATTAAAATCCTTTTAGTGGTGATAAAAGTAGAAAATTCATCAGAGACTGCCGCATTGTGACTATAGCTCGCCGCGCGACCACGTCGCGTGCCGCGCCCAGATTTCAACGTGGTAGCCAAACAGTTAAAAGTTGGAACTTTTACAGAGTTGTAAAAGAGGCTTTGTTTTATTGTGCATTGGGTAAGAATTCTCTATATCAGCTTAAACTCAAATATGAATATTAGTAATCCCTGCAACCTAACAGCAACGCCAATGTTTCGTTCAAAACCCCCATATCTTGATGGGAAAACCACATGCTTGTGAACAATATATTTCGAACTGTTATTGAATATTCCCATGCCGATTTATATGTATTTTGTCATATTTCAATTGAATAATCTCTTGTATGTCAACACCAATTCACCTTTATTCATTGTCAATAATAAATAATTAGTTAAATCACCTAACATATTGTTATTTTGAACTTCGGAATTCAGATATCACGACATAAATGTTCCAATTTTGAAGTCCTCTAGCTCAATAAAATAGCCAAAAGTTGTCGCTGTTTTTGATTTAGAAAATAATGAAAGGTTTATGAAGATTGGTGATGCTCAGCATTCGATAGCCACCTCATCGACAACTGTCAACAAATATTGAATATTAGGACAATGCAGAGCTTTTTCACTAAAAAGACGTCTATACACACTTCAAAGATGCTTCATATTTCCAAAGGCGACAAAGTTTGTTTAGGATTAGAGTATTACTATACAATACTGCAAAAAAATCTGTCGTAAGATTATACCAAAGCACCCCACCTGCAAAACGTAATTTTCTTGCTGCTAGAACAAAGTGTGAAAAATTCTCTCGAATAACAGCTCAGAGCAAAATCTTCTTTTCTCGAGCTATCGATCGAATAGTAATAGTCTAGTAAAAAAGCTCTGCTGAGTAGAAGAGGATAGGAAACAAGCCTACATTCCACACAACGCGTGTGCATTCCATACAATTCGTTACGAAATTTGAAAATTTCTAAGGCAATTAAGCGTTCTTTCTCAAGAGGCGCTATACACCTCCCTTCAATAATAATTCTTTTTCGTGATAAATTCTAACCTAAAATCAAAATGTTACCACCAATTTGCTAAATAACTCTCTCAATTTCGTTGGGCGACCTGCGCCAATATGAATTTGCAGAGAGATGTGAGGCCTGAATTAAATGTCTGAGTAAGATTTGACATCGCACGGCGTGAAAGAGTTAACGTACAAGTTCAATCTAAGGCAACAGTTCATTTTTCGGTATTGCCAAGAAGCAATCAGGGATCCCTATTCGGAAGCTTAGTACCAGCTGTTGCTGTTTGGGGGTAGATCTAGTCGTAATCCAGTATTCAGCATGCCATTTCCAGTCCACAAAAGCTAGCGAATGTTTGTAATTACGCATCCTGACAAGCCATTGAGGGTACAAAGTGAAATTGCAGTTTCAATTAAAAGTTTTAAAAAAGTGCGAATTTTAGTTCTCTGGCGGGAAGGAGGAAGACAAACAAATTAATCAACGTTACATATGTGCTCGTTATCCATTTGTTGAGGAGGGAGAGTTTATCATGAGTGCGACACGACCATTAGTTATCACCTACTCTAGTAGTGGTAGTGAGAAGAATTCTGGCCTTCTGATGGAATACACGACCATCGACGTTGGTATGTCATACATTTTGAATTATTTTTGAATTAAGCGCCTCGTCATAAGACCTTCCTGATCAACGGATCACAATAATAGGTTGCGGTGGCCTCTACTCGCAGCCTACAGGAACAATTAGCTCTCCAAATTACCCGGATAAATACTTTCCACATATGCATTGTGTGTATCAAATACAAGTTGCATGGGTGAGGTTTTTATTCTATTTCATAAAATTCGAAGAAACCCTCAAAAAACGATAGTTTTCATCCATAGATGAGCGTATTTCTACTTCACTTGGCAGCGGCACACTTTCGCGTTATTTGTGGATGCTAGTACTTTATTTTTGCTTTTAGTAAAGTAAAAGCAATCGTCAGATTTTCTTTAAAGTGACCAATATCTCCTTCAAAGTGCCACACTCAGCAAAGTGGACCCACAAATTTAGGGCGAATGCGCCAAACCGCCCCTCTTGTCTCAGTTCATGTAAGGTCGTGCGTGCATCACAACTTCTAAAAAAACTTAGTCGGGTTGTTTAGCTTTTTCCCACAAAAATTGAAGGTTTAACAAATTTAACAGATTTTAAAAAACTATGAAGCATCCTCAAACGCAAAAACATGTGTTCATATGTAAATTTCTGAATAATTTCTTTTTTGCAGTCAAAGCAAGTACGCCTAACATTCGACAATTTCGATATTGAAGTAGTACACAATGATGAATGTTCCTATGACAATGTCGCCGTATATGAGTCATATATCAGTCCAGAGGAACACGGCAAACTTTTGGGAAGGTAAGGAAGTGAATTAAATGACGAGCATTTGGAGCAAGTCACGAAGCGTTTCATATACGGGATTCTGTCGCGTACAAAATGTCACTTCTATGGCAGAAATTCAATCCACTTATCAAAAAACAGTGTTAAATGTAGCACCTTGAATCTGCATTCAGTATCTCATCGATTAGCTATACGGTAATCACCTCCAAAATTTCAAAGGGTAAAAACTTCAATTTGCAGCTGTTCAATCTTATTCACTATCCCACATTCCATTTTTCAAGCATAGAACAAAGCGGACAGAAACTGGTTCATTATACATAATTTGGCGTCGCTTGTATGAAATTCAAATGATTTTCAGATTCTGCGGGACAATGCTACCACCAACACTTTTGTCCAGCTCGTACAAAATGGCTGTTGTGTTCAGCTCGGATCGTTCCATTGCCGGAAATGGTTTTTCGGCAAGGTTGGGCCTGGTCCTAGTTTGCTTCATAGTAATCGCTCAAATAACCTATTTCCACTACGCACGGTCTCAGCACAAGTTCCCTGATTTTAATGAGCAGCATATTGCATGTGGGCAACCTTTCCCACCGCTGCTTGGTGCTGGTGATTCGAAAACCTACCCAATCACCCACCAAAGGTGGTTGTTGATGCGAGTCGGAATTTCGAATCACTTTCCAGCTTGGATCACTTCTCTTGGGCGTACTTAACCACAAATGGTCAAAGTATAGAACTCATTAGTGTGTTAAGGTTCGAAGGCGTTGATATAACCATAGATTGTGATCGAACTTACACTGAACCGAGTGGAGAAATCGTCTTTGACGGTAGCCAGGGACGATTTTCACAATGCGATTTCCATATTTCTGTGAGTATCTGTCGTGTTTCTAGTCAAAACCGGTGAGTGAATGGCTCTCTTTCGAATTAGCCGTTATCTCGGCTACGCATTGGTTCTTCATCTTACGTTTGTTGATTATAAATACATTCTTGGATTGTTTAAGTTTCTTAGTAAGGTGCAAAATCTATCACATTTCCAGTGCACTGCTAAAGTGATTACGTTGAAATTCTGTGAATATGGCATTTTCAAGCCTCGAATGACAAATAATTTTGACGAAA
Organism: Parelaphostrongylus tenuis; assembly: GCA_019055375.1. Taxonomy (NCBI): domain Eukaryota; kingdom Metazoa; phylum Nematoda; class Chromadorea; order Rhabditida; family Metastrongylidae; genus Parelaphostrongylus; species Parelaphostrongylus tenuis. The sequence goes on along the minus strand of JAHQIW010000542.1, from coordinate 526,432 downwards.
ACCTAAAGTTTGGAGAAGGCCAACGTTCCTTGAGCTGAGTCATTGCAGCCAGCGTCATTGATGTTGTTTCTTCCAGGTAATTTCGACTGCTCGTCTTGTATTAACAATGAACAATATGAGCATTCCATGTATGAAGTCTCAGTTGTATCTAAGGTGAGTAAATTTGATGAAACGCAGCACAGAGAATGAAGCTAATCAGTTGAGCGAGTGAAAAATATGGAGCTTGGTCTATAAAGTCCATATCATACAAAAATGAGTGGAAAGAGCACTTAAGGTAGTTAGCGGCAGACCTTGAGAAACTACGAGGGGCGTATTCAGTCTCTTCAGTTTATTTTCTCCTACGTAAATATAAGCCTTATCAAGTTCTATTATTGTTTATAATTATACATTTTGTGCAATTTTGTGATTGGTTACGCACGGGTAACTAGCTGCCCGCACCTACCAAAGCGTAATTTTCACTTAACTGATCTTTCGGAAAAGTAGTTGAATTCTCTTTATCCAATCAGAAAAAGATGAGCATCGGCGTGAGTTATATTTCAGCACCTAAGAACACTCATCTTTTTCAACTACGTATAAGCTGTACAAGTATTAAGGGAAATTAACCAATTAATAAACCAATGAAGAAATGGTAGTCTGCTCCAGAAACGGTGCTACGGATCAATCGCCCGGTTTTACGTCGCTCAACACCGAATCGTCGGTGTGTGATGAGTATCCGATGCCAATCCTGAGATCACACGGCAGTCGAGTTCTAATTAGATTACAAACCACGGATTCGTCTACAGCATATTTCAATATCAGTTACGAACAAATTGTTTCATGTAGGTTTATTTATTTTATAAGCTTTATTTTCCTAATCGATATACTTGAGGGGAAGGGGAAGACCGGGTGGATTGGTGATGCACACTATCACGTGCTGGTTGGGCCACTTCTCCAGTAATCATGGCGAAACGCCATAAATCGGCTATTTTTAAGATTGCAAGAAAACTCGGCAGGTATTCAGCGCCATTGACAAGGAAGACGAAATTTTTTGGCAGGTATCGAAGGAGCAAGTGAAAGTTTGAAAGATCTTTGTGAAGGATGAAAGGGAGTAAACAATTGAGTGTTAGAAGTACTGAGATCCGCACAGTGAAATGTGATCACCGGTCCTATGAGATCAAAAAAGTGAAACAATTTAGTCATGTGGAGACAAATGAAAAAGCGACCTCATTTGCTGGAGCGGAACTTTCCACAGGAGTGTTAGTAACTACTTGTAAGCTGAGACTTGAGTCTACAGCCCTACGTCGCCAGTTTTGGAAACACCCTTTTGTAACGCTATTATCTTCACACAAAACTAGCGAATATCTCGCCGGCCAGAGCTCTTCTTCGGACTATTAGTGACCATAAGATAGCGTAGTGCTTCCTGATGCCAAGCTGTGCTTATATCCTAAACAGACCGTTTCTTCGCAGCGCGGCAGGTAAAATAAGGTGATTTTCACGTGTGAGAGTGGACGATCTAAAGCCAAATCACGTCGCATGGGTGTGGCGGTCACGTGGCTGCTGACCATATACTTCTCTACGCGCTCATAGGACCGTTCACTGGCCGCTGTAGCCAGCGTCCACGTGATTCGCGCGAGCTCACTTTCTCTCACATGGGAATTCGACTTATTACCAGCTGCGTTGCAGCTTATTTTACCTGCTGCGTCTCAGAGAAACGATCTTTTTCCACATATGAGCACAGCGTCGGAAACAAATGCGATTGTGCCATCAAATGATTACCATTAGTCCAAGAAAAGAGCTCTGTCCGCCGCGAAATATGCGTGTCTTAAGTCAAGAAATTACTTCTGTAGCAACGTTGAAAAAGATGTTTTGCGAAAATCGGGACGTGGCGCTTAATTCTGAGGTCTCGGCTTTAAATTGCTCACTGACAACTCTATAAAAGGTTTTTATCCAGAGAATGAGACCGCTTTTTTCATTTGTTCCCCATAATTGAAAAGAACCCTGAAATGATTTGTGTAGCTTCTGAGGGACCGATTTTTCACTTAGCCAAGCAATCACTGCTTTGGAAACGGCTAGGCTAGAGTCTTCACGGTTTTTTATCGTTACCACGATGAGAGCGAAGTGTGCTCTGCTATGAGGCAAGTAAGAGTTGCCGAAACATTAACGAGGAAGCTTGCCTGTGATCGCTCAATTCGAAACAATTTCGAAGCCGCATTCTTGAAGGAGTCAACTGATCACTTAAAAAGATGTACATTGGCTGTCGCATACCGCGCAATCAATTATGTTTACAGCCTGTGGAGGTCATGTCGAGGGTGTTTCCGGTTCAGTTGCTTCACCACAGTATCCTCTGAAGGATTCACGGAGCCTCGACTGTTCATGGACGATTGCTGTAGCACTTGGTGAGTTGATATCTCAAATCACAGATCTTTATCGAAATATAAATTTGATTTCAGGTAATCATGTGCGTTTCGCTTTGATGAATATCGACGATTTGAACTCAAGTGACGACAATGGATTTTGTGGAATGTTTGCTGCAAATCGCCTCGATGTAAGCGCTGTTCAGACTAGTGCATTTACAAGTCTAAGAGGGCTTAAGCAGTATAAACGCGAACTAATGGAAAGCATGTGTCCCAATTTTATAGCACGAGTGTATTTTGATTCTATTAATGCTATATCTACAGTGTTTTTATGTTCGCTTAGATTATTAAAACTTTCTGTACCCTCGTTCCAGGTTCTCGACAATCCGCACAGTGATGCTCGTATTATGCGGCGATACTGCCGTAAGGTTATGGGTGCAGAGCCGTTAACATCTAGCGACCATGAAATTGCTGTACGTTACAAACAACATGGTGGTCCGATGACCGGCCCACTCTACGGATTCATGGCTCATTTTAGCACTGGTAAGGGACAGGTCAAAAAAAGTTTGGAAATGCATTCCATATCTTTGGAAATTATTTGTGTTCATTAGTTTCTTAATGACCCTTAACGAATGGAAGTTCTCAGTAAATATTATAAGGCGACGACAAACACTTTAAACGATCCGTTAAGTGAAATTATCACTGAATGGAAAGTGTTTTACACTCGAATTCTCTTGGATGGTACCTTTCAATGCATCATACCTTTCGTTTTTTCAAGTGTTTTCTTACAATCACGCTCAAATTTCAGTATGCTTGCTAATGCTTTTTTTTTTCGTTAGTCGTCGCCTACTCTTAGTATGGGTTGGATTCCCGCGAGAGGATTGGCAAAAGACCAAGGGTACCGCCCGAGTGACGAGACTGTCAAGATCATAACAAGTTATCGGGTTGTATAAGTTGCCCACATGCGTGGCTTGAATAATCATTATCAGGCATATTACAATTTGAAAGTGGTCTCAAAAAAACACTCGAAATGAAACGAATGAAGTCGATTCTCATTTGTTCCTTCAAAACCACAATGAACCCAAACAATTTTGGATTGCCAAGTTTGGTACTGATTGCTTAGTGAACCACCGAATCCTTCTATACAAGACACATATATCTAAACCAAAAGCATATGAGCAGGTAGAGAAAATCATATTTTATTGATGTAATACAATGAATCTAGAAGTTTCATTAAAAGGGAAGAAAACATTTCCAAGCGACGAAAACTACGCTCCGCTGCATATTTCGCTCTGCGCGCATCAATTTTTATAGCAGTCTCTTAGGGATTAATCTTGCGCGCCGCTTCTCTAGCGTTTTCTTCTACTTGCCATTCGTGCATGAGTAGCAAGCGAGTTCGTCTCTGCGACAGCTCCATCTTAGAACAACTATAGGCAATCTGTCTACCAAAATGTTCGCAAAAAAAAATGAGCAACTGAAGGACACCAAAATCATGCAATTCTGATTACTTCTGGTTAGTAAATTTTGTGCTATTGCTGTGATACTACAAGTTGTGGAGCGATCTAATACATTCAAATAAGATCATATTAGACATACGAATAGCACTACGTCAAAGCTCCTATGTAAGTGATCTTTTCAAATCAATGGCTAACCTATCATTTTGATCAGCATGACGTCTAGCCATGTTCGAGTGCGGCAACTTAAAATTTTAGTTTGTACTGATATTCTGTTGACCGATTTCACGGGATCAATTCAGTCGCCCGGATATCCAAACAAAGTTTGGAGCAATCAGTACTGCTCATGGACAATCGCGGTAATCATAGAAATATAGTTGATTGTGAAATTTTTGGTATTTATTTTCGTTCAGGTCCCACTTGGAAATCGAATTCAAGTCAATTTTCATAACTTTGTGGTTGAAAAAGATACACATATGGCCTTACATTGGGAAAATGCTCAGAAAACTGGCTTAAGGTAAGCGTGTGTCTCGTCATTAATAGTGCCGGACTTTCGATACACATTATCAAAGCGACTTTTTCAGTTTGGTGAAAATGAAGTGGCTGAAGCGACTGTGAAGATTGGAAGCTCTATCAATGTGACGAATGTTTTGAAAGTGGCCTGTTCAGATGTTGCAAAGCCGATAGTGGTGAAGGTATTGCAAAAAAGGCATTTGATTGCAGAGAGCTTGAAATTCTGAGATTTTGGAGCTAAGACAGAGGCAGGGAAACAGCATGTCAGTTAATTGAGTCGGGGTATCGTTTCTCACAGAGCGCATGTGGTGCAGTGATCAGAGGTACTCTGCATTACAAACATAGTCGATGGTTAGATATCGCGCTCAAAAATCAACGTTTCTTCCATCCCTTCGGGGTCGGTAACTTGCTATCAGAGTGGTCTCTGACTTGTCTGTGAGGACAACAGCACACACTCAGTACATCGCTGGGTCACCGCGAGTCATCGCAAAGTGCAGATATGCATTCAGTTGCCTCAAACGGAGCTATAAATTGAAAACGATTGCATGGTGCATCCTTCGGAGATTGATCAACGCCGAGAGTTTTTTCAATCGTTTCTCGAATCAGTTCAAAGCGTTGAGTTGTTACTTAACTCACCGTGGAATATTCGCCAGTGTACGGTGTTGTCACGTGAAAGTCTTCATTCTTTTCAAAGAGTGAATTCAATTCTAAGAAATTAAACCGTTTGTACACAACATTATTAACACGACTATACGATATGCCGGCAACAATACTTTAGGTGGCAGAACTATAAGCGCTAACAGGACGAGTAGGTAGAGATGATATAGGAAGCAACAAGAAATCTCAACAGTGGTGAATTATCTTCTACAGTAAGGTTGAAACGACATGATAAAAAAAATCAGTGATATTACATAGTGTTAACTACGAAGAGTTTCATGATAGTGAGGAAAGATACTGGTATGCATCCACAAAACAAGGGTGGTTCTCATGTATAATATGGGAATGAGCTGAGCATACTGTAGTCCAAACATGACGAAAGACCTCTACGTATACTTCCTGTACCGATCAGTATCCTGAGATCAGAGCTGTAGCTTCGAACCGAGCAAAGCTCTTTTTTTAAATCGAGACGGTAAGGCAAAGCCACATGTTACGATTTTGGTACTCGGCCATTTGTGGGTAATTTACGGATTTAATTTCGTGATATACCAGATGAGGATAGCTTTAACATCGATTAATAGAGCAATAATACACTGAATATGCGATAGTGGATGATACTGTTCATATGCTCATCAACTGAAGTTTACAACATGAGGTGAAGGGAGAAAATGAAATAGTGACGAGTAACAGTACAAAGCATGATCAAATGGGCTAGTGACAAACTCTATTGGCATAGGTGAAAGGTGGTGATCCGAAAAAATATGAAGTTCCGTCGTGTTTTTGGAGATTTATTTGCATTAATTTGATTCTTGGTCATCTTTATCGTGTTTGATGCCATACAAAAGCTCGTGGTCTCAAGATTCTAAAATCAGCCAGTTTATTCTTTGCAGTGAGTGTATTATGTTTTCTACTTTAATGGAATACAGGTGCCTTATTACATCGTCAAATTTGGCAATGCGTTCTCGTGCCAAGGAATGTTGCAGAGACCTGAAACATTGTTATTCACTTGGAGCAGCATTTAGACCATGCACTGGACCAACTAAACGTTCCCAGCGTGGATCTTCAATCTTCTGCAATGTAAGACGCCCAATATGTGGACAAGCGTTGTCTTGACGTCGTTTTAATGTAGCTATCGCAGTCAATTTTGGCGCGTTGGTGTCGCCCTCAAAAAATTCCTAAATCGTCTTTATGTAGTTCGTAGATAAACCGCCTTAAGGTTAAGTGCTTACTATAGTATCGTGCCGCTTCGGTGGCGGAATGACTTAAAAGGAACGTTTAAGAGATGTTCACGATTTGAGTTTTTAAGTGTTCATTTTGAAGTACAGGGGAATTTCAAACAGTAGAAGGAACAAATTTGTTCATAATCTACAATCTTGAAATCTTGAGCTTCAGAATGACATAAAACACAACCTAAAGCATCAAGAATCAAATCTATTTCGGCGAGTGAGGGGCCACGTTCGATGACACGATGATCGTCGATTTTTCGGGCATATGCTTCGTAGAGAAGTTTAGCGTCAGCAGTTCACGTGGCCTTCGTATGCACAAGCACGTCATTGACCAAAGACCTTACTCACACACGCGAATTAACTTATTTTGCCTACTGCGTTGCAGAGAAACCGTTTTTTAGGATATAAGCACAGCGTTGGGATTAGAAACTATTGCGCTATCAACCGATTTTCAATAGTTCAAAGAAAGAGCTCTGTCTGGCGAGAAATATGTGCATTTGCAACGCAAGAAATCTCCTGTAGCAACGTCAAAAAAGGTTTTTTTTTTCGGAAATCGGCGGCGTGGGCCTGTAGCCTAAAGTCGCAGCTTTCGAATGGCCACTGGCACTTCTATGAAAAGTTCTTCTCCAGCGAATGCGAACGGTTTTTCATTTGGTTCCCTCAGAACCAAATACTTACCATTTACTTGTTACTCGGAAGATCCGTCTTCAAGAATTGTGCGGACCCCAGCACATCTTCCATTTCTCTCGTCTTCTCGTGAATGTTGTACATGGCGATGGTTTCAATCGAGCATGGCCACTGGCGTAAGTTCCATACCGTGATCTGTAGAATACCGGAAGGTACGAATACAACTGATGCGAATATAGATATGATACAGCTGACTGATTCTTCTAGTGGATACGTCCGCCTAACGTGCAAGTGGTTGTGCTCAGGGACGCGTGTATTCTCGTGGCGTACACTCCACAATTCGTTTCGTCTCTGTCGTCTGATCTTCTTACTATATGACCGGTCCATCTGTGCTTCGCTATCGATGAATTCTTATGGACTACGTAGATGAGATAGATTTCTGGGATCTGAGCTGCGCAAGCCGGCTACGTGTTGTGAGTGCTCATTGATTTTCAGAAAAATCGTTCGAGCGCTCTGTGAGTCGTTCGCAGTAGTTTTGACATGAACGAAATATCATCCCACGTCTCCGCTGCATAACAAAGCTCGCAGACGGCTGTTGAATCGAAAAGGTTAACGCGTAATTTGGGGTCCGCTATTTGGTCAGTGGCTTCCTAAAGAGGTGCGAATGCGGCTCACGCTGCTTTCTTTCTTTTGTCAAGTTCCTCGCTCATATTGTTCTCCATATTCAGTGATCTTTGTAGTCAAAGATTATCCAGATTGATACGCTCATCTTTGCACCATTGGATTTTCAAGAACTGGGTCTTCATGCGCTTTATGCGTGGTCCGATCTCCTTTTCCACTTCGTTAAGTACCTTGAGCATTATCTCTGCTTCAGTAACGCTATTTGAGAATAAGACAATGTCATTCACAAGACGAAGGTTTCATAGAAATTTTCCATCGACGTGTATGCCCTTCTCGTCCTGATCAAGCGACTTCATTACTCACTGCAGTGCGGCGGTGAACAGCTTTGGCGATATCGTATCGCCTTGTTGAATCCCTTTTCCAACGAGTATGGTAAGAGGTCGATGAAAAAAGTGTATTTTTGTGGTGCTATTCCGGTAACAGTCTGATATAGTTCTTCTGTGGAACTGATCCACTCCTTGATCGACAAGGTCTGATAGGAGTGCTTTTGTTTCAACACCATCAGGTGCTTCGTCATAATCGATAAAATTAGGATAAAGAGCAGGTATTCCCGATGGACCTCTATAACTCTTGACACGGTTTGGATGTAGTCCATGCAGCAGAGTCCCTGTCGAAATCCTGCTTGCTCAAATGGCTGTGCCTCATCCAGTTTTCTTCATATGCACAGAAGTATGATCTTCGTAAAAAAGCTTTAAAGTGTGCTCAACAAGCAGGTTGGACGATAGTTGCCAAGATCCTTTCGGTCACACTTTTTATGGATGATGATTGTGCACGACGTCCTCCACTAGTCTGAAATTTTTTCTTTTCAAGGTAAGTTGTCATGTGTGCCGCAAGAAGTACTTGTAAATTATGGCCTGCGACTCCCAGCAAATTGGAAAAGATGTTAATGGGTCCTGGAGCAGTGTCTTTTTCATGTTTTCTATCGTGATTCGGGCAGAATCTCCGGTTTTTCTCCAGTGGGGATTGCGGGATCCGAGACGGGGATGGTGGCACAAAAAAGATTGGTGTAGATTTTTTTTGTTATTAATTTCATATAACGGCGGGAAGTTTTCGTGATCCCATCTTCGTTCGTCAACGCTAAGAGCGGAGCACTATAATCACACAGATTTCGACGGCGCTTCTTCAAACAAGATCTTTTTGGTGCTGCTTCTAACAGTTTCTTCTGTCTGTGGCAATGTGGACTTTTCTGCGAAAGTCTCCTGGGACTGGTATTTGATATCAACCGAGCTAAATGTGTTGCATTTAAATCGAGTTTCAGCTTCCTTCGTTTTTCGAGCAACTCCCTCGTGGTGGAGGGGATGCGATCGCCTCTACTGGGTTGAGTAAGTGAAGCTAAGTCGGCGCACCTTTTTAGTCCTTCGACAAGCAGCTCGTTGTCTTCGGTCAAATCATCTTTAATCTGCCAGTCATGGTCAGAAAGGATTTTATCTAGAATGTTCTCGTCGTAGACGGTTTGACGACTTCTTCTTGGTCGATGACATGAATTCCTGTCCAGCTTACGGCTGAATCGTATCTTTGCTCGTAGACGGCGGTAATCGGACGCAGTACAGATTGATGCCACTACGGTTGTGTCAAAAAGCTCCATCTTCTGTTGATAATTATATGGTCGATTTCCGCATACGTCGTGCCGTTAGGTGACTCCCATTTCCAGCAACGGTGTTCTTTCTTCTGGAAAAGTGAGTTTGGTACTGTTCTCTTGTGGCGGCGCCACTTGAGACCTTCGGTGAAAACGTATTTTTTACCTTTGCAAAACATTTCTGTAATTTATCGATAGCTCAAATCAAGTGAATTACAATGGCATGTTTAATTTCTCAAACAGCTTGTATTTGGCGCCGTACCAGTCAAAATAGGATTTTATCTCTCATTCGAAGTTTGTCAGTGGATAAAAGTTTTGTTCTACAAACTTCTAATCGTTAGATAGAGAAAATATATAAAATCATAATGGTATATTTGGCTTTCGGAAAAGACTTCTTTGAGCTTCGTAAGGACCGAAAGAATATTGGGCTTCACAATCAGTGAGCACTTATAGTCGACTAGGGTGTGTGTACAGAAGTTCTGTCTGAAGAGCAAACGCATTTTCTTAATCAGAAAGATTTGCTCTATCTATGGGTAAATTTTCGCTACGAAAAAAACTTTTATCAGGCGAGAAAACATCAAATGTGAATACTATTTTATTCTGACTGGTACGGCGTTAAAAACAAGCAATATGAGAAATAAAATATACTTATAAAACTCACTTGATTTGAGTTATCAGATGGTTATACATTCGTCAGATACACCAAAGAATACGTTTTTATCGAAGGTCTTAGGTGGCGCCGCCTTAATAGAACAGTACGATGAGTTTTTGAATCTGTAATGTACCTAATCGTTACGAATAACTTCTTCCAATCGATGGTAAAGCGCGTCGAGTTAGTGTTCACCAGCTGCACCGGTTGGTGTATAACGGTTGATGACAATAGTTTTATATTACGCTTCAGTTGAAGACGAAGAATAACTAGAAGAGGATAAAGGATTTTGTACGAGTTGACGATATGGGTGATGAATGGGTGAACGACAAAGTCTACGTCACACCTTTCCTGTGATGACACCTTTCCTCCGCGAATTACAAGCATGCCGTTGTTCAGTTGACATATGCCGGTCTTCTTAGTTTCCGTTTCTTGTACAGCAATCACGTGAAATTTCATGCGATTTGCTGCTTCAAGTAATGCGTGAAGATCGGCGGCAATGGAGAGCGTTCTTGCATTACACATACAGAGTAGAAAACAGTCTCCGTGGCGTGTCGATTGCGTATTCAACAGATTCGGTTCCAATGGCGTCCCGAGTATCCTTCGTATCCCGTGGTTTTGTGGTCTTCCACCGGTTGTCTCGCCGCCTGAGCCATAGACGGGAGCACCGAGTGCACAGGTTACTGCAACTGACCTTATCGGTGGTTGTGCAGATCGATATTCCTTGGATTCCTGACTTAACCTTGCAAGGGCGTCTTTAGGTCTTTAGATCTTGATGATGTCGTTTCCAAGAAATTTGTTCGGCATCCGATCTTAGCAGTCAGATTTCTTCTCAGTTGATTCGGAGATGATGTTAAGACCGAATCAATATGCAAAGTAGGAATGAATGATGAAGTTAACCGACCGATTGTGGATGTTCTAAAGCCGAAAAGACGCTTCCAGGTTTCAATAATGTCGTTCCAAGGAATCTCTTTCTAGCAGCAGATCCGATAGTCATAATTCCTACTAGTTGATTCGGAAAATATCAGAATAGAAGGATATAAGAGATGTTTTAACTGAAATCAAAAAGTAGTAAGCAGGAGAGAGTTGTTAACCGACCGCTTAAGGGCGGTGCGGGCCGAGAATTCTCAGAACTGAATAATGCCAGTAAATAATAACGAAATAAATATAACGAAACTTAAATGGCAACCTAATAAAAAGATTTAAGAGGTCACAAAAAATGAAATGGCGTACATATTTAGAATCTCGAGATCACGAGTTATCGAGTAACGTAAAACACGGTAAAAACAAGGCATAGATTTATTGTAATCAAATAAAAATAGCAAAAAATACGACAGAGCCCACTTTCCAACCTAATAGAAAGACTGAAGACAGAAAGGCAAAGAGAGAGCAACATAAGGCAGAGCCAGGAGATTGGTCGCCGGCGTTTTTGTTGTGCGGTTTTCTCTTGTTAATAACAGTCTCAGTATTGTCGAAGAATTGCGTTTTATTTAGTCAGAAATATGTTTCCTAAACATCAAAATATGTGAATGAATTTTTTGAATCAAAATCTAAACTCATAGCGTTAAGCTCTAGTAATTCACATTCATACATGAGTGTACAATATTGTTCATAAACGTCAATCTTTCACATATCCAAAGTTAAGGAAGTATGTGGTGGGAGAACTTGTGAAACAGTACACCATGATGAAGCCTTAAGACATATGATAGATTCCAGTTCTATTCCAGAGTAAGAAGAATGTTTTACATATCACATACCAATCAAAAAAGCAAGAACAAAATCACTTTTGGCTCACATGGACCACTCTTGGTAAGTTGCTTTTACTGATTCTTTTGCATTATTTGAATCTTCTAGTGAGTTGTTCCGCTAGGCTGTGGAGGAACTTTAATCACTCCAATGAATATCACAGTGAATTTAAATCGACTAGATCGTGATGCTGAAAAAGTGGAGTGCTTATGGCAGATCAAGGTATTTTTCTTCGTATATTTCATCGAAAATAAAAAAAAGAAGAAGTAAACATAAAATTTTGACGCCGCGGTCTTGAGAGCACATAGTAATGTAGTGTGTAGTTTTGCTAAAATTGTGGGAGTTTTATACATTTTACAATTCCTTTCACTTAGTTCTGTTCTGATCTGTATGACTTCTGTTTTTTTTTTCCTGCCAAATCAATCATCATTGCAGTAACTCACTTTTGACGTTACTTATTTTTTTGTATTTGACAGTAACGTTTCAACAGAACTCGACCGCATGGCAATATTGTTACTTAGAATCCTATATAAGTAATTGGGATTGTTCCTATTCGGTATTTGTTCTTTTTCCAAAATTTCATGCGAGAGCAACCTTTCCGCACAGAGACTATCGCAAGAAGACTACCACTAGCGCCGTCACCAAAGTAATTTTCTATTTGCTGGCGAAAGCTATTTTTTGTCATTTATAAGAGAAAAATGAGAATACGTGCTCTTTCCACATGAGATATTTGATTCTTTCCAATCTTCTATTTTCAGGCTCCTGTAGGTAAACGTATTTTGTTTAACGTGAACTCACTGAATGTCTTCCAACAAAGTGATGTCAACTGTCAGTACACTGATGGCGGTGAAAACTTTATGGGATTGGCGGTTGGTGATAAGCAAAAATTACTTGATTCTTCCACACTGGCAGTTTATTATTCCTTCAATTTACTATGGGCGTAGAAAATTTCTGTCCCGTCAAAATATTTCATCATGAAATGTTGATTCAAAAACTCCCTTTACTAACCCTTTTCGTTTGAGAACTCCTTTCATACGGTAGCGCAGAGGGAAATACAAGCTATCAAGCTGAGACGATTCCTTAGGAAACGTGCGTCAGTATTTCCTAAAAACAGTCGGATTAAAACATTAATTCACAAATGGATTACAGAATGAAAGAACATAATTGTTAACCTTGCGAAAATGATCTTTCTTCGGAATTTTCGAAATGAATTGAAATTTCAGATCTTCTCGGGTAGTTCGAATCGATCCGGTCATCCACAACTCACGGTTTGCATCAGTGCGAAGAATTTCACTTACAAATCGCACACGAATGAATTATTTCTGATCCTGAAGGTTACTTTTGTTAGATTACTACAAATGCCACTGGCCACCCATATGCTTTTTTTATACGTTTTGGGATTCGCGTTATTGGATATATATACATTGAATCTTTTATTTCCTGTGGGTACGTGAAGCGCTGAGGTTGGGGGCGTCCTGTAACACGCAAATGCTTGTCGTTTCGACCCCACTCTGGACTAATCAAGTCCCGACCTTTCTAGAGATATGTCTAGAAAGAAAAATTTCGATAATATACTTTAATTATTCGAAGCTATTTTATGAGTCATCATTTATCTGGTGAAAGGGAAGAAGCCCAGTGGAAAGTAAAACACTTTTCAAAAAACAAGGTCTGGCCCCTCCGCCAACGCTCTCCCGCAACTTCGCAGCTTAGCTATTCCCAAGATAACATCGAGAATCATCTCCACCACTATTCTGCGTCATTCATTAAAAAAGTAGATTCTCAGCCAATAACCGAAATAACGCACGAAATATTCGAAAACTTTTGTGGAGGATAATACGAGAAAACTAATCGAATGCGAGAAGTTCTGTGATCCACGTGGCATGTGTCATGACAATTCGTGTATATGGATGCGAATCCGAGTTCACCGACGTTACGAATGGGGTCTAATGCATGGAATGTTTTCAAAAAATTTGGTCAACTTGAGAGGCTTTACCTTTCAAGCATCGTATCTATCTTTTAGCATGCTATGAAATTGCTGATACCAGACGCTGAAGGAAACTTTTTTACTGCCAATATCACTTTTGTGGATACTGACACCGGCGATGAGGACAACTGTGGTGGTATTGTAGAAGGTATTCTAAGTAGTTTGGTATAATCAATGTAAGACTTAGAGGATTTCGTGATTTCTTGTAATACTCGAGTAAAATTCTCAAAAGTCGCGCGTTTTTGTTGTGATATGGCAATGCATCAGTGGTGCTAGTATTATGTTCTCATATGTCACACATAAGAAACAACAATTCAGACGTTGATAGTAATTCGCGTTCTTGAGTTTTGTTTGACGTTCTTCAGACTTCATTGACAACGTTTGACGGAAAAGGAATGCAGTAAAACGATTACATATTCATTTGTTTATTTAATACTCATTTATTTCTATATAGAGTGAATTTCGAAGCCGAGCTACGATGTAGATCGAAGGTTTCATTTTTGGTGGGACCACTCACATCGTGGTGTTGACGATTTCCGTCCGGGTACCCAGTTTCCCATTTCCAGACGGCAGTATAATCGATATCGCACGCGGCACGCGATTTCCATTTCTAATAAGGCTTTTTCTTCTTTGTTTCAAGAAAACCTTAGATTTCGTGTGTATTTCTGATACCCCATAATTTGAAGATAATTCCAAATGTGAAACGCAATTTCATTTTGGCCCATACAATGCACTATGAAGACCTGCTCAAAAACTCTAGCAATTTTATCCTCAAATAACTGCTATATTTCTGTCTCACTTACTTATAGTTGTTAATCTGTCAACTCAATAATAATAGTTAATTCGTCGCTTAGGTAGTGAGTCATACCAGCCATATAGTCTTACCAACTAGTCCTTCCCGCATCAGCTGACCATTATTTTCATAATAGTAGCAGGTTTCTCTTTTCCACGCCACCGGGCCATATTTTCACGCAACACAAAGGCTTGTGCTTTTCATTGACAATCAAAAAGTATTTCCTACAGCCGCTGGACAGTGTTGTGCTTGTAAGCTATTCGTAGATTAGTGCAAACAGCCATCTGGGGAGGAGTCACGACCACAACAGTGCCATTCACTTACAGACTCCACTTAGAACTCACCCACCTATGCCAACAGGGTTGCCCGCTCATCACAACAGAGCATACGACTGCAGGGCGCTAGTTGGCTATCGTCTGGGCAGCTGCCGTCGTCTGCAATGGCGCTCCACACATGGTCTCTACGACGCTCCGCATATGATCTCGACAACGCTCTGCGCACGGTCTTGAAGGTGCTCCGCAAATGGTCTCGACCATGATCTTCACACATTGCCCATTACCGTATCTTCGTAGCTCACTACCGTATCCGCTTTCGCTGCTCATTACTGTTTAATCACACACACACTTATTTTAGAATCTGGTTTTTTCTAATTACGAGGGAACAAATGGAAAATCGATCTCTTTCACTAATGAAGAACTTTTCATGAGAGGGTTAGTAACCATCTGAAAGCTGAAGTTTCGAGCTACAGCCCCAAATCGCCTGTTCTCAAAACACCCCTTTACAACGCTGTGACATTCAGAATAAAATAATGTTTCATAAAACGACGTACTTTTTTCTTATCTTGCTTATATTTCGCTGAATAAAGCGTTTCCTTAAGAGCGCTCGTACTCAAACGACAGCACAAGTTTCAAAGAACTCGAAAATGTTCTTGCTTTGAAAAATGATTGATCTTTATTCTCTGGTCTTTTGATTTGTGCTCTAAACCTCGCCGGACTAAGCTCTTTCTTTAGATATTACTAATCATCTGATAGCGTAATGTTTTCTGATTCAAGAGATGTGCTCAATTTCCGAAAATACGGTTCAGCAAAGAAAATATAATGGAGTTTTACATTTTTGGTAACGTTGTTTATACAGGCCATTCGCCAACACGATAGCCGTGGCAGGGGCGGAGCGAGGCGGGACGTTCCATAAATTGATATTCAATTGGGAATATTTTCATCGTTTTGAGAGAAACTCTAGATAAAACGATTGGCTGAGATACTACGAAAATTTCTCTACACACTGATATGCTACTGGGCTTACAGCAAATTACACGCGTGATAAAAATGAAGGCAAAATGCAATTGTGGAACAGAACCTCTGATCTAGGTGCTATAGCGTTATGAGAGGGTGTTTTACAAAAGCCGGCAACGTGGGATAGTAGCCTCTAGTCTCCGCTTTCGAGTGGCTACTAACGCTCCTAGAAAAATTCCTCTCCAGCGAATGGAACAGGCGTTCTATTTTTTTTTCCTCCTAATCAGAAAGAACCGGATTTCAGAATAGGTGTGATAACAAAACGTTCTTTTACAGAATAGCTTTTATGAAGTTCAGCTCCCAGTTCTTTTATATGTCGTCAACGTATCATAAATGTTATGAAAATCAGCCACATCTTGTATCGAAATTTGCTGTTTCCTGTGTTATTTATGGCTTTTCACAACGGGGTTTCGTAGCTTTCAAATAAGTTAAACTCCATTTCAGTACCGTCAACTCAAACGACGTCAATACACTCACCTCGCTATCCAGAGGAATATGAACGAGGAGCGGAATGCCAATGGCTTTTCAAGGTCTATCATTTCAAAGTAGTCAAAGTAAAATTCTAAGTATAAGAGATGAAGAATTAGGATATCAGAAAGAAGTGGAAGTGAATCGGAGCTACCACTGATATGACAATTGAAGAGGCTATCGCACTGTTGAAAATACCTATATTTTTCAGGCACAGCCAGGACACTATATAATTTATACGCTCAAAGAATACAATACGCCAAACGCTCACGAACAGCAAACGGAAAAGAAGTGGACACCACGAGCAATCAATAATCTGACGTAGGACTACTTTATTCTTCCTTTTTTCATTTTGATTGTTCTGAGTAATGTGACCAGTCTCAGGTGAGGTAAAGGCTAGGAGTAGAAAAGGAGTAGTTTAGTTATTGATATGTTTTGGTAGCTGGTCCCACTTTAATTGTGTTATCATCCGTAATCCGTCGAAATATCCAGTTTGTGAGTTCTGCTCCAATTTTAGGATTCGTAATCTTTTTTTCATCACGAGTTTCTCAGGTATACAGGAATAATTAGGTCTGAGCATTCTCAGTTAGTCGTGAGTTTTTGGGATCTTATGTAAAAAATCATAATCTTTAACCTTTTCAAGAAGAATGGAATGGATAAAGAATTTGGAAAAAAAAAAGAAATTTGAAGAATGGATATCTAACTGATAGATTTCTCTTCCTTTTCGCAATAAGTAAATAAATCGCTCAATGAAATTGATTGTATGTATAAACTATAGAACAATAAGGTTTAATGACGCTTGAAGTTGACTTCGGTTGTGAGCAAGTGTTAGATACAATTGCTAAACAAAGCTGGCAACTGAGCTTTGAGCCCGTAATTACCTTATTCTGGGGAGCTTAAACGTGCTATCCACTTCAATAATAAAGTCTTTGGTATGCCTTACTCTCGTCCATATTCTTACTCTATCGGTGCTGTCAACTGTCGTTCCAGCAGGAATGATCAGGGATGCACACATCGACATTGAATCAGTTAATTTAAGACTGCGCTTGAAATCACAATGTCTCAAGTTCCATTTACTGCCTATTATTTTTTCAAGACAGGGTTTGATGTATGGCATATCTTTCTGTTGGCGGGCTGTTGCTGGCAGAGCACCGAAAGAGTAGGCACATAGCTGAGAGATTGGCAAAACAGGGGCGACGTTTGAGTACTGGATAGCACGTCAGCCTCCAGAGACGATAATTGTGGATTCGGAGCTCGGCTTGGGTTGCCAGTCTCAGCATCCTTGTGGTCGTATTCAAGTACTCACTTATGAAAAAAGTCACCGTTAAGAAAAACGTTACATATGCTTAGATGGAACGACAAATTTTCTCTTCGCCATGACTCAGCAGTAGGATAAGCGACGTTCGAAATCGCCATTATCCCAAACACTCTGCTACACAGAACGGTCATATCTTAGCGCTGTTCTCTTATTCTGTCCCAAATACATGCATGTCTTTCATTTATATTTATATATATATATATATACGTGTATACATGTACACTTGAATATATGCATATATATCTGTATTGGATGCGCAAAAAGTTCTGTCATGCATATATATATATATATATATATATATATATATATATATATATATATAGTGCGTAAAAGTTCTGACAATAACAATATCCCGGAATTGCCTCTTTTGATATTCATATACCCCATTGACGATCACCGTTGATAGACAAGCGGCGTCGCGTCGTCGCCTGCGCGACAGTCGCGGGCGGAACATCTGCGTCTCTTGCGAAAATGTTATGCTTCCTGCGTCTGCGTTGCCATGAACGCCTTCATTCTCACAATACGAGACGTCGCCGTCAGAGTGGCTGACTGAAACCGCGAGAAAGCTGAGAATGAGAGCAAAGGCAGAGGAGAGTACACCCAACAAGGTTATACGAAAACAATTACAAAACAAAGATTTTTTGTCAAATATGATTTCACATATTGCAATTCATTGAATTTTTCGATTGATCTGATTTATGGACATTATTCAATGCTGCAATCTTTTGATATTTCACCACTATCATTACCACCATCACCATTACCATTATCATTATCACTACCATCGTTATCATTAACATTATCACTATCATTATCATTATCACTGTCATCACTATCACTGTCATCACTTCACTATCATCACTATTACTTTCAAATAGTTATCGCTATCGTTA
Organism: Parelaphostrongylus tenuis; assembly: GCA_019055375.1. Lineage (NCBI taxonomy): Eukaryota > Metazoa > Nematoda > Chromadorea > Rhabditida > Metastrongylidae > Parelaphostrongylus > Parelaphostrongylus tenuis. The sequence continues at coordinate 508,222 of JAHQIW010000542.1, read as the reverse complement.
TCATTATCACAATCATTATCAAATGAAACTATGACTCATTTTACCAGCTACAATTTCTGCTGTTGGTCATTGTAATGTCTAGTACTGTGTAAGTGCATCTGTGAGACCTCACAAACAGCTCAAACGGTGACAATTATTATCACTATCATAGCCATTCTATCGTTATCATTTAGCGATGTAGTTTTCTCGTTGAAACATAACAAACATAAATGCAATATGGAAGGTGTAGATTTTTTTCTAAGAGTATCTCCGCAGAAGCTTCTTCTAGGAATTTCCATCATCTCATGGTGAAAGTGCTCCCTCAGAACCTAAGTCCGTCTTCTCGCATCCATCATGTGTCTGGCGTCTGTTTTCTCACGAGATGCGCCGCCTTTCTCATGGGACGCGGCGCCGCCATTACAGTAGCAAGGAGATTTGACATGGTCCTCAAAGGGATATGTACGAAGTCGCCTGCGAGATTCTCCAACAACACTGGCACACTTGTTACCGTAATTCTCAAGCGCGTCTCCGCTAGTGTAGCAAGTAGTCGAGTTTTTTTCCTATTATAGACCACAAGTTTTTTTTTCTCTAGTGTAGACCACACGGAGTAATCCAGAGGGCTAAGATCCGGCGAGTTTGAAGACCAAATGTTCTTGCGCTAAAAGCTAGGGAACTGCTCTTGGCAGATGACAATCCTTGAACGAGCCGAATGTGCAGGAGCTCAGTCGTGCTGAAGCGCAAATCTCTTGGACCAAAGTGGTGAGTACTCCATAGCTCCAGCGCTCCCCATGAAACTTGCTGATAATGACGGCCAGCGTTGATTTTGATGTTCCAGTTGATAAAGAGCAACGGCGTCTTCCCAGTGGCGCAACAGCCAACCTAGATCATTACAGGAGCCGGAAAATGACTGTGACCTATGGTTTTTACTACTGCGCACTTTCGTTGACCGTTCTTGGGAACTTGATTTCGATTCTAGCGATTGTGGTTTGATTTCGTCGTGCATTTCTTTCCCTTCGTAAAAAGCACCTTCGGTAAACGAGCACCAACGATTAAACAATTCATTAGCTCAACCTTTAAAGCCATCATTCTTTCATCTTTTGTCCAAACGCAAACGATCTTGTGGTTCAAACCTTCAGCCATTTTCAGCAATGTTTCAGACGCTCCGCTCGCTAATCCCAGGCTTGCTAAGCCATTTAGCATATTGAACGCTCTGGATTTCGTTGAACTTGGCAACGAGTTTTCTGAATGTTTTCCGGAGTAGACGAGATGGTTGGACCATCTTTTCAAGGACAGTTATCAGTTCCTCCAATCATTTTGAACAAATCGGGGCTCTGTAAACATTTGCTGGTTTGAGATCAGCCAATTTCAAAATATCGGTCGTTTTCATTTTCGTTCTCTGCACTTCAGCTACTGGGATACGTCGATTTTCACGATCCACAACTTGAGCACACTTGGAAACAGATGGATAAGTAAAACAGGTTCTGGACCAGAATTCAATACGGAATCCAATAAAATTAGCAGCACGAGGAAAAAAGTATTACATCAATGCTAGAATTAACAGAACCCAACATTAACAGAACTTTTTACGCGTCCCACGTATACATGTATATGTATATGTATATGTATATGTATATGTATATATGCATACATATATATGTATATATATGTGTATATACTTATATATATGCAATCCTAATGGGATGATAGGTCTTGTTAAGACTATTGAGCGCCTATTAGCCCGATCTTGAAGTTCTCGTCTTCAACAAAAATTTCACCTTTGCCTTATACCGTCACAATTTCGACTCATGATTCTGGGATAGCTCCATATGTGGAGACACTATCAAAATTAATCTCCGTGAAACCTTGCAGAATGTATATAATTTTCTCCTTTTTTGTCACTCATCGTAAATGTTTCTATGGTTCCGACATAGAGATTTTAGAAGGAGAATTAATCCTAGAAGCCTCAGTGTTTTTATGGCAACTCGTTTATTTTTTCTTCAACGAGAATTTTTTAGATGTCAAGACCCGCTGCCAATGATCGAAGGCGCGCTCACCATCTACGGTGGAAATAGCACGTGAGTCGGTCAGAGCACAACAAACAAAAACAGTAATCTATAGCAGCGAGGTGCACTTCCTTCTGAAGTCAATGTTTAGCTATAAAAGACTGCGAATGAGACAAAAATCATCTAGCTTTTGATTACAAACCATAGCGGTTATTGCTATAATATTTAAAATGTGAAACGGTAGCTAGAAAAATGGAGCCTATGTTATATTAATAGGAGTGCTTATTTATAATCAAAACATGCTCGAATTCGGTTTTTGGTAAATGACAAGTAAAAATTTTTTTTTTACAAAATGCAATACACGTAAATTATTGCCTATAACAATTGATTAGTAAAAGCTCTGTTTGTCGAGAATCATACGCGTCTGCAACGCAAAAAATCTCCTTCTTAGAAACTCCAGAAAAGGGCTTTTTCGAGATTTGGCGACGTGGGGCTGTATCTTAAAGTCTCAGCTTTCGAATAGCTGTGAGCACTCCTATGAAAAGTTTCTCTCCACTGAATGAGACCGGTTTTTTATTCATCCCCTCATAACCGAATAGTATCATTTTGACTTTCTGATGAGGTCAAATTCGCACAAAATGCTGTGTAAAAATCATAAAGCACTTAACCACAAACGAATACAAATATCATGTATTATGAAATTTATTGGATTACACCAAAAGAAGTTATCGAAACGATTGAATATTGATAAGTGGTAATTGATAGTGATGCAAGTTTTTGAATCTATCTCGTCATTAACAAATAATTGAGTTCAGGAATTCGGAGAAAATTGAAAGAATTTGTCTGGATATCGATCAGCCAAGGGAAGTACCTGTATTTTCTAGCGAGGTATCTTTATTTGATACTTGAGCTTTGGAACACGCATCTTTATCATATTTATACCGTCTTTTAGTTGTGATATTTTTTTATTTAGAGGCCTTTCTTATTTCAACATTTCCTTTTATTGGAAATCTCCACCTTCCTCTAATTTTGATGAAATAATATCTATTAACATTATGGTCTTATAAAGCACTTGCGTTTCAAAATCTCATTACACATCGGCAGCATAGTGACCCATATATGCTTCAAAGGTGACATTACATTGATGTATTCCATGTGAATATTTACATCGTATTGTGGTCATTCAGTCAACTTCGAAAAATAAGATTTCGGAACATCATCAGGATGGAGCAGCTGTAAGCGCTCCTTGTGAGCACTCTCCCACAAATTAATTAGAGAGTTTAACAATTGTAGACCATAACACATATGTCTCTAGAAGTTGGGTGAAATCTATCTCCGAGAAGAACACATACCACGACGTCTTTTTTAGCTACTACCGGCATCTTTCGGCTATTAACAGTCAGAAGACAATTTACTTGGTTTAAACCGGAATTCTTGATAGTTTGTGGGGATGTTTGAAGCCTTTCCGAGGCTGGTAGGTCCGGCCACTATATTGAGTGTTTACAGGGAGGTTTGAAAGCAGTCGATAAGATGGATATCACATATTCACGACCAGGTATGCTATCGACTGAAAATATGGTGATAACACAATATCACGTGCTATCATCATAACGTTTCCCCATTCATGCTATAAAATATGGCACAGTGTGGGGCTTGCGGAACTGATGAAGCGAGCGATACCGGCGACATGTGCGTATGCCATTAACGTATCAACCTCGAAAAGGCCCCAAATATTCTCATAGACTATATCGAATGTTTATAACAAGGTTCAAAGTTGTAGATGCGATAGATTTCTTGGGATCACTTCCTTCGTGTCCATTCTGTTTAGCTACTTGAGAATATATGTTTTCTGATTTTTTCTAATGATTCAGAAGTAATTCGATAGCTTGAATCTCGAGGATCTCAATAGAGATTTTTTATTCATGAATTTCCTTTTTATTACGCTGCAATACTGGAAATAAATTGTGCCTCATACTAGGGCATTTTTCGCTTGACTAAGCTTTCTTACTAGACTCCTGGTACCCATTCAATAGCTTGAACCTCGGCATTTTCTATGCACTTTTAATTTTTAGAAAGATTTTCAAATGCCCTGTAGCATGCAAAAGAAGAGTGGCTTTTGCAATTTTGGATCACTTCCGTTATTCGCACCGTTTTTTGACTACTTGGAAAGAACGCGATTGCTGACTTTTTTTTTTAGAATTTTTGTAATCATCCATGGCTTAAATTTTTTGATTTGAAAATGTACATTATTTTCAGCGCTCTTCTGAGTGCACTCTAACTAAGAACAGAATTTTGTTTCGCGTTCAAGCGTTTCTTGCTGAAGAAAGCTTCTTTCTAGACAACTAGCAATCGCTCGATAGCTCAAATCTTAACACTGAAGACTTCTTACTGAGCCGCACTAGCCAAAGGAAGATTGGCTTTTGCAATTGACTGTCATTTTATGAAAAGCGAGGTGACTTGGTGACACTGTTGCCAAATCGTATCCACATACTGGAGAAAGAGTGCGCGTCGAGTGCAAAATCTAATTTTCTTTTGGTCGCTACAGCACAGCAGGTTTTATTTTCAACTGGCTACTGGAATTCTAGGTAAAAAGCTATGTCCGGTAAAAATTCTTGGCTGTGAAACATAATCTCATATTTACTCTCAGAGCACAGTATGAATGCTATTTAAGAAATAGATGCACAATTTAAATTCTAGAATTTCAATCTATCGAATAAATACTGAAACTCTGAAAAAAAACTGGAAAATACGTTTTTCCTAAGGGGTTGAAACAAGGTGAAGAAAACGGAAAAGTACCAATTCTAGTTATTCAACCCAGCAGCGGTGGTATGATGTTGCATATATCAAGTTGGAAAGAAAATTTCCATCATTTGGATGAGAATGTCATTTTTTCGCATGAATCGTGTGTGATTTTCATATCATTTGAAAATTCCACTTCTTGCGCATCTACTGATATATAATTTGTCTATATCTGCTGCTGAATGGAGTCCAGGGAACAAAAACGTCAAACCGCGTCAAAATCGAATTGGTAAAGAGGTCATGATTTGCGCTTGGTGGAATTTTGAAGGAATTTTGCATTTCGAACTCATTCCGAATGGCAATTCCATCATCGATCTTTACTACGGGGAGCGAGGAAAACGAAGTTGGCTGAGAAGTAGCCAGAACTTGTTCGCCGAAAGCGCGCTTTTTCAGCAAGACAGCGCAAAACCACACACAACCAGAAAGCCCGAAGCAGAGTTTGAGGAATTGGGCAGAGTTGGCATTCTGCCATATCCACTCTATAGTCCGGACGTTGCTCCATCTGATTATGGCCTTTTCCGCTCAATACAACACTTTTTGGAAGGTCGCCGATTTGAATCTTTCGGTAAAGTTGAAGAAGCATGTCAAGAGTTCTTTGATTCAAAGCCGAAGAAGTCGTACTTCGATTAGATCCGAAACATGGCGGACCAGTGGCAAAAAGTGGTGGATAATGATGACCTGTATTTTGAAGAATAGTTGTTGTTGTTTGTTGTCGGAATGTTTGTATAAATTTTGAATGTTTTCCCAAACGATGGAAACTTTCTTTCCAACCTAGTATATATACATTATATATATATATATATACATGTATATATATACATATGTATACAGATAAAGTACATGTATATGCATATGTGTACATAGATATGCATATATACATATATATGTATTTATATATATATATATATATATATATATATATATGTATATATATCTTAATGTTGAGTAGTACGCAAAACCTGGACGTCAGACGGCGGGAATTGATCCCGCATCTCACCCTTTCTGACAGTGCGTTGCTGACCAGTTGCACTACTGACGTTGCTGTTCTGTCATCACTCTTTTTGTGATACTATGTATCAATCGATCAGCAACCAATCGCCAACGGTTCGGCCTGGCAAGCAATATCGCTGATCCCAGTTACACTGACAGATATTGGCTATATGTGTGATCAACCTGAATTCTTTTTTTTTACCCGTATTAGGGATGACTTGATATTACTAATTCATATCCACTAGTGTTGAGCGATATGCAGAACTTTGAGCGCCAGATGTAAATCGATCCTGCGTATTGTCTAAGGCCACAGCGTAGGCTAAAAATCCTCTGGTTTACTTAGTATAGTACCAGGAATGCTCTATCATGCAGCCGATTACAAATGAGACGTGGACGTCGGGGCCAACTAACTGTGCTGAATTGTTTTCTGATAAATAATCTACTTTAATTTCACTTGGATACCTGGACGGTCCGTCTTCAGGAATTGTGCGGACCCAGCACATTTCCGATTCGTTTCTTCTCGCGATTGTCGCCATGGCAGTGGTTCAAATCGAATATAACGACTGGCGCAAATCGGACGGTGATCTATAAAATACCAACATCTGCGAATACAGCTGATTGACTTCTTACGACCACGCCCGCCCAACGTGTAGTTGGTTGTCGTCTAAGGGGCTGGATACATTCACGTGTAGTCCACTCTACAGTTCTTTAAGTTGATATGTCATCCGATTTTCTTACTGTGTAACCGACCCACCTGTGCTTTGCTGTCGATGTATTTTTTTTCTAGATCACGACTATGCGATAAGTTACCGAAATGTGAGTGCGCGATATCTCCTCTATGAAAGAAAATCGTATTCGTATTGGATTTCCACCTTCATGGTGTGTACATAGAAACGGAATGATCTGTTGCGCGAAACTCTAAGACATGTGAAGAATCCAATATCCAATCCCTTTATCTGAATTATCGCTTTTAAAAATTTTTTTCTTCAATAAAAATCAATAGCGTTTGGTTGCAGTCACTCGTTACCTTCCGTGGCGCATCTGTGGCTCGCATTCATATGACCGGTGAAGACCAACACGTCAGAAAGGTGATTTTTCAAGCATGTTTCAAGATTAGCTTCGATTATGAACGGATCATATCTAATAAGAAAAGACTGTGAGGCCTGATTACTCAGTAAGCCGATCACAATACCGAGCCACGGCGAGTGTACGCCAGCACTAATGGTGAACAACGATAGCAAACGAGTGCGTCAGCACATCGGCTTTTCAGATAGGTTTCCTTCTCGAAGCTCGATCCGCATGTGGTGGATTGGTGTTGGCCGACGATATCGAGCAAGTGATGACGTTTCATGATTTTAAGGAGGAACTATGCAACATCACTATCCGAAGAAAGGATGAATGTGGGACTTATTAAGTAATCTTTAACCTTTCTTGCTTTCTCTCATTTCCTAATGCAAATGTGTTTCAGCAGCTTTCGGTATTTACATACGGTTAGATGAATTCTCCAATGTTGACAGAGCTCCACCACGTGCCAAAAACAGCGGCGCGCAGTTCACCAACAATTTCATCGAAATACAAATAGACGGTGGTGAAATGTGGGTTGCTTTAAAGGGCAACTATCATTATTGTGTGATCGTTGGCTGGATTCGATATGCCTACTATGCATGCAGAAGTGGAACTGTTCAACATTATTATTGGCAGAAAGGATGAATGTGGGGCTTATTTTATCATATCGGATGAATATCTATATTTTTATTCATATTGATATTCAGTCAATTTGATCAATACGCTTGTCTTACCTAATGCTTGCCTTACTAATGATTTAATTTGACGGAAAAAATTTTCAGTTATTGGCTTGTTCTAGCGTACTAATAGAGGTAATAAGAGCAACAATAAGAATGGTTTTGAAAATCATTTCACTTATTTTGCACAAGTCGTCAACACAATTTACTGTGTAGATCCCAGCGCTTACATTTGATTCGTCTCCTCCATTCGTCCCCTACTGTGGGCTTCGAATATTGTACTGTTGCTTCCGGTGGTGCTTGACTCATCCTTTTTCTGAATACGCATAGTACTCTTTGAGTTAATCTTCTTACAATCTTATAGATAGCCGAGCTGCGACAACACGTGATTGCCAGAGTGCTGATGGAGGGGAACGAAACGAGAACTTTGTTTATTGAAAATTAGCAACACTAACCATGCGGTCACTATCCTCCTTGTAATTGTATAACAATAATAATTAATAATAATAATAATAACAATATTAATAATAACAATAATAATAATGATAATAATGCTAGCAATAATAATAAAAATAAATCATAAAACTAGTTATAGTAGCAAGAATAATAATATTAATTATATTAGTGATGGTCATAGTAAAGAGGAAATTACTAATGACACCAAAACTTTTTTTTTATAAAAATTATAACAATGAGTGGGCGGTGGCCGAGTGCTTGTGATGTTCGCCGCGGCGGAGGGCTGATCCTTATCTTTCACTATTCTCCGACAATGAAAGCAAACGCCCTATGGAGCGCCACAGCCAGGCTATCCGCGACATTGCATGGAAACGTGCTCTACCAGTATTCTACGACGTTCAAGAGGAATACGAAAAGCGAATTGAAAGCCAGAAGTACTGGAATTGGAATAAAAAGCTATGAGACGGATTGAGTGAAGTGCTAAAAAAAAGTAAATAATAACAAAATCGCTTGTACATGTGAGCTGCAAAAATTGTTCATTTTGGTAGAGCAAGTAGAATTAGCTGAAGTGTAGAGCTGAGAGTTCTACTGCTATATCAAGTTTCGTATCTAACTAGAAACACCAAATAAAATATCACTGACAGTTCCAAAATTCGGCGCGGAGAACAAAATTCACAAATTGCCGTTTGGAAATCGATTTTCCTTTCAGTTCGGCATTAGTTATCATAATTAAATTATAAGAAGCTCTCTACAAAATGCTTCCATCTTTTGGTAGGTTGGCAAGATAATGAAAGTAAAGCAGTAGCGAATCCTGGAATCGAATCGGCTTTTCAATGTATTTGAATTGTGTTTTTTTCTCAAAGAAGTATCTACCTCAAAAGAAGCTGCACAACTTTTCGTTGAGCGACCATGACATGCTGCATCGATGGTGTTGTGGTAGCGATTGATACGCATAGATTGACTGGATTCCATATTCTGAGTAGAAATTGAGTAATATTGAGCTTTTACACATATTTTTTCAACATATTTGAAAGCATCGAAGACTAGCTTTCAAGTCTCTTAACTAAGTGAAGTCCTCACGCCAAGCAAGAAATTTAGCCGTCGCCTTAATTGATATTTTTCAAAACAGCACTGCTTGACTACTTAAGTTGCTCAAACGACAGATATCCTTATAATCACTGTATCCATCAGTTCTGTTTGGTGAAATGATAAAAGATAAGTCGCTCAGAGTTGATCCATCCCTTAAAGATGCGTCATGTACCTCTTGAAAAATGTTAGAGGCGACTGGATGCATATTTGGCTTTCACGATAACTCACGGTAACCTAAAGGTCTATTGAGTCACTGCTGATAGTCTCTTGGACAAGTCTCTTACCGATATGCTGACTCTGGGGGATTGGTAAACAAACTCCAGCCGTGGTATCGTACCAAACGCGCGTTGCATATCACTTCTTATAACCGTTCTATACATGCCAGTTGCCTGTGCAATAATATTTACTATTTTGTATGGTTGTTTTTAATGCAGTGATTAGATGTGCTCACGGAAATCTGAAATTGATCATCCAATCATACATGCCGAGTTTATAAAGTCCCACATTCATCTAGAATCAGTACATTATAGTAATTTAACGGTCATGCATGACTGACTTGGCACAACGGTAGGTTTTTTAGAATCATTGTATAGGCAAATATATGCGCTTCTAATGTTATAAACGGACACAAATCCATGAAACAACTATGGTGCTTCTCAACACTAAACGCTATATATTTGGCTTTTTCGAAGCGAAGTTCCTTTCTATTAGACGGACGGAATGAACAATGGTTCCTTTTTCTGGACAAGGATTTCTCTTGAAAGTGTGAGTTAACAATCAAAAGCTCAAATCTCGGGCTTCTGCGTTGCCTTTTCTTTTTTTTTGAAAAGACCTTCCTATAGCGTTATGGCACTAAAAATTAGATTGTGTGTCACCTTCGCCACGCGCTTTATAATTTTTGTTACGATTGTAATTAGCTGGAAGCACGAAAAGCATATGAGTTTGTAGAGAAGATCTTCAGGTCCAAGGTCATAAGCTTTATCCAGAGATTTCTATAGAGCGGAGAAAAATTCTAGATTCAGTAACAAAAATCGCACTCCACATGTGAGTCGCGCCAGCACGATCTATATCGATTCACGGCTAGCGCACACCTGGTCCACACACTAGCCGACAAGCAAATGCACACCGTATGTGTAACTCAGTCTTATTTTCACTGCTACAGTGTAGTGAGACGGTCTTTCCAGAAGATAAGCACGGTGTTGGAGTCGTCGTAGTCAACGCTGTTGAATGGTTACGTATAATTTGAGGAAAGACTTCTGTCCTGCTATAAATACGCGTGTGTAAAACACGAAACTTCTTCTTGCTGCGGCGCTGTGAAAAGGCCTTTTTGGGAAGGCAAGCACTTCTCTCTGTTTCTCGGGGTTGAGCTATCGAATGATTTTATTAGCAGTCTAAGGAAAAAATTTGTTCAGCCAAACATAAGTGTGAAAATCAAGCAGGAAGGGAACACTTGTGAAACATAGTATTTCTATTATGTTTTGAATACTGCAGCGCTGTTAGAAGGCGTTTTTTTTTTTCAAAAAGCATGCACCTAGCGCAGTAGCCATAAATCTAAGCTTTCGATAATTACTAACATTTATATGAAGAGTTCTTGTTCAGCGAAAGGAGTCGTTTCTTCATCCCTTGCCGTTCAACAAAAAAGGATTGAAGAGATCAATAAATTTAATCGAATGTCACTATAACAAAATATTTTAGAATATCTCGTGAAACTAGAGGTCCGTATCAAACCGAGTTTTCACCGGCACATGAAGAGTTTCGTGCAAAAAACGAGATTCGTATCAACTATGTGAAACGGAATTCATTAAAGGCCACTAAACTGGTCATCGCCTACTCAACTCTTATTGAAGGTTTGTTACAACGCTTTTCAAACACCCAAGATTTTATTTTATGTCCTCGTCTCTCACAGCTTCAGTGAGTCGAATATTTGCTGGGAATCAAATTAGGTATGCAAACTACAAGTTGTGTTTGAGTATGTGGTACTATAATTTAATGAAGAAATGTATTTCAAATTCGAGTCAATTACGAAATAGATTACTTGTGAACTGTAGAAGATCCGTGACTTAGGCTTGCGTCCATTTCAACTAGCAAATTAAACAGAGATGTGAACTCATCACGTTTGCGATAGTCTGACGGGGCGAATTCACCAGGATTGAGCACAAAGTTCCAGGAAAGAAAGTTTTCGAGTTCGTTTTTACACGTAGATTGACAATAAAAACAACATAACTCTTCTTCAAAGTATGGATCATTATTGTCCGCGATTTTCTGGCATCGTTCTGTAAGATTTCGGATCTGCTCACAACTTGCTGACAACGATTCGCTGCTAAACAACAAGCTTTTCAGCAACTGAGAGTGATCGATTTAGACTCAGTATTGAAAGCTTTGCAAGACATTTCTGTCCAAACGGATGACCTTCTAAAACGAGGCATAACTTCGAATCAGAATTGTTCTCTTTGAATCTTTTAAACCATCTGCCTTCATAAATCTTGTCGCCGTATCAGCATCCACTCATCGACGGCTTCAAAATTGTTAAACCTTTTCTTCAGTGTGGCGGATCAATGCACGCAAAGCATACTGTTCAGTAGGCATTTCGGTGCTGAAAATGATGACGTAGATAAATGTATACAAAACTTTCGACATAAAACGACACAAAGAAGTCACAAAACGTAAAAGTGTTGGTAATCTTCATTTTGTTAAATTACACTTATATAATATTTTTCTATTAATGCTGGTAATTTTATCGAATTTCGGAAAAACACCGTTGCTCTTCATCAGCGGGAACGTCAAATCAACACTGTTAGCTATATCCAGTGAAGTGTAATGCATAGCGTATTCTGAAAAGTTGACCATCGTAGGAAGCTCTATGCCACATGCTATTAACATTCCAAAATTTGATGGTGCATGCTCTTTTTTTAATCATCCTGTAGTAGTCGTGTCAGGGTATTCCCATATTGCCGCAGTTTATGGTAATGGCCATTTTGGATTGCATTGCTGTCTTGTCATAGATTATTGCAAGAGGAAAGATTTTATCGAGTCGGCCCTTTTATTGAGAACACTAAACGAACTAAAACTATGAAATTTTTCACTAGTTTTTGAATATGTTGACTGTAGAGTTAAGGAACTGTTGTTTCATCTTACAAATTGTGTCCCAAAAAATGATAATATTACAATGTATTAATAAAAGTCTTTATTTGCTTTTGCAGATTGTGGCGGTGAAGTCACCTCACGTGGAGGCTTCATCAGCATTCCGGAAATGATGGTGATTTCGATTGTGAGTGGACATTGAGGGAAAATCCTGGCAACCTCGTACGAGCGTCGCTTAGGTGATTCATAAAGAGTGACAATTCAAAAATCTGAATCACATAATACTATTCCACAACTATTAGGAGGAATGTATAAACTTTCTACTGGTACATGTTAGATTCTTTCTTGTTTTTTATCGTCGAAAACTCTTTGCGGATGGACTCCGTGCTGTGGGCACAGTCAAGGAGTCTTGAGGGTAGCAGATTTCGAAGTACTCTGCTTAAGTTGTTGATTATTCCTAAAACTGTTCTTAACTTCCAATTTCAAACTGAACCCGAAAGATCTGGATTTTTCTATAGGCTCTGCTAATCACTATTCACATATCATTGGTTATCCGCCTAAAGGAACAACTGATTATTTCTGCTGGTACATTATGTATCCACGATACAACTCCACTAATTTTTACCTATAATTTTGAAGTCTCGGCAGTCTCATTTCTTTCCGGACCTCTTAGGAAATTTGTTTTTGCCTTGTTCATAGTTATTTATTTATTTTACAAGCTCGACTAACTTAATTTATTTATTTTACAAGCTCGGCTAACTTCGTTGTCTTGTTGAAGTTCGGCTTTTATCTGCTTAACAAGGCATTAATATGATTAGATACAATCTTGTCATTGGTCAGTATCAATACAATAGCAATGATTAATATAAACATTTATACATACTCATGAAGGTTGCACCTTAATGTGTACTCAGTTTCAGAAGTTTAAAAACACCGTACTCGTTGAACTGTGTCGATTCCTATGCGGAATTCCGGGAATGGAACTCCTCAGGACCGTTGCTTGGTCGATGGTGTGGTGTGAAAACGAGCGGAGTGTTTGCTGAAGTAATACTTATGCTTCTGATTCATATAGAAAACTTAATTGAATTTTAAGGAATCTGTGAGGCACTATTTTTGTACTTACATAGAACGATGAGCTTTTGGTGCAGTGGGTGGAATTATCTCTGCAGTAGATACACCTTTGCCTGTTCGAATATACACTCTGAGAGCTAATGATGCTATTCTTCCCGTCAAAGTCAGTTAATGGGAATTAGATCGCTAGCGTGAAGCATGTGTAGTCTTAAGGCAAGTACGATTTCGTGAGAGTACAAGAGACCGCTTTCTCTCACTTTTATCAATCTGGAAAGAGTCTTTGATTTAGAGGATCCAGAATCAGTCATAATGATTCTGGATAGTCAGAGCTACTTCACTCAGTACATAACAATTCTTTGTTAACCATAAAAAGCTTTGACTGTTATAGTATTGCCATTCTATAACGATATTACTATGCATGTAAGAAGATGAACCTGACAAGGCGATACAACCTCTCCAATATCTTCACTGCCACCTACTAAAACGTCATGCTAATATCAGAATAGGACAATATGGGAGTGAAAATCAACGGTCGACATTTACACCTTCTTCTCTTCGGTGATAGCATTGTTCTTATGACACCAACCATCAGCCAAGTGAAACGAATGCTGACTTTTTTCTTGGTTACGACGACGCCTGTGAAAAGACTAACTGGTTCTTCCTGATTATAAGGGAGCAAATGAAGAACCGATCTCATTTGGTGCAGAAGTTTTCATAGGAGTGTTGGTAGCCAATCGAAAGGTGAGACTTCAGGCTATCGCTCCACCTCGCCGGTTTTTGAAACACTCTTTTATTACGCTGTGATGCCCACACAAAACTACGCAAATTTCCCATCGGAAGAAGCTCTTTCTTTGGACTTTCAGTAATCACAAGATAGTGTAGTGCTTCCGGATTCCAATGCTGTGCTTATATACTAAAAAGACCATTTCTCTGCAACGCAGCAGGTATTATAAGTTGAATTCGATGTATGGGGAAGGACCATCGGGGGTCATTCACGTCGCGGCGAGTGACTGCTGACGGAATACTTCGCTGACGCAATGTTTCTCCACGCGTTCATGCGATTGAAAAGCATTGCTTCAAGAAGCACTACGTAAAACGTATGACACTGCCACAATACGACTTCAGATATTTTTATTTTACCATGAATTCGGGCATCAATCATCCGTCGAATAATCATCGTTTCAAGACGCCGGTTCATCGTGCCTTTTTGATTACTGATAACAAGTGAACACTGATTTCAGTTCATTTAAAAATTTTATTTGAAGAACGCACTTCAAGTAAGGGGCCGATCGCGCTGTGATTGGACGATGTGGAAAAAGTTAAAGCAAGTTTTGGTTTCTTAGTAATCTCGGAGTGGTCATAGGCGTAAGTGAAAAGCAAATACATCAGTAATTTCTCATTTTCTTCTCAAGCCAAACATGAAACATTGTTTGGCTGAATGGTTTTTCTGGGCACCTAATCTTTCCAGGTTTTTAGGAAGGCGAAACCGTCCAAGCCTCAGCTTTTAGAAAAATCGTATTTGCCTTAAATAGCAATAAGGAATTACTGATGCATGAAGGGACTGGTAAATAGTCGGTCTTGAGAAGCATTACGCTTTTCATTGTTACTAACAATTTCTTACTACTGTTTATAAAAGCTTGCCGCGTCTTCAGAAGTGCTTTTTTAGGCCACCACTAGAAGTGCTCGCCTTACCTAATGGGTCGAATAGAGGCTAACGCCATTTTGAAGGAGTCCATAACGGATAATTCGAATTTTGATAAATCAAAGTTGTTATGAGTTTGGGAGGCCCTGTTAGGAGATAATTTGCTGCACAATGTATCAGGACATCTGAGAAAACCGACTTCACTTTCATTTCAGTAATGTTGGAGGGAATTCCTCGTTCGGTACTTACATTATCGTACAATTTTACTCTTTACATTTCAAATCTTACTTCATTCTTCTTCAAAGTAATGGTGGTGTGATCAGGTTTTTCAGTGAAGTGTAATGTTTTTTATTAACTGTTTGGAAACACTTTTCATAAATGAGTAAATTGGAAACTTCTGCTTTTTCTTCTCAACGTGCCTTACATTAAGGCGGAAGTGATCTGGATAAAATTCCGCTACGTCAAGCCAGATGAAATGGATGTAGACGACGACTTAGAAAAGCCGGCGATGGAGGTGTCATTCTCTAGATGTGGGCATTGAGAAATTTTAGTTCACGTATTCTTAGGAATAACCAACACAATATGTTGTATCACTAAACATGGATTGGTTAAGCTCATGGTGGAGTCACGACCTCTCATACCATTCAGCAGCCGCTGTTACCGCTCACTGAGACGCATATTGAAGCGATTTGGATTGTTGAAGGAGATCCAGAGAAGGTACGGAAGTATCGCATGCCAAGTGTGTATTTATAGATAGTTATTAACTGATGATCAATTATGGTACGACTGTGATCCTATCTTTGCATTAGGTTAATTTTGTTCCGCGTCGTGTTCTCAATTCTAAAATGTTCCCTTGGAATTAATATACTGAAGTTTTGATGGATATTGTGGCAGTGTGAATGTGAGACCAAAGCAATCGATATTCAGGGTCTACTTGTTCATATTGATCAAATTAAAGTTCCTGATGAGAAAGATATTGGATTCGAAACCACGAAGAAAATTGGTCTAATAGTAAGTGATTTCTTTTATACGGTCTAAAAAAATTTATACCTTTTGTTCCGAGTGTTTTATCAAGACCATACTCAAAATCTAATTCATTATTTTTGAGCCAAAACGTCATGTGGTCTTTTGAGAAACTTTGAGAGCCCGATACACGTGTTCCGGCCTTGACAGCCACATCAGTGTGGCAGTACCTTCCGTCATGGCCAATCCTCTCGAGGCTCCACATGCTCCTATAAATTAGTGAGATATTTCGAAAATACCAGCGAAGATCAATCGAGCGTAAAGCATTGCCCATCTAGTGATTTATTTCACTCGATGGCACCTGTAAATCGTTTGTCGTTGCCTACTCTACATAAGAAAAGGTGGTTGCCCTCGAGAGGATTGGTTAAGACGAACTGTACCGCTCGACTAATGAGGCTGTCAAGGCCGAAGCACGTGTATCGGGCTTTATAAGTTGTCCATAAAAGACAATATCAAAACCATATGTAAATATTTTTCTTTTCAGCTCTCACCAGCATGGGATATGGCATACCTTAGATATGCGATGTCGCAGACTGAACGACCGGGAAGTGTTAGAGTGGTTGGATTTATCCCACCAGCTGGTCGGTACTGCTTTTTATAATGATCTGATTTCTTGTTCATCAATGAACAGTACTTTGCATGTGGAATGCTGTAGGTTCTCAATATACATTAGAATTGACGTACTACGGAGCATACGTGGTTGCAGCAGTTAACTTTTTAAGTTATTTTGAACCCACAAAGAGAGCTCTTATGTTGTCTCAATCTTGAATTTGCGCTGTCGTTTTATTCAGTTTTTTCTACTTCATATCCTGCTATTGCCAAAAAGTTGCAGTACGTTGGAGAATGTTGTAGTAACTTCTGTCAAGGAAAGGAGATAGAAGGACTCGCGCGCTGCGGTTTTAGGTATCAAAATGGAACAGTGCCAGCTTTGTTCGTTTATACTTTACGAATATAATAGGTCTTCTCATAAGTTTCAGCACTACGACAATGAACACCAAATTTACCCATCAGAAGTGATTGATATTGCTAAACAAAACTAATCAAAGTATACGCCATCAGCCTGAAAACATGCCTGCCATCTTTTGGGTAACAAATCTACACCGCGCTCATATAACTTGTCATCCTTTGATTCAGGGAAAGATTTCAGCAAATGATTGATGTCTCGCAACTTCTTTATGCACACGAACTGCTTCAACGACCGGAAGAAGTGATTGTCAGACGCCGACAAGTCAGGGTGGTACGGAGAATGATCCAGTAACTTTTCGCCCACTTCGGCTAACTTTCTGTTTGCCAATTTGGCGACATGCCCCCTTAGTCGACCAGCACAGAATCGAATTGGTTTGCTTGGACAAGAATTTTTGAGCCTTTGCACAGTTGATGTTCTTAAAGACGGCCTGTGCATCACGTCCCAATTCGTACTCATTAAGTAGCAAATTGCGATAAAAACTTCGTTGAGCGCCCACGATGCGGAAAGTATGGACAGATTTGTTAGCAAAAGAAAGCTCAGGAAATTCTGCAGAGAGCGCTATCGCTATGTTGCGTAGGAGATGGAAAAAATCTGTTCAGGCTGATGGCGCAAATTTTGAATTGTGTTGTTGAGCAATTTTGATTATTTCTAGTTGATAAATTTCGTTATATTGCTCTAGTGCTAAAGTTTATTAGATGACCTAGTAAATAGTAATTGAATCAACAAAAGTGTTCTAGTGCCAAAGTAATGATGGGACAGCCCAATACTAAAGCAGCCACTACAATGAAATCTGACTAATATGAATCTCCAATGATTATATTTTGGTTTTACGTTATAATTTTTGCATACGATTTTGCATATGGTTTTATGTGTTTATAACACATTGATTCTCATGATTCAGACATTTACCTACCGTATTCTCGTCTTGAAATATCGTTTCTCGCTCCGCCTCGAAGTGAATTCAAACTCAGATGGGAGAGTGTGCCAAAACGAACGGAAATTAATGGCACAGAAATTTCTAAAAAAACAGATAAGAAAGGTGAATTGCACGATTTTATTATTAATCTCTCATATAGTTTGCATCATCTGCCTACGGTGTCCATAGAACATTTAAGCAACTAGAAGACGTTTATTCATGCATAATTTTTATTTAATAGTGTTTCTTCTCTGGCACTAACAAAGTGGAGTATTAGTTTCATATATACCTAAGAGAATTAAGTGGTGAGTAAAAATACGACCTCAGTCATACGACAGTCGAACCGGAATTTCGTCCATACCGGGGACGCGTAGTACCATACACCACCGGGGCTCATTCGCACCATCACTCATTCTTCAACATCTCTATGTTAGCTGTCAGCCACCAAGCTTTAACAATTATGGTCGGGTATGTGATTTCGCTTCATAAACCTAGTCGAGCTGACAGCCATTGTGTTAAATAATACTCGGAATTTCTAGTGTTTTTATCAAATTTTTCGCAGTGTTATGATGTTCCATATATACCGCGTCACAGGTAGCACGCGTCCCCGATATGGATAAAACGCGCTTTTGACTCCCGTCTGAGCTCGTATCTTTGCTCACGACTCAATTCTCTTAGGTACATATGGAACACTATAGCACTGCTAAAAATGCAGTAAAACACTAGAATTTTGGAATAATAGCGTAATTTCAAAATAGAGGCGTTGGAATGACTGAAAACATTTGTATGGTAAGACTTACAATTGTTATGGATGCGTAGCAATACTCTGGGATTTCTGAGAATTCTAAAACTAGAAGAAAACCAAAAATGAAATGTGCATGCTATACCTTCTCTTACATATTTCGACTCTGCACCATACTTTTACTGAAGTCATGAAGTTTTAATATCCTAGCATGTACGCAAAAAAGTCATCCTTACCACATTTCGAGGATAAAAACAATTTTAAGTGTATTCCTGCGGTTCTGTGATGATACCTACTTGGGAGTGGCAAGAACTGCGCAATCCACTTCCTCCGGGTAAAGGTATGTTGATTTTCATTATGAAAGTTGCCGTAAATTGTGCACTTATAACTTTTTAAATGAAATACTTGATTAATTCATCTGAAAATTCTTCAATATCCTAGCTGAATCTTCGTTCGATTGAATTTCGCCACTTGAGTATCAGGCTTTTTCTTAGAGTCCTCATAGTTTCAACATCTTCATAGAGTGTGGTATAAGTCGGACGAGGACTAGTGTCTTTAACACGGTTTCATTCATGGAGCCAGTGATTCCTGGGTTAATTTGTTGTTAAACATCCAGATGGAAATGTGGAATAACCTCTCCTACTGTATGCTGTACTTTATGTTAGAAGCAAGGATTACCCTCTAGCGACGATGAGGTGACGATTTATAAAACTAAGGATGAGCCAAAAATTCCATCTACATTTCAAATTCTCAGAGTAAAAAATAGTCACGAACTTATAAACCTTGAGCCGTAATTCTATTTTACTGAAAAGCTTTTTAAAGTTATGAAACGTTCATCATCACTTTTATCCGTTTTATCCTAAACTCAATGACGAGATTTTTTTTTCAAACCAGATGTCGGTTACGAGAATAACGTTCATTGCAAATGGACGATCGAGAGACCGATCATGACCGGATTGCGAGTGAAAGTAGGATCTCAGAAATATTTCTCTCGTGCTCTGATGATATGAGGGATGGTCTATGAATTACGAGTATTGATTCTTCTCATTATCTGTAAAAGAGGCGTTTCATTAAAATCCTCGTGCTACTTGTTTACGTAAAAGCATACTTTTCGATAGATTACAATGCTGAGTCTGGAAGATGCCGCTGGCTGTCCATTTGATTTTATCGCATTACTTCCTGATCTCGATAGTTCACAAGACAACGGAGAGTGAGTGCTTGTCTTCTGACGACCTTTCAGGAGATTTTCTCTGCATGTTTATCTACTTCTCGATTACTTTATTTACATTTTTTTTGTGTTTGTATATTTGCAGCACCTTTCATCAATCTATTTCATTTTTTTTTGGAATTATTTTGAATATTTCATTATAGTTCATTCCATTCTGGGCAAAAGTACTGTGGATCTAAAGACGTTAACACAACACTTGACTATTCATATAATAAGGTTTGTCGAATCAAGTTCTATTAAAGTTCGTTCAAATATACTCGTTGCTACGCGCACACTGTATTTGCGCGAAGTTGAAGTAGGCAGTAAATTGTATTCACTCCATAGGTTCGTATTTCTACAAGAACTTAAAATTATAAGTTTCCAATTAGATAAGTTACCAAATTTTCGTTTATAAGACAATTGTTTTATTTCGTTTAGATTCTATATGTGCATTTTGTTAGCGACCGTTCAAGAAGTGGGCATGGATTCAAACTGCAATTCCGTCTCAGTACGTTTTATTTAGGAGCACACGTTCTGTTTTTTACTGATCGCTTACGATTACGTTGATTAATAACTGAATCGATGATTCTTAAAATTTCGTATTTCCACTGATTTTTCGCAGTATTATGATTACCTAAACACACCCAAGCGAATTGAGTGGTCAGCAAAACTCGACCTCAGACGGGAGTTGAACCCACATCTCAGCCATATGAGGGGTGAATGCTACTACTACACCACAGTGGTCACCATTTTGCTACCACTCGATCTCTTCTTCAAAGGATAAAAAGGGCTCTTGGCGTTGATCAATCCCTGAGAGATGCGCCATGCATTCGTCTTCAATTTTTAATTTTGTTTGAGGTGATTGAATGCATATCTGGCCTTTACAGTGAGTCGCGGTGGCCTCCCGTTGAACCGAGACAGTGCTGCTTATCCTCCCAGACAAGCCTGAGACCAGTCTGGTACCAATTTACCGACCCCGATGGATGACCTGATGAGCCATAAGCGCTGGATCAAACCATTAACCTCGTGTACGACTCAGAGCACCTCTAACCACTGCGCCACATGCGCTCCTCATTCCCTATATTGATGATCATAAAATCAAGAATTAATTAGTAATACTTTATCACTGAGCATTGTGCATTAGCACCGAACACAGCCAAGGTGAAGTCGTAAGTGGAATCACAATGTCAATTTCTACTTCGATTTGTGTTCAATCGATCTCGCTAACTAGTGGCCTCTAATAAAAATAAGAGTAATACATGGCTGAGAGAGTCTCGTAGTAAGAACGTCCATGGTATAGTGCAAGCGCTCGCTGCCTGAAAGGGTATGTCGCTGTTCGAGTTTATCACTTGAACATCCGGTTTATGATGTGGTAGTGTCTTGGCATTTTTGTGGCCAAATTTAGCATCGTATTCTGTTTTCATAATTGAGTTGGGCATTAAGAAGTTGGCTTGAGCTATTTCATTATTAATTGTAATTACCTGTTGTATAAATACTTGTGTCAATTTATTCTATTGGTCATAAGATTTTAGTCACGTTTTTTCATATTCACTTTTCACTACCTTGTAGAGAGGCAGTGAAAAGCAGGGAAGTTTGCTAGCATCTCAGTGATGAATCAGTACAAATGAGCAGAACTCGTGCAGAATTTTTTTCCGAAGCCTTTTTGAAGTGTACTAAAGCAAAATTTCAAACTTTCAGTGCGCTGAGCTATATGAAAATTTTTGCGTTGCGATCACAAGTCATAGTGAGGTTTTCAGCAGCTTGACGACTTCATGAGAAATATACTCACTGTGTTATTTTTACTTTCAATGGCTGTACTGTAAATATCATGTAACGATGATAGCTCGTCAAGAGAGGCATCATGCGCGTGGTCACTGGTTCGATTCCTGACACAGAGTCAACCAAAGTTCTCGTCTCTCTTAAGTCAGAAAATGAGTTTGATTTTCGAAACTGACTTAGCACATCAGTCGCTCTCGTAAGTTACTGCATACGCTGATTCTGCATTTAATCGTCTCTACGGTATTACGAGAGCAGTCGGGCGCATGATACCTTCTTGAAAGAGAGGACCACATTAGAGGCTCTGTGATTGACTGTTTGTTGAGACTGCTGGTGGATTGATGCCACATGGCTATTTGGTAAACTCATGTGATGCTCCAGTTCGAAAGTGGATGCTTGAACTTTTGTGTACATAACATGAATAACCCTTTGATATCCATGTGGCACATATAGGTGTAGCCGTTTATCACATCGCGCGTCGCGCGCTGCAATAGTGGAAATTGTGTGGTAAACTGAGGTTCCGAGAGGACATTGTCATTATTGAATTATGAATATCATGGAAGAGGCTTTCTTAAAGGTTTTTAGTAAAAGAACACCCATGTGTCAAAAAATTTACTATGTTTAAACGAGAAAACAGCATCGTTACGAAGAGTAACATATTACTAACTGTTGTAAAACATGAGATTCTTTTTTGAACTATGTTCTTGGGAAATCGGTAGCTTGAGAAGTGCCAATATTGGTAATAAGCTTCATTTGTGAAACTATGGCTGCATTACGTCTTAATAAGGAAGAAAAGATAACTCTTTGCTTTCAGAGTACGCTGTTTCAACTTCACAGAGGTTTTTAGTAGTATATAGTTAGATTTTGTTTCAAGAAAACTTTGCTTCTTTGGAAAAGTGAAATATCATTAAAGAGACTTCTATAATCGTATTTTTAGTGAAATCACCATCAAGTTGTCCCCTTTACTTTCCAATGAAAAAAGCAACATAGTTGGATAAGCAAAGCACGCCAAATCTTTTCTCCATATTTTTTTCGACGATGTTATGTAATTGTAATTCAAAAGGCACAACTTTTTAAATTGTACTTCTAAATTTATAGGAAACGGCTTTTTATTGTATGGCCTGGGCAAGCTTGTATCTCAAACCTCAATAGACTTTGTATTCATCTCCTTGATAATTCGTTGAAAATAGTCGCTGACAAAATTAATAATGTTCATGGCAGAGTATATTAGATAATATGAAATGTTGATACAACATGATACAATAGGACATAGCCTTTCCTTTAACTCTGTAGTGGTTTCAACTTGATGTGCACTAATCTCGGGAAATTGTTGAGTCTTACCGATAAATTGAAATCTTACGGCTATGTGTAGTATTATTTTTGACGAACAGTTCAATATGTCGTGATTGTTTTAGCATTCATAATCCAAAAATACCCTTTTTGAAGTCTCTTCAATCAGATTCAACCCTTTTCAGACGACTGAGCCCTTTCAAAAGTGATAAGAATATTAACTTCATTGGAATTTTTCCACACTGTCATAATAACTCGCTGCGCGACGTCCTGCCAACTGAAAAGTCAAATGAGATTCAGCGGATTAACATAGTAATAATAGCGAAACGAAGATAACAAAAATGTAGAAGTAAAACACTGCAACTAATGGTAGATTGACGGGCTTCAGTGACTACAATTTTTCTACATTTGTTTTTACCCGACCGGCCAGTACAGTTTACTGCACTGATCTAGCACTATTGCATTCGATTCATTTCCTCGCAATGCTCTATCAGTCTTCGAGTAATTCACTTGATGTTTCGCATTCTGCTTGATATTGTATCTTTGTGAACGTCGTAGATTGCTGGTCAAGGAGATTTTTCTGAATCTTCGGCCAGCTTAGTTAAGGGGCTCCTAGTTGCTTGAAAGGAAAGATGAAAAGGAAATTGGGTCAGTGCCTTGCCCTTTTACCTTGTTTTCCGATACACCGCACCACTAACCACTGCACTATCTCGTCCTTTGCTGACTATGATAGTGCTATAATATCTATGCACGATGAAAGAGTGGGTGTGACCAGAGTTATGGTTTTACATAATGTTGGATTCAACTGATACTATCTATGGCTGCACGGCTCAATAACTTGTGCAAGAGAAGAGATATCACGGCATTGAAAAATGGCTCAAACAAAGTGAGCGTGCGGGCAAATAAGGATTTGATCCGGTTTCCTAATGAAACGTGGTGATTCACAAGACGCATGAGCAATGTTAAGGTGGCAAGATGAATCAAAATAGACAAAAAGTGCGAAATCCAGTGTTGTGATCAGTACGAATAACAAGCCAAACTAAACGAAAATTATATAACTTAAAAAAATTGAAGGATCATTTGACGCCATTGAATGCGCAGTCGGAAGGTTGATGTTAAGATTATCCCATTTCTCGCGAATAAAAGACAGAATCCAAAGTTTTAGCCTACGTCAGCGATCGAAAGTCGAAGTGCAGTTCTAGACGTCAGGCTATCGAAGATATGGTGGGTCGGGCACGTGAGGTGCCCAACGAAAACTGATGGAGGAGATTCGTTACCGACTGGATTACTCGGTATGCAAGGCACACCACAGAAAGACCACTAACCTGATATTTCGACTTCTGCGTGAAAAGCTAGAAGAAAGATATGGCGCCTAATGGATTTTTAGATAAAGAAAAACCCACTGGGCTACTCGTCCACGAGATAGGGAAAAGGGAGTATCATGGTTCCCGCTCAAGCCACTCGGCCGTCAACGGGAGGATAGGTGTCACAGGTGTTAGTACAGAATGTGCGAACAAGAATAGCAATGGTGAGAAAGAGAGGAAAGAGATGGAGGGGCTAGCTCCCCGGGGCGGTCATGTCTAGGAAGATGAGATGAGGGCGAAAGGACTCTAGTGCTAGGGTAAGTGGTTGGCTTCGGCGCTGCTCAAGTTCCCGGCGCCGAGCCGGTTTCCAGCTCTACTTCGAGTTCCAAGAAGAAAGGATCGCTGTCTTTAGATACAAGCCTGTGAGAGGCATGTGGCATCGCGGTGCGTAATGTGGAGGATCGCAACGAGTACACTGACATCAGAAAGACAAAATCATACAAAAGTGCACAGTTTTTTATAAACTTATCACTTCACTAATTCCTGCACTAAAGTCTGCATACTAAAGTTTGCAACGATCCACTTTAGTACTACAATAAAATTGGAAAAATTGAGATCTTAGAAAGTTTCAATATAAGCATGTGATGCAGTGTTCTTTGGTTGGGAAACTTTGACAAAAGATCGTTTAAGAAAACCCGAAATGATTGAATCAAATTCTGACTTTCTAAAACATTACATTAAATTGTGGACATTTTGTTTTTTTTTTGAGACCTCGCTTAAATTTCAAGATAACTCATGATTATTATTTAAGCCAACGTGTCATGTGGTCTGTTAATGAGCTCTTGTATAGCCGATACACGTGTTTAGGCTTTGAGTAGCCTCGTAGCCGAGCAGGCCCTTTGAACTTAACCAATTTTCCCGGCTGCTCCAGTCCCCCTTCTTAGAGTAGGAGACGACGATTTACGCAACTGCCGTCAAGTGACGAGGCTGGCCAAGGCCGAAACACGTGTGTCGGGTTATGCAAGAGCCCATTAACAGACCACATGAAATGTTGGCTCAAATAATAATTATAAAAATAAATTTCATTTGTGTAAAGCATAGTAATAATGTAGAGGCAACACAACTTGGTTCTGTTCATGTATCCAGTTTTTAGCTTGCAACTCATTTGATTATATTCGATCGTCATACGGCCTTCTCGATCAAATCCTAACTAGTCCCGGATATCCGAACTCTGTTGCGGATCAGGTGAGACAGCTTGCATTTATAGCAAGAATAAACTTTTTTAATCAAATTTACAACTTTTGGAACTGTTAATTTTATACGAGAGATCCCATAGACTTGCGGTATGCATCCTCATATTTGACTAACGGCCTTTACAGAGATGTATGTGGTCTATTGTTGTTGCCTCAAACCGACGTATTGGCTTTGAAATTATAGATCTTGATCTCAAAAAAACGGATGAATGCAACACGGATGTTCTGTCGGTGGTACGTTATTTGCCAACATACGGTTTTATATTTTCGTATCATATTTCATAATTTCATAATCTATCACTTTTGCAATTTTCGCTCCTTTAAATTTCATAAACTTAACCACAGTGTTAAATTATATTGTTATTTACACGACCCATTACACAGATCATAGTTTTTCTAGCACTCAACTTGTTTACCCTTATATACCCTCGCAAATACCTCCGAATATTTCACGTGTTGTCTCGGCAGCTTGAGGAATCGATTTCTCCAAGAATGTCGTAGAATGCTGATTAAGACGATTCTCGTTACAATCTCGGAGATTGCCCATGCTAAGACATTCAGTTAAATGACTGTAGGAGAGTGCTAAAAGAAGGTGGTCAAAGCAGGATCTTCTACTTCCTCTGAAAAGCTATAAGTTGCTCGAATACTCGTGATCATTAACCTTACAATACGTTGATAGGTGATTTCTCGGTACATATTGAACCTTATTCAACATATTTGTGACTATATGAGTAAAAAAGCGGGCCAGTCCATTTCTGGTTGTTTATCCTAACAAGGTAGTTCTAGACAAAGCCTAAGGAAAAAAAGCCATTTCTCCCACACAGAACTAGACATAAGCAACTTTTCGTGCGGTTTTGTTTTATCTGGTGCTGAGATTGTTACTATCAAAAAGGATATTCAGTTTTCTTGCATTGTTGGACTATTATTGATGAAAGGTGTTCTAGTGATCTACATCAGTGAGCCCAAATATGTCAGAGCTTGCTGCACATTGACTGGAGGTGCCAATGCAAATTAATTTATAACCCACACATCGGAATTGAGTTTACTGCAGCGCACATTGTGGAATATGAGAATCACCACTCTCCATGAGAGAAAGGGATAAAGCTCTCAACGTAAGGGATGCGCTATGCATTCGATTTCATCAAGTATTGTTAGAGATGATTGAATGCATATCCGTCCACTACACTAGCTATCCATAGCCTTCCAACAAAACAAGTCAGTGAAAGTTTGGCCAGTAATATGTCGACCGTGAAAGGAAGGCCGGCTTGGTGAGCCTTGGGCGCGGGAACACATCATAGACTACGTGTTGCTGGGCACATCTATCCATCACGCCACACGCACCCTCTCAATCTCTTCCATATCACAGTAGTTAGTATCCTCGTCTGCCGCTGCCATTGAGTCAACACGCTCGTTACCACTTCGCACCTGGCACACGACGCGCTCGACGGGCTGGTGGAGCGCACTCAAAGAACAACGTCGTGATTTATGATGAAATGTAGTTCTTGCCGTCGTTAACTTCCCAATGTTTGCCGCTTCGTCGTGGCTGGGAGATTTTCTTAAGTGTCGGATTACGACTTACAGCATGTGTTCGTCCTTCTAGCAAGGCCTTCAAAGATGAGAATGAGTCTGCTTTCCTACACGGAAAGCCCAGTTGAAAGCAAAACCGTGCCACAAATCACCACCGTCGTGGTAGCTACTAGTTGCAAGATAGTAATGGCCCTCTATGCCACAAGGGCCGGCGATTGCTTAATGTGGTGACGACTGAAGAAAAGCTCTGACTAGGGTGGCCTCAGGACTTCAGGAAATTAATAGTTAATCCAGCAAGAATTTCTCAACTCAGCACCACGCACACTAAGTGCTGCCGTTGACGGCGTTAGGTAAAAAGAGGCATTCAAATCTTCCTTTTAATAAGACAACATCAAAAAAGACAAAACGAGCACGCCCACGACAAGCCATGGACCACTGCTCATTGCTTTGCACATATAACATTAGAGCAGTCCTCTCAAACGCCGACTTATCGCACTTCTTGAGGCTGCTAGCCACATCAAATTCTACGTACTCTACAAGAAATAGAAAGCAGAAAGAGTGACACAAAAGAATCAAATGACGGAACTCTCGTCATTCCTTGGGCGAAGTTTCCGTCACAAAATGTCGTAAGCTACGGTTTTGTCATTCCCTGATATGTCTCCCATCTAGTCCCTCGTAGGGAATCCTATCAGCCCCTAACTAGCTTTCGCTCCCAATTTCCGTGTTGAAAGAATGTCAGTAACATCGCTTGCTATTTACGAACGTGTGCAGCTGATGAGAGCATTGAGGCGTGTTCTACAACAAACTGGAGAAAGTTATCCGCAACGAGCAGTCCCTCTACAAAATCCGCTAATGCAGATTCAATGGCAGTTAGAAAGGGCCAGCAAAATGAATAGGACAGGAAAATTCGGAATGAGGAAGCGGACTTAGAACACAGACACTCACAGAATTCGTGTTTGGCACGTCTCTTTTCTGGAAACTCATTTTCCGAGAAGAGAAAGACCATCGGTGAGCATGGGAGTTTCCCAACGGTGCGACACATGCGGAGATTGATCATATTTTAACGAACAAAACATTGTGGCTCTTTGACACATTAGGTTTCTAAATTTTCTACGGGAAATGACCATTGCCCTTTACGTGCGGAAAATTTGATTCAGCCATAAGCAAGAAAAAAATTGCTCTCATCGGGTAAGAAAGGCAAGACAAGTTGTGCAAAACGAGAACGTTTTCAATTTAATCCTCTCATCGTGTAAGCGGGAAAGGAGGACTCGACCGAAGAGTATGACCTGCTTATCGATAGGCTCAAAACTTCTGCAACAGTACTAAATCTTTTTCGAGATCCTGCCTGTTTTCATGGCTGTCCTTCGTGTAGTGTTCTGGATTATGGTGAAGAGTCTTTAGGAGACGGACACCAAACAGATTGGGCGATGTTTGTCTATATCGTAAGGGTCTCCCATTTTTAACAATGAGATGGTCTCACTAATTTCCATTGATTGGAAACCTTACATTCTGAGAGGTAACAAGTGAAGAGTCAAGTCAGTGTGTTAATGAGAATTAACGGTAGGTTCTGCAGGTGCTCTGGTTTTAACTGATTTGAACAATGTGTCGTTCTGTTTCTTCATCGACGAAATAACGAGTCGTCTTTTGAAAGCTAGAACTGCTAAAAAGACGAATTCACCTACTCATCTTTTATTTCATATCAAAAAGGAAAGCATAGTTATTGAAGAAATCCGAGTGGCAATCGTGACTGATTTTCTTCATAGTTCCACTAGAAGCTGTAACTGTCCCGCAAGGGCGTCGAAGTGCAGTCATTTTAGTCATTTTGGTCAGGCTTTGTGAGCTCTGCGTTTGCTCTTTCCAGCTTCTACACCTTTGGTCATAAACTGCTGCTTTTCTCTCTTTGCGATCTTTTATTGTTCTCTGTATCTCTCTTTTGCAATTTCGCAGATGAGGTTTGCTTGCTTATAGTTTGTGCGTTTCTACGTTGATCTCTCAGCTGGAGTTTTTGTAGAAACAAGTGTCTCTTCATAACTTAGGACTCTCGGCTTTCATAACGCTAACGTGAAGATGTTGGTAAACCCTGTCGTGTTCTTCGTCGATGTTGTCAACTAGAGTATGTTCTCAATGACCGACCAATAATTTAAATGCATCCCAGTTTCCGCTATTTGTGGATTATCGTTGTTCAATATAGCGGCTTCTCTCCGTTTCTCGAAAAATGAAACATTGAAAAGATGGAAGCATTCCATGTAGAATTTTGGAACAACAGCGACAGCTATCAGGCAAAGCTCTCAATCTGCTAATATTATGAGTTTCGTTCTATAAGCCGATTTTCTTTGGTTTTGAAATAGTTATGCGCTTCTCTTATCCTTTGCATGCTTTATTTTCTTTAATACACCTTCCCATGTCTTCTGTGCTTAATCGCACTTTCCAGGAAACAGTTTCTCTCCAGAGTTTTGAAACATGAAATGAGGTGGCGTCTTCTCGTCGCAACAAGGCCCATGACGTCGCCTCTAGCCCTACTTGCTTACATTAGTGAATCTTAAAAAGACGATTCGTATGCAAGTGTACGCGCGTTATAGGTACACATCGTCATTTGGATCCGTTTCAATTTTAATATCCTAGTTTGGCTCTGAGATTTTAACGGCTTTTCGTGCCCGCCTTACGCGACGCTGTCGTACCTGTGGCTCTTTCAAGCTCGCTGGGAATAAGACCAGTTTTTATACTTTTTAAAGCATGTGATACCCACCTTACAGCTTGCTGAGCTTTGAACGCAGAGTCTGGATTTTTCTTACTACATTGCTAGTCTCTCGTGGAAAACAGAGGCAGCTATTTTACTGTAAGCGGCTCCTAGTCGCTTCCCATGCACTTCTTAGCCGCTTTGTTAGAGGCTTTTCGCCACTGAGTTGTCGTGGAGATGAAGGTTTGTCAAATAGGCGCTGCGCAAAGGGCGAGTCCGCCACTGCATCCGCCTATTTCTCCAGGAAGCACACTGTCGCTTTTGGTTCGCTTTCCCTATCTACCACGTAGGGCGCATCACGTGCCCTCACGATAAGCCGGGCTTCGTGATCCCCAAAGAGCGACATCTTAGAAGAGCGAAGTATGGGTAAGGTAGGAAAGCATAACTTTGTTACATGACAGTTCGAAATATGACCTTTCCGAAAGCGTCTGGACTTTTCTTCATAATGCGACAAAAAGTATCTGCATCATTCCGGGTCGCAGCGATGACTGATGTTCATAGCGGTGTATAAGGGGATGTATACAAAATTACTACCTACAGACAGTAGAACAAAGCCTCTTTTACTTCTCTGCAGAGTCTCGGCTCCTACAGACCACTGAAAAAGAAAAGTTGCTCTACATTATTGGTTTAAAATGTCATAACACTGCAATGCGCAGTGTCATCATTCATAGACAAATCATTATTTTGCAATTTCTTTGCACTTTTTTCAACCAAAAATAGCCTCGTTGAAGTACATATTACGTATTAAATCGCTTACTGACAATTAAACTGCTGGTAATAATTGTCTCATATGTGTTTTCTTCAATATTTACAGTCGCCACGATCTATACCATCATTACAATACCACAAAAAAGAATCGTTATTCTGTGGTACTATTGACTCACTAACGACAAGGAATGGAACTATGCAAAACGGTCGAGTGTTCATACGCTACACGAACACTGAAGCAAATCATCGCGTATGTTCTTTTTCTCAATTTATAGACTTAGATAAAATCACTGAAATGCTTCTGTCCATCGGCTCAACTATTAAGCAGATTGCTACTCGCTTTCACTTAGAAAGTGTTATGAAACACTTTGATCTACGTTTCCAAAATGGCGGCGTGTTAATGTCATTTTTTACTTATTATAACATAAGGTGAGAAAAGGTATATACTGTTAGACTGTAATGCAACGTTCTTGACCATCGTCTACGAGTGATCGAATTACCGTAACACCCCAAATCAAGTTGATAATTATATAACTTGAAAGAGCGCTATAAGGCCCTAACTTGTTTCCGTTACGCTACGCATCCGAATAAAAAAAGAGTATGACTACTGTACAATACTTAGTGATGTGTAAAACTTTATAACCTAGCCGGAAGCTGAGTTCGTGCTTTATCCTTCAAAAAGGAACGCGTGTTGACCACTGCGCTACGGGTCTCCTGTTTTGCTATCACTCACTCTCTGCTCATTATAACATCATACCACTTTGACACTCTATTGTCCGTCTCCACAGTGTTTTTGTCACCGTACGGATCTCAATACTTCTAGCATTCAATCGTTTTTCGCCTTCTTTTTTAACGTCTTAGAATACTGGTTGAGTACCTCTTTTTGAATTGACGAGAGCCAGGATGCGACGTTTCATGGGACATTCGTTGTTGACTGTCGAAGAGTGTCGGAGAAAAAGGGTTCTGCCCCGCACGAACCGCGGACGAGAGCCACAGCCACTCCGCCATGGCGTCCCTTTATCATCATACCACTGCTGGAAAGTGGTTGAATAAAAATTCTTATAAGTCTTCAAATGTATATGTCATATGTCATCAATCATGTCATCTAACCACATATGTCCATTACCTGTCAGTGTAGGGTTCAATGCGTTACCGAGCCAAACTGTTGACGGTTTGTTGCTCACTGAACCGAAACCTCGTATCATAGAAAGAGTGGCAATAGTAATTTTCTATCCAATTGCTTTTTCAATAGTGATATGATGTTATGATATGCTAACTTTGGACATCGAGCAGTGTCGAAGTAGCACGCACCCCCTCTCTCCCCCCCGCCAAAACGGTGAGATGCGGGTTCAACGTCTTGCCCTCCTGCCGTTCCTTCTTCCTTCCTTCCCTCCCTCAAGAATCAAAGTTTGCATACCACGTTATTGAGCATAGAGTCATAACATCATAGTATTGCTAAAAAAGCAGTTAAATAGGAGATTCTTATCAAATTCATGAGGCTATCCTTCCATAAGACCATTTTTTTTTATAAGGTGACCATATAATCAACCTTGTAATCAACCATGTTTTACTGGATATTTACCTCTCAACACTAGGTTTCCAGTTCAACTTGTCATTGTTCCGAACACGATTTTAATGGAAAATGATCCTCTTGCTGTTCATCGCAGTCCAACATTTCGATTACGCCTACCTTAACGATGAGGAGATAAGCTGTTGAGTCGTTAAAAAATATTCGAGCATAACCAATAACATGAATATCTAGTCTGTTTCCCTCAGAAGTCCAACTTGACCCGATCATTCCTCCACCGATTTTCAGTCATTTTATTATTGTTCGAAGAAGATATAAAAAACTGTTTATTTTGATTTTCAGGGCTTCAAAATGCGAATCTTTGAAATTTCCGAGGAGTGCAGTTCGGAAAACTTATTTGTTGATGAGACTCATCCATCAAAGTCTCTCAGAACTCCGGGATATCCTGCTAGTATGTTATTTTATACATCAACTTGTAGCATCTAGCTACTTGCTCATGCACTTAAACTTCACGGAATCCGATTTGCTATTACAAACTAGTGTTATGTGCTAAAGCAATGCACTCGATCACTCAACGCCTTAAGGACGGCGCGCATGATTTTTCATGCATGCGCAAACGGTGGGAATATTAAAGCGCTCTCCAACAATGATCTTTTGTTTTTACAGACAAAAAATAGATTTTTTAAGGACTTTTTTCCCACGAAAGGATAGAATTTTACTGAATAGACACCCACAAAAGTATTTTTGGTAAAAAGAGTGCCCTAAACTCACTTTTTCACTAGGAAAATTACTTCCTTAGGAAAAGAACAGTTTTCAACTCTTACTGCACACTTTTATGTTACATTAGCGAGAGGTGTAGATTCCAGTATTAAGCCTGATTTTGGGAAAGCCTATTTATACCATCTACTATCTGGTATTGAGTAGTGGATGCAAAAAGATGTTAGTGTAGCTGGTGTTAGTCTACTATCGGAAAGGAAATTTAGCCGTTCGATAGCTTGAAAAAGCCAATTTTTATGGTATGCTTGGTTTGTGGATCAGCTTTCATACCACGGCTTCCTAACCAATAAAATAGAAGGTTCTGCAACCGTAGTTCATTTTCTGGACTTTACAGCTGGAATTTTGATTGTATATAAGATATTTAAGATATTCTAGATTATATTAGAAAGAATATTACTGGAGGGACGAAGGAAAGCTCTCTTCAGTGTAAAGACCGCATAGATTCCTAAAAAAGTCCACTATTCCTTATGAACTGAGGGGAATGCAGTCAAATCGTGTGAAATGTGTCAGTAATTTCGAATCTTTTTCACTCAGCAGAGCTTCTTCGCTAGACTATTAGTAATCAATCAACAGCTAGAAAACTGGAAAGTTAAATACTGAACCTAATCATTTGTGCGAAACTTGTCTGGGAGCATAATAAGCACTGGGTCAATCTCTCATTAGGACAACGTGAGTCATTGTACACGCCACATATGCATTCAGTCATCTCAAACGAGAATATAATTTCAAGACCACTGCATGGTGCATGTCTCAAAGAACTTCTGACGCCAATAGCTGTATCCCTAGAATTTTCTGCTCAAGGAGTGCCTTGTTTCATCCACCGCGAACATCGTTCAGTCTTGTGTGCAGATTTTGTATTCTAAGCATACGTCATGGACACGAAAGGATTAAATGTTGCTGGACAGAGTTCGACAAGCGAATTTTTTATCGAAAAATGCTCATGTCCCAAAAATTGCTCTTTTTGAAAAAGGTGCATACCTGGGAAGGTAATGCCTTTTAGCTGTTCTTCTCTCTTTACTTCAAAGATTTTACAAACGTAGATCTAGATAAAAGGCTCATTTTCTGCATTTTCGTCACCAAAATTTCCCATTTCTTTGATGTCCTTAATATTTTGCTGTAGTTATTAGTGATTGATCAAAATCTTTGGCAATTGCATTGATCAAAACATGCTAAAAACTCTCCACTTAAAACGTTTGCACCCTTCTTCACAACACTAGTCTACAGTCTTTTTCGATCCAGCTCTCATCTATTCATCACACATATTTACCTGCCCTTCAATCAACTCGTAATGATTGCTCAGGGAACGTTTAATAAAAGTTGGATAGCTCCTTGCATGTGAGCATTAGGTCGCTTTGAACACCTGCTTGTCGTCATCAAAGGGCAGGTTAAGGTGAGAGAGCTTTACACAACCCACTATCTGCGACAAATGCAATGTCTTTCATGCTGTAATCAGCTTCATCACCGATCTCCAAATTACTCACTTAGGTAAGGAGGAATGATATCCATCGGATGCAGATAGCAGATCAGGTCTCTCATGTGGTTATGGACAGCTGCAACCGGCTACATATGATTCTGTTGAAGTTATTCGGAGAGGTTAAATCTCGACAAAGCACAATAGTTCGTCCTGAGATTAATCAACTAGAATGGAATGCATAGAACACCTCAATCAGAGCCCTTATCCAGTGTCAAATGGATAAATGATGTTCATAGTGCAATACAAGATTATAAAAATATCGTAGCTCTCAAAGGATAAAAGGATAAAGGATGAAACTCCTGGTGTTGATCAATTCCTGAAAGACAGTCCATGCATACGTCTGCCATTTTTGACTTCCGAGTGGGGTGATTGACTGCATATCTGGCCTTTACAAAGGCTCACGGTGGCCTCTCGCTGAACCGAATCAATGCTGTCATCCTCCCAGGGAAGTCTTCGACCAATCCATTACCAATCTACCGATCCCGGAGGGATTGATGGCTCGGTGAGCTATGAGCGCGAGATCGCACCATCGACCTTGTGTACGCCGCAGAGCACACTGCCACATGCTCTCTCGTTGAAAGGTTGGAACAAAGTAGCTATATTAATCAAAGGTCCCAACTCCTGAAAAACGCTGATAATGGAAAACTGGGGAAAGTTTAGTGGCATCGCATGCAGTGTGCAACACTATTCTTGGTATACTATCCTTTGCCCTGTAACTTACCACTACAATGATATTTTGAGGTTTATGTCATGAGATTATACCAAAGTTGGAAGATTTATCTCGTAATATTTCGTCGGAAGTACGTATTGGTAATGTAATCTATAGATTGATGATAATATAATGATTATTGATTTCGGACGCCTATTTCTAGCTATCAATGGAGGTGAGTGAAATGTGGATATATGCAAATAAGGAAGCATGAAATCGTTTCATAAATTGCGAATTATGATTTTTTCGTAATCTGGGTTTCGTTTCCAGAAGAATATGCGGTTTAGAAATAAGCATTGGCAGGATTTCCAGGTTGCAGTGATGGAACGACATTCACATAGAGTTCAAATGGATTCATGAAAAGTTTTCGCTTATAAGACGGTAGAGCAAAGTCTCTTTCACGACTCTATAAAAGCTTCAGCTTCTAAAGTCCTCTAATTTCAAAAATTTCACGGAATTATAGCTGAAATCGCATCGCATTGCAATGTGCAACACCTTTTTCAAAGTACATTTCGTTTGTTTATGATTGTTTTGGCATGTTTCAACCAAACATAGTCTTATTGAAGTCTCTTTTATCATATTTTCTTTTTTACTGACGAGGAAACTCTCGTCAGTGACGACAATAATTCAAATGATATTGGGAAACTACCACGTTGTCATCGTAATTAGTTGCGCTCGTCGCCTCGCCGCGCTGTTTCGCCGTGCGCCGCGCACAAAATCA
Source organism: Parelaphostrongylus tenuis (assembly GCA_019055375.1). Classification (NCBI taxonomy): domain Eukaryota; kingdom Metazoa; phylum Nematoda; class Chromadorea; order Rhabditida; family Metastrongylidae; genus Parelaphostrongylus; species Parelaphostrongylus tenuis. The sequence goes on along the minus strand of JAHQIW010000542.1, from coordinate 472,711 downwards.
GCGTAGAACCCGTGTTAATGGAGCTTGAGAGATGATACGGTTGCAAAAAGGGCAACCAAGAAGTGGTTTGCGAAGTTCAAAGCTGGAGGGAACAGTCTAGAGGATTACTCGCGCTCGAGCCGTCCGCAGGAAACTTCACTAATCTTGCGCGTCGCTGCGCTATCATTTCCACCTAAGCGCCATTCTTTCATGAGTAGCAAGCGAATTTGTTTCCAAGGCAGCTCCATCTAAAATCAAGTATGGGCAAATTGTACATCAAAATGTTCGCAGGGAAATCAGTATTTAAATGATATCAATATCATGCAATCTTAACTAGTTTTGGTTAAGAGATTTGGTGTTTATTGCTCTAGCGCCAAAACTCATGGAATGACCCAATAATAAATCTGTAAACCAATATCTCCACCAATGAGGGCAAGGTGGCGCATTATTAGTGATGCAGTGTATCAAAAAGCAATTTGATGATAAGCAAAGCCTTTCTTCGATTTCCCTTTAATATTCTCTTGTAGTCAATCAACTAAGCGCCTGAGAGCACGTTAGTCAGCTATTTCGGAGATTTTGAGAATAATCATCTCAACTATCATTTCTTGACATTCATGCGAAAACAAAATCATTAATCAGCAGCCGAAGCAAGATGTAAATTTGTTTGAAGACTATCATGAAGGGTGAATCGAATGCAAGATGAGGTGGTATCCGCACAATGAGTTCTGGTGACGAATCGTGTAAAACAAAAACAGTAATCTCTGTAACAATACATAAAACATAATTCATGCCTACAGTATATAATCTCTTATCGAATATGCGAAATGTTCACGGTAACATTTTTGATAAACAGAACTGGGACATGAATAATATATCAGTCATTTTGAGTGTTCCTTCTAAGCACAGAAAATGGATATTATAGGAGATTGGTACTTATTGAAGAATATATTTTTATTCCATAAAGATCACAACCTATGAAGTACGCGATCAATCGAAAAATTGGTAAAATTTGTCGGTAAACCGGCATCACGTGTAGTGTGCAGTATCACTACTGACGAGCTATTCTTTGGTTTTTGATTTTTAATTACTGTGATAACTTTTTGCGCTAGTTTTCCTATGTCGGAGAGAGGTTTCTGAAGAAGAAGTTCCCGCTGCACAAAGATTTTCCATCTGAAGAAGATGAAACGCATTGAAACGTTGGCTCAATAAAATTGATTCTAACACCTCGTGCTACAGGCTTCATGAATAGGGAAAATATGTAAAAATTCATCTCATTCATTGCTCTTGAACCTCGCTTCATACATTCAGTACAAACTGTTAGAATGTTTCGAGTCTTTTCGAGGTTGGTACGTCAGAGCCATACGTACGTTTCTGCGATGTTGCTCGCTTCATCAATGGCTCACGCCTCATATTGAACCCTATTTTATAAAAAGTTGAGGAGACGTTATTGATGGTGGTAGCACGTGATATAGCGACGAAACGGGCCACCGCCAAAACATGCGTATATCTCTGACGTACCAGCCTTGAAACAGCCTAAAACATTGACGCCACGGTGCAACGGTTCAGCACACGCTCGCGGAAAGAGTGAGATGTGGGTTCGAATCCCGGCCGACGCAAATGTTTTTGCACAGCACTCTTCATTCTTGGGTATATTTATAAGATCATAACACCGCAAGAGGCTGTCAAATAAATGGATTTCAATTGATGTTAGATTAATGTTGAGGTTAATCGATAGTTGGTCCTATTGACTGATTAAAATCTGAACATTTTCAGTGATACCTCATTCACTTGATTGTCAGTATACTCTTCGCGCTCCAAACGGCCATCGTCTGAAGTTCACAGTAAATCCTGATAATTTCAACTTGGAATCATCTGAAGCTAGGTGAGTTTTTTATTTCTATGCAGTACCTTTATTGAAACATTTGGGATTTTCATCAAATTATGAGTTTATAAGAGCTGGTTTGGAGAAAAGACTCAAATGCTATTCGGCACTGTTCCACAACGTATTTGAACATTTCTTCAGAATTTCGTTAGCCACAACTGTTTTTAAATTAGGCAGTACTTTTCATTGGTTACCACTCCACGAGACTCTCATCCATCTTTGATAACAAGAACTTTTTTTTTTACGTTTCGTTAAACAAAACGAACGAATTTACAAGGTTAACAATTCACTACAAATTATTTACCTTACAGCTGTGAATGTGATAATTGTGATTGGCTGGAGATTCGAGATGGGCCTACGGAGCATTCACCTTTGATTGGCAGGTATCTTCTACACGAAAGCCTTATGTCACAGTACGTGTGTAATGGAGAAACAGATAGAAATCCTTTGCTATACACTTTTGGTTGTGTGTTATTGCCTACAAAACTCTCCATCATTTCGGAATGGAAACACTGAAATACCCCCTGTATGGGGGGATAACCCTTTGCATTAACAAGCGTTTGCAGGTGACTGCATTGTTTTAGAAATGCATTCAGGCACCATTGCAAAGCCACAAATATGGTTGAATATATGTGATATGCCTGAGGAGTTGGTACATTTTGTGTGCCTGACATTTTCAAAGATTCTTTCAAATCGAATTGCAAATGTAGCTTTCCAACACATTCTACGTGTTACTGGCAAAATTTTCAATAGTACAAATACTCTGTGTCTTACACAGTACAATAAAATGAAGTTAGGATGCGTTACTCAGCCGCACCTAATCTAACCAAGGCTTCGGTCCATTAGAACACCATCAGTTAGAGGTGTATCCACTTGTAAATCAATGCTTACTTGAATACTTGGACTGTCTGTCTTCACGAATTGTGCGGACTACAGCACATTTTTTATTAGTTTTTTATTCTCGCGATTGTTGTCCATGGTGATGGTTCAATTCGAGTATGGCCACTGGCGCGAGTTTCATACCATGATCTGTAAAATATCGGCAGCTGCGAGTACAGCTAATTAGTTCTTCTTACGAACACGATCTCCCTACGTGTAGGTGGCTGTCCTACCATGCACGTTTGTAAACAATACACAAAGTATGGAAATTCATTTATTTAACCGCCTCTTGCGGTGGTATAATCTTATAGTATACCCAGTAACGTAGAGTGCTGTGCAAAAACATTTGCGTTAGCCGGGTTTCAAAGCGTAGAAAGAGCGCCATGCAAAATGAGCATTGGTAGTGCAGCGGCTCAGCACGCGCTCCTGGAAAGAGTGAGATCTGGGTTCGAATCCCGGCTGACGCAAATGTTCTTGCACAGCACTCTACATTCTTGGGAATACACAAAGTAATCTAGTATCGTGACCCTTAATCTCTACTCTTTGCGCCACTTCAGGAAAGCGCGTGCAATGTAGCAGTTAAATGGATACAGAAGTGCACATGTGCTCATTTGTTGAAATTGTCACTTCAACCTCACTATGCATCTCGTCCCTCGTGTTTCGGAGAACTTGTATCAAATTTCCATGTGAGAATAGGAAAAGTACTGGTTGATACACCGATAGGCCTTATACAGTCCAGAACTGAATTGAATCATCTTTCTGATTCTCAATGAGATGGAGTGCACAGATCTACCTCAGAGGTTGGTCAATGCCGAAGGTTCTGTCCCTCATCCTTCATTGTGACTTAGAAGATTTTGATACTGTATTCCAACCTCTTCTTCCACCGGCTCCCTACCTCCTTCAATGGCTTGCCAAACGATTGCCTTACAGAAGTTTCTGAGCACTAAAAGTGCTTATAATCACATAGCTTTCATCTTCTCTTCTTTGAACAATAAAATCTCCATTCTTCTATAGAGTACCCCGCCTGGAACCAGACTATGCTAGATTCACTAGAATTCTGGTCGCCGCACATTCATTTTGCCAGACATATAAATTCACTTAAGCAGAAAATGTGCTGAATTAATAGCGATTTTTTGTAAATCTCGACGAGCCATTTTGAAGTATCTTTTGGAAGCAATTTCTTTGTTCATTCCAGTTTAGTCATGATTCTTACTATTGAAATTTCACTGCAAATGGAATTTTCATTTTGAGATACTGCAACGTCTACGCTCCGTCGACAATTTACTCAACGGGGAACTTTCTGTTCGTTCGTATTCGAACGGATTCCTTCGTAGCAAGTAACGGATTTACAGCAGTTTTTGAATTGGGTAAGTGAAATATTGAGGAACCTTCCTTTTTACGAAGGAGAACCTTCAGCGTCTTGCGGTGGTACGGTGGTGCTTCGACCTGGTTTCAACCACTCGCTGACATCGCCGAATTATCCGGAAGTCTATCCACTGCGCAGTGAATGCGACTGGTCCGTGCGAACAGCGAATAGTCACATGGTGCAGGCAAAGTGAGTGATCCATCGTCTTCATAGAGCTTTTTTTTGAAAACTTCTAATCAGAAGGAAAATTTTTTTATTTGGAATAGTTCTTAGAAATTGATATAGGGTGATGTGCAAAACTTTCGCGTCAGGCGGAACTAGAACCCGCACCGCACTCTTTCCGGGAGCGCATGCTCTACCCGTTGCACTACTGACGCCCACTTTGCACATCAATCATTCTACGCTACAGCGCATCTATCTGTCAGCCGCCAGCCGCCAGCTGCCAACGGCCTGGCCCGGGTAGTCGGTCTCGACATCGAACCCAGTGACGATGACAGATATTGGGTATTAAAGGTCAAACGAAATTCTTTTTTTAACCGCTTCTAGCGGTTTTAAGATGTTCCAAATAGCTACCAATTGATGTAGAGTGGTGTGCAGAACGTTCTCGTCAGGCGGGATTAGAACCCGTACCTCACTTTTTCCGGAAATGCGTGCTCTATCCGTTACACTACAGACGCCCATTTTGCAGATCGCTCTTTCTACGCTACAGCGCACCTATCTGTCAGCCGCTAGCCGTCAACGGCCTGGCCCGAGTATTCGGTCTCGACATTGAACCCAGTCACGCTGACAGATATTGGGTACTAAAAATTAGACGAAATTCTTTTTGTTTAACCGCTTCTAACGGTAGTATGATGTTTTATCACCGCTAGAAACGATTAAACAGAAGGAATTTCAGTAGTTCTTAGAAAAGTGCCAATTTTGCGTATTCGCCAGGCTGTTTGGAAAACCTTTATTTCAGAGTTGTCCATATGGGCCTAAGTTGGAGTGTAAACTGTTCAGTAGACAGTTTATCTATCCGAGACGGAAATAAAACCGGTATCATATTCATTATTTACTGAATTACTCAAAGAATTGTGTATTACCCTGATTCAGCTCCATTCTTGTTGGAACCACAGTGCAACGACCGTTACCTTTCGAAAACGGAGTTTCGCTCGGCGAGCAGTGAAATCACTGTGCAGTTTCGTTCTAACGGCACTATACAGGCACTTTTTCTGAATTCGTATCAAAATGTTTCGAATTAGTAAATCTTCTGAAAATGATCTCATTGTCTATTGAACTGTTACAAAGCTCTTTGAACTTCTGAATACAGTGATTTATCTGACGGTAGAAGAAGTGCATTTTTACAGAAAGCTGGTCGTCAGCTTTGCAAAGATAGGAAATGCGGGTTCGAGCTCATGCTAAGTGTTAGCAATGAATGTAGGATCTTTTAGTTTGTTTCATGAGCTAAATAATAAGTTTATAACTCTCTATTCATAGCCTGTGGGGGCATAGTCACTGATCAACATGGTCAACTAACAACACCTGGATTTCCGGGAAGACTGCTACCGCATGTGAAGTCAGTTGTGACTAATTTGTGAATATTTTCATCGACTCTATTGATTGATAGACGTTTGGCTGGAAAAGCAAATGAATCGTGATTTTCGTTTCGAGTGTTTTCTTGAGACCACAGCTCAAATTTCAATATGCCTGGTAATCACTTTTGAGTCACGTATGTCAGTGGTCTGTCAAAGAGGGCTAACTTATAAAGCCCGATACACTTGTTTCGATTTTGTGATCTCGTCAGTCGGGAAGTTACCCTTTCTCGTCTTTTGCCAATCCTGTGTGGGTGCTCCAGTCCCCACACTAAGAGTTATCGACGACGAACGCTTTACACTCTATGTCCAGTGAAACACTCGCCGAACACAGAGTGTTGTAGATTCGATTACTCGTGGCTAGTATATTCAATACATCATAACTTTCGTTTTGAGTGTTTTCTTAAGACCACAGCTCGCCTGACGAGATCGCAAGATCGAAACACGTTTATCGGGCTCTATAAGTCACCCAGTCTTTGATAGACCACTGACATGCGTGGCTCAAAAATGATTACCAGGCATATTGAACCGCAATTAAATATAAGCTTTCATAAGATATCGTCTTAAGGAAGACACCGATCAAACGCTTATTATCCATGATTCTTCTCGCATAATGTTTCATCTCAAAAATTATTCGCCATTCATACCTGAAAAAATGGAGAGCGATCCTTTGGTTTTGAACTTTGATTGCACGTAGCAACTGAAAACATCAATAATGATTTTTGGGATATCATTAAGTTCCATAGGTTACGTCTCAAGGACTAGTAGGCAGAAATCCTTTCATGGTTCTCCACAAACGGGAGCTTCATCTTCAGGAACTGAAGGAAGTGAAGTTAAAAAATGGGAGTGTTTGTTGTCTGGCAAGGAGTCACAATTTTCTCAATAGTGTAGAGTGCTGTGCAAATACGTTTGCGTCAGCCGGGATTCGAATTCAGACCTCATTCTTTCCGGGAGCGTATGCTAACCATTGCACCACCGACGCTCTACACTTTTGGGTATATTGTAACATCATAACACCGCAAGTGGCGGTCAAATAAAATCATTTCTGATTGATTACAAAGATTTCTCCTTCTACCAATCATGTTTTTTCATTAGTTTTTTTACAGATGTGTATGGGAACTTTTTGCTGGCATAGAGTATCGCTATTTATTATCGTTTGAATTTCTGGATGATCGCGATGTACGTAAAGTCATCCATTTTCTCTCTCTTCTTCTTTCTTTATTCGTTTCAGTGTTTTTCCTTAGGGCTTCTATCAAAAGCGTTATGGTGGTGAGAGCGATGGCACTGGATGCTTTGCCGATCTTGTTGTAAGTTTTTTTTCAACTTCATGTCATAGAATATTTTTTGACAACAAAGGATTCTGGACGATCTCGATAAGTGGGCAAAGTCGTTATGGTATTGGCAGCTTTCCTTCCAATTTGATTCTGCTTCTCAAAATTATAGGATTTTTAGGAAATTTATGATGCGAATTGTCATTCAATTTTAATATACTATTTAAGTATTTCAATGTTCACAGCCTATTTTTCAATGTAACGTAACATTACTTCATCATATCACATTGTTAACATTCTAAGACATTCATATTGAATTCAAATAAACTTTGAATGGGCTCATCCTTTCAAAGTTCTTCAACGGTAAACCACAACACGAGGCCATCAACTATCGTAATGATCGAACGTTTTGCACGTATCGAAAATATTTCATCAGTGATGCGGACATTGCAACTGTAACGTGAGTGCACTTTTAACGCATTTTGAACAACTTTATCATAATGTATTTCTATGAAGTTCTATATTGAATATATATTTATATGCATATATACATATATATATATATATATGCATACATATATGCGTAATAGGCGTACGTATGTACATTTACGCTCATGCACATGCATATATATATATATATATATATATATATATCACCTGTATCACCTGTCGTCCCGTTGATCGTCGAGTGACTCGAGCGGGTACCAGCAACTCTTCCATTTTTCCCTATCGCGTGCAAGAGTAGCCCAGTGGGTCCTCCTTGCTCTAGGAATTCGCTGAGCATCATATCTTTCTTCCATCGCTTTCGTGAAGAAATCGGACCAACGGGTCAGTGGTCTTCCTTTATATATATATATAATAGGCTATAGAGAAAGATCTATCGTGTTTTGAAAGTGCAAAGAAAAATGTATTTGTGCACCATTTGAGTTCAAACAAAAAGACTATTGATAATATGGTTTGATGCGCAAGAAAACGAGCGTTCTGATGAGCTCACATTCGCTTAAAATACTTCTGTAAAAATCATTTTCTGAGGCAGCACGACAGAACTCTTTGTACAACCTATTAAGTCATGATACATGGATATACAGAGATCAGTAGCCGATCTCACCTATTAGGAGCAGATACATTATTGGTGTCTAAGTGCCAGTATCTGACAGTCAATATAGTCTGTGAAAGTATTTAAAACCCTTCGAGGTTGATACGTCAGTGGCTTACGTACGTTTCGGCGGGTTGCCCACCTCATAACAGTCACAGACCCCATTAGTCGATCTTGCTTTATAGAAGGAATGGAGGGACATTGTGTTGATAGCACGGAATATTGTCTTACCACCATTTTTTTTCGGGATCACAGCTGGCATTGAATATGTAGACATCCATTGTATGGACTGTTTTTAAACTTCCCTATAAACATGCACTGTAGTCTCTGGAATGACTGAAGCTCTTTGCAAGGTTGGTACGTCAGTGGCCTACGTACGTTTCGGCGCTATCGCCCGTTTCATGAAAGCCACACGCCCCCACTGAGCGCTACTTTATAGCAAAGATGGAGAGACTTTCTGGTGATCAGCACATGGTCTGATAGATAAATTAAGCCTTCACAGAGGCTTGATATAACATCTCTAGTGCTAGACGTATGTTTCGGTGATCTCGCGCAAAAGTTTCTATCGGATTGCATTCAATTTTAGGCCAGGTCTCATAAACAGTCGATTTGAAACTACTGCTATATGCATTTTTTGCCAGTCATGGGCAATCGACTGCAAATACTGCAATATCGAGTAGCATTGTCTTTGACGTGCGGTGATGCATCTTTGACTCTTCTTCTTCTGGGTGTAGGGGTGAACCGAAAGGCATGTACTACTGAGTTTGTGTGCGAGAACACCGAAACGTACGTCTAGCACTATAGATGCCTTACCAGACTTCTGAAAAGGTAAAATACCTATAGGCATTGCGTGCTATCACCCTGACGTCTCTCCATCTCTGCCATAAAGTAGGAATCGGTGTGAAGCTTGTGCCTCTGATGAAGCAGTCGCTACCGCCAAGGGTACTTAAGCCACTGACGTACCAGCGTTGAAAAGACTATGAACATTTTCACAGACTATGTTAAATGTTTATAGCAGGCTTTGAAAACAGTTTATACAATATAAGACAGTGAAAGTCTCCTTACTCCTTTCCCTCTTTCATTTCTTACTTCCATAGTTCCTTTTCCACTGAGAGAAAGACCTGCGGACTGTGCTTCCAGTGGACCAGGAATATCAAATCTAGTAAAGTCACCAACTGCTTATCTTTCTTTTTAACATTTTTTCAGCACTTTATAACTCGTCTTCACAATGTTTCTTCTTTCATTGTGCAGATGCCTGTACTTCTAACATTCAGTCGTTTTTTTCGGCTTCTTCCAGAACGTAGTAGAATTCTGGTTGAGCACGTCTCCATGCAATCTTGAGGATAGCCTGGCTGTGGCGTTCCATAGGACGTTTGTTGCTGGTTGCCGGAGAGTGCTGGGGGTGGAGTTCGGCCCCACGCGCGCCGTGACGAACATCACAACCACTTGGCCACGGCATCCCCATTTTTCCCTAGTCATTTGAAATTTTATTAACCATCAATAAACTTAACCATACCCCGTCCAGCACCATTCGTCCTTTCTAAATCGCGGAGTTTCTCAGTCGGTTTCGATTTTTCAAGAGGCACGAGGAGAGATACGCTTTTGTTACGTAACCAATGCTTCTAGTAGTTAAAAATCCAACTTTCCTTTAACTTTAGTATTACGAATCAATCACATATTTTCGACGATTAGGCGAAAGCACAAAGTTAATAAGATGAACTCATTTAATTGGATGAAAGCGCGCATGTTGCACAGTGGTTAAAGATGCTCGGCGTTGCACAGAATGTCAATGGTTCAATCTCGCGTCCATGGCTCACCAAGCCATCCATCCTTCCGGGGTCGGTAGATTGGTACCAGACAGGTCTCAGACTTGTTTGGGTGGGTAAACGGCACTGACTCGGTACATAATGCATGGCGCATCCCTCTGGGATTGATCAATGCCAAGAGCTCCATGCTTTTATCCTATTATTCAGCTGACGTTCCAACGCGCTTACTTTTCCTCAAAGCCGATTAGTCCGGACCCATGTTCCACAGTTGTTCGTCTTTGTTGTGGTGTTCGCCTTGTTGTCATTCGAGTCGGATCTTCTCCGTAAAGCGTAGTTCAAATGAAAAACTTACTTAGCACTTCTTCTTTTATTGAAGACGCTTAAGGACGGCTGCTTGTTGCTAATATTTGAATTTTAGCGAACAATCCATCCTGCAGCAGTTGAGATGAGTACTTGCTGGCCCTCAGCGTTATGAATTAGCGTGATCAGCGGACAAACCGTCCTGTTTGAAAGAAGCACTGCTGAGTGAGTCTTCACTTGAACTGTGCTCTTCCAGAGGAAATCCAACTCGACGACAACAAAGGCGAACACCACCGCGACGACGAACAACTGTGGAGCATCGGCTCGTATCAGTCGGCTTCAAAAAAGACAAAACGCATCGAAGCGTCAACTGAATAATCAAGTTCCTTATCAACTTCATTGTTCCTCTTAGTCACCAAAGGAGATGTAACTTCTGATAACTTTGACGAAGAAAAAATTATATGCCCTCAAAGGGAGTTACAGTTGCCCATTTTGATTCTAGTCCGATGGAGATGACGTCGGATTGGGCGATCATGTTGGGGACTATCGTGAAGCACGATGTCATCGTCACTGGAAATTCCAATGAACTACAGCTAACAAATGATACAGACATATGGTCGCGTCATTTGACGTAATTTTCTCTAATATCCTTGTCTATAAGAGCACATGTGGCGCAGTGGTTAGAGGTGCTCTGCGTCGCACACAAGGCCAATGTTTTGATCTTGCACTCATGGCTTACCAAGCCATCCATCCATTCGGCGACGGTAAATTGGCACCAGACTGGTCTCAGACTTCTCTGGGAGGATAAGCAGCACTGACTCGGTAGAGCGGGAGGCCACCGCGAGTCATTCTAAAGGCCGAATATGCATTCAGTCACCTCAAACGAAGTTGAAAATTGAAGACGAATGCACGCCATATCCCTCAGAAATTGATCATCGCCGAGAGCTTCATGCTTTATCCTTTTATTTCTGTCTGTCACTTTAGGCACTGCCTGTTTTTCAAGTGGTAAATAAACGCCCTTTTTTGCCATTTATCAATACTAGGTCACACTCCAGTCATTCTTACCTATGTTATATCAAGCTTTGAAGGTCTTCAGGTTTTTTCTAGACGTTATTCAGGTATTCCGATTCCTATACCAAACATTATAAAGGTGTTCTGGAAGATACTAGCGAAGATGTCTACTATGTGCCGTTCCGTGTCAATTACACAAAGGTTCATTTTTGGGTACTCGACATATCTAAAAATAGGAGAAACGAAAATGAGCCGTATTCATTAGCGAATCTTTGTCCGTATGTCTTAAAGTGCAGAGAAGAAATCTGAGAAGAAGTTTCATTATTTTTTCCAAAATCTTGAAACGTCTAACACAGATTTTAATTACTGCATCTTTTCCGGAGCTCATTAAGTTTTCTTGCCGCACTGTCGAGGCTCTCGCTCTGCTTTTCACTGTCAGCCATGTTTTAAGCTGTTCGGTGGCTGTTAGCAAGCGAGAGGCACGATGGTTCACTTAGTGGGACCTCGGAAAAGGTGATCGCTATTTCAAACCCCACGTCAGGTTCTATGTTTTGTTCGTATCTCAACACTCTTGCGGACAAATTTCCTACTGAACTCTGTCGTTAAAATAAAAATTAGGCAATAGATAAAATCATTTTGTTAGCTAAGCATGAAATTAATATAGAATAAAAGTATAAAAGTGGTAAATAAATGATTTTATTTTCGACTTAAAGATAGAATTGTATTGGAGACCATTTCAGCATCGGTGTTACCGGTTATTTATGTTGAAGACCATAAGTAAGCTCAAATTTGCATTTATCATTGATTGATTGCAGGTTCCAAATAATTACGATTCTCACGGTTGCAATTATTTGTTTACCAAAAACATAACGATGACATTCGGAAATCTCTCATCGTCCTCTATCGACGGCGTTCGTAAGTGATTCAGCTTAAATTACAATGGTCTCATTACACAATCCACCCTTACGAAGCGGTTATATGTCACACGGTACGGCTGAATGAACATCGAGAACCACTGTTTATTTGCATCGATAACCCACTGCTTATTTTTATCACTACGCCAACTAAGCTTTCCATATATTAAATTTTATCGTAAAAGAATTCAATGCTGATCAAGCTCTAAGAGATGCGGCATATATTCATCTACACATCTACATCAATCATCGTTAAAGGTGACTGAGCAAATATCTGGCCCATCCAATGACTTGCGGTGATTAGCAGATGCATCAAAGCTTCACACTAGCAAAAGGAAGGGTTTACGCTTAACAGAAAATCTACATGACTGTGTTGTTGCACAGAAAGAAGACCGAATCAACACCACCAACTACTGCCAATCTCATTTATCTCTGTACTTTGAAAACTCATTTTGATCATGAACAGATTAACAACGCGTTAAACGGCGGAAAGTCATACAAACAATCAGAAATCAGAAAGGTTTAGCGTGGTAGATCATTTCAAAAGACAGTGAAGCTAGACAATGAAGTATCACAAAAACTACAAAAAACTGCTAGATCTCATATTTATCGCCTAACGAAAATCTCCATGAATGAGGCAGAATGTAATGTGAGTATGAAGACTAATGTTTCTTTCTTTTACAACGACATTGTGAAAGTAAGGAGTCAAAGTAAAGCATTTCTGCCAACTTAGTGGTGCCATTCCAATTTCATATGAGATTACATGAGCTTGGAAGTTGTCAGTCTGCACCTACATCACTTTTGTTTTGCTACTGACAACTTTCGTTAATCAAACGTCGATCAGACAGAACGAATATTATCTACTATCTACGAGCTATGTGAAAATATAGACTCGACCTGAGTCTCGAGAAAAAGATGTTAACGAAAAGCAGCTACTGGCCTCAATTTCTTTCATCCATTTGGATAACTCCATTGTTCCAAATTTCTATATATGGTGTGAAAGCCAAAATGGTGACTGTTTCACCTCACATGGTGAGCTAGAGGAAACGGGCAACTTGAGGGCATGCAAGAGCTTCGAAGATGTAGTGAAGAAGACGTTGAATACGTGAAGGTAGTTCAGCGCTTTTGAGAGGCTACTGCTAAGAATATTGAATAAGAGATAGACAAATAATAAAAGTATAAAACTATTGGTGTTGGGCAACGTTTGACATATGCCACGCATTCGACTAATGAGGCATCGTTGGAGGTGATTTAGCGCACATTTATTCTATAGAATGATAAGCGGTAACCTTTCTATATATCAAAGACTCTAATGGAACTTCAAGACCTTTCACAGGACCTTCAAGACCTTTTCTATGGCACCTCAAGTGGTAAACGTATGTATCGATGTTCTTGAACGGATCATCATTATCGCATGTCTGTCGCCTCACCGCTATTATCTGTTCATTTATCTGTCATATATTTGTTTTCGTTTACTATATATTAGTGGAGGCGCCGTGGCCGAGTGGTTGTGATGCTCGCCGCAGCGCACGTGGAGCCCAGCTCCAACTCCACCTCTCTCCGGTCGGGCAGTCAACAACAACGTCCTATGAAACGCCACAACAGGACTATCCTCGAGATTGCAAGAAGACTCGCTCAGCCAATATTCTACGTCGTTCAAGAAAAAGGCGAAAAACGAATTGAATGCTAGAAGTGTGGGGTCCGCACACTGAAAAAAACACTATGATGACGGATCAAATGAAGTGCTAAAAACTGAAGTACTTTGTATTATTAGGCTTAGGCGTCGAACACGTATCATCCTAGGCTAATTGGAAATTATCACTTGATGTTACGGTCCGGACTGATTTTTAGTCGATGACTTACGGCTGTCAACAAAGCATGCAAGAGTACATTCCAATGAACTATGTTTGAGACCTCGCTTGAAAAATCCAATATAGTAAAATAGACTGATACGTGTTCGGCGCCTAAACCTCTAATAATGGGTTCTGAGGCATAAGGCATCTGAAACTGGTGAGGCGTGCGTGAACGCCGAAATATGCGTATACCATTAAAGATGCCATACCAGAGATAAGGTTTAAGATATTTTTTCAGACTACATTAAAATTTGAGCGAAGTCTTAAACATTATCGATTGTAAGGCATCAGATCAGTGTTTCTATCCTCCCAAACAAGTATGACTTTACGTTTCTAAAAAAATCAAAGGCTTGGTTTTTTTGACACAGAGATAAACGGCTACGTATGTAGTTTGCAGCACGTCCAAGTACAGTACCAATACAGGTGCTGAAATTGAATAAATATCACCTGTAAATCCGACAGTAATGAATTGGTCCACACGGACATCGAAAGAGGTTGTCAAAAACTGCGATTCTTGATGAAGATCCAATTATTTAGAATGAATGCTAACTGAGCGCGCGTTGACACAACCACTAGCTCAGTCCACATAATATTTTGATGAGATTTGAACGTGAAAACATTTTTTGTGCTCCGGTTTTACACTACCTAGTGGGCGACTGTACTGCCGATCTTTGTGTTATTGGTCTCCAACTAAGTTTCCGAACTTGGTCAAGGCAATAAAAAGTTTCCCACAAAAACAAAATTTTCTTTCGCCTGTTTTGAGCAGAATTTTCCTTGCGCATCGTTTTATATAGTTCTACACATACTTGTTCAACAATAAAGCCGTCACGGGAAGTCAGTCGTAACTTACTGCTTTACGAAATTTACTTGGTGCACACATAAACACATAGCCAAGAAAACTAGTGAGAAGTTGACCGATTTGGGCTGGCAGCACTTGGATCATTCGTCGTATTCGCCAGATCTGGCTCCGTTGGGTTTCATTTTCTTCAGATCATTGAAGCACTGGTTGGACAAGAAGAAGTTTCGAGACATTAAACATATGCATCGAGAATTGACTGGTTGATTTGCATCGAAGATCAATGGGTTTGATGAACGCGAAATTGATTTGTTGCCGGAGCGTTGCAGAATTGTTTCGATCAATTGGATAAACAATTTTTTGAATATGGATCAAGTTGGGAAACTTAGTTGGAGACCTAATATTGAAGAATTTGCTGACAACCTCTTGAATCACTAAACCATCTATCGTAGTAAGAAATGGAATGTTGCCTTTACGATATTACCACCTACTCAGATTTATTGCTACTTTAATATGTACTGCTGACATCTAATAATTAAAGGATACTGTCACAGTCTGCTCCGACGTCCCACAGGTTACTGGACGACCCTTGTCGAAATCTCCGAGTACCAAGAAAACAGCGCTCTCTATGTATCCGAATGCACTGATTGGGCAAATTTAGTGATAATTGAATGTGAGTTTCTGTGCTGTGCTTATTTTCAAAATCGCTGAGTTATCAGAAAATATTGCTGCGTTTCTGTTAAGAAAAAGTAGTGCTACATTTTTAATAGAAATAAATTATTTTGAAAATGAGAAGAAGTGCTTGGAAAACTAATCTTTATTCGAAGCTTAACAATCAATTGGGAAAAAGATATCAACCTCGTGAAGCTCTAGATAAATATTAGTTTTCTAAGCTTTTCTTCTCATTCACAAAGTTTTATACTGTTAACATGCCGAGGTTTCAAGAAAGTCAGCCTTTCGAGTTGTTACAAGAAAAATACTGAGATTTTGAACATACGAAGACCACTGACTAGAGAAGTCTCTGACAGCCATTTACTCTGTGGTATACATATTCAAATTTCTTCATTTAAATCGCATACTCAGTGTTAGAATCAAAGACAAGTTTTTCCTTCAAAAAAGCAAGACAGAGCTTTCAAAACACAAGGTAGATAAGGCAGTAGATAAAGTCAACATTACGAAGATCACATGACAGACGGACGGAAGGAAAAGTGGAGGAGTCTCCAAGAGAATGCAAATGTCCTCTTGGAAGAGCACCTAAATGTTGGGCGAACGTGTTTGTGGCCAACGTAAACCGCCTGCTACTGCAGATGTGACAAGTTTGAAATTACTGAATGGACTTTGCGCAGCTCACTAAGCTCGAAGTAGACCACCATCATGACGACAGCTGGTGAGAGGAAAGCGAATGGAAACTATGCTGAGACGCGCACTACCAGTGAAAGCGGGACATTCAAGTGTCCGAATATCCAAGTATAATTGCAACAAAGCTTCTTCCAAGACCATGAAGACTATCTTCTTTGTTACTCCACTCTTCGGACTCATTTCATGTCCTATTTCCTTTACCTTCCTTTTGCAAAACAGCTCATGAAGCTTTTTTTCAAGTTTTGAAACTATAATTGCTTTGATGTAGAGCGATGTGCAAAACTTTCACGTCAGATGGGACTTGAACCCACATTTTATTCTGTCCGGGGCGTAGCGTAGGAAGAGTGGTGTCAATTCAGACGTAGGTAATGCAACGGTTTGAACATGCGCCCTCGGACAAGGTGAAATGTAACTTCGAGTCCAAATGATGCAGAAGTTTTGCACATCTCTCTACATCAATGGGCATACTCATAAATATTACACCTTAAAGCGGATGAATAGAAATTCTAAATTTATTTCAACTAGAGTCTGCTGCATGCTAATGATTTCTTATTCTTTCTGTGCGTCACGATAACTTACTCTATGTTTCCTTCAGCCCCTTACATTCAATGGTTTTAGCAACAAGTGATGATCCACGAGTGGTTAACGAACGTCTCTGTAAAGCGTCGTTCATGAATTCAACAAAACCGATCTCACGACTCTACTTAAATCAGGAACTTGAATTGCATGCATTCTTTACACAATTTGAGTTTCCATCTGAAGAAGGAATGTCGTTCAAGTTGACCGTTCAATACTTCCGTGAGTTTCACCAGGATGTCACCGATGTCATTTCTTAATCTATACTGTTTACACTTCCCTTAACGTATCCTTTTTAGAATGCGGTGGTTTGATTTCGGAGCCGAATTTTGGCGTCATAACTAGTCCAAACTTTGGTGATGATCAATTGTATCTCAGAAACTCGAATTGTCTCTGGATGTTGGTAGCGCCTGAAGGAATGGTGGTAAAGGTATGATGAGTTTGTTCCTTCTTACTTTAAAGTACCTAGGATTCTCATAATTATCAATTCAAATAATCTCCAGTCTACCTTGATGTTCGCCCTTCTGTGATTTTTTTACTGTATTTCAAGCAGGCATGTGTAAACTAGCTTTGAATTGATGTTCGAAGACTGTTGTCGAAGTTGGGTACTATTCTATTATGGCTGCGCCACTTGTGGCCTTTGGCAAATAGGCATTTTCTGCTTTGCAAAATATTTCTGCAGATTATCGATAGCTCTAATCAAGTGAATTCAAACAGCATGTTTGATTTTTCAAATAGCTTATTTTTTGGCGCCGTACCAGTCAAAATGAGATTTTATCTCTCATTAAAAGATTTCTTACTAGATAAAGGTTTTGTCATAATGAAATTTTGATCGTTAGATAGAGAAAATCTTTCCGATTATGATACTATATTTGGCTTATGGAAAGGACTTTTTCGACCTTTGTAACGACAGAAAGAATTTGGGTTTCACACTCAGTAAGCCTTCTAGTCGGATAGGGTGTGTGTACAGCTGTAATACCAAAGAGCAATCACATTTTCTTAATCAGAAAAATTTGCTCTATCTAGTGGGTAAAATTTTGTTGTAAGTATTAGCAGGCGATGAATCTTCAAATGTGAAACAAAATCTCATTTTGACTGATACGGCGCTAAAAACAAGCAATATGAAAATAAAATGTGCCTTCGAAATTCACTTGATTTGAGATATCGATAAACTACAGAATCGTTTTGCAAAAGCAAAAAAAAATGTGTTTCCACCGAAGGAATCAAGTAGCGCCGCCATTACAAAACAGTACTCAAATTTGTTATTTTGTTTATTTTCTACGTTTTCGAACAGCAGTGTCTTGAGTCCCGCAGCAATATATCATGCTCCAGAGCCACATTTTGTGCAGTTCTGTTCTGTGTAACTAAAGTTCTAATATGAATTGTTCCTCTATCAATATTCAAGGTTAGTACTTTAGTGCTGAGGCAGTAGATTCGTCAAATCTTAAGTGACTAATAAAGCGATCCGTCTCCAGTGGTAGTGCAAACCTTAACATAATATTCATTCGCTTTTCTCTCACTCGATTGTAGTCAATAGTGGTAGTCTACTTCGAGTAGAGTAACACCGCACAGCCTATTCCGCAATTCTAAACATATTGCCATCTACGGATGTTGAAGTTACCCAGAAGCAAGTGGCGCCTGCAATATCTTACAGTCCTCCCGCTGTTCTTCCGTCCATCTGTCATATGTTTTCCCTTTGATGTGATCGGTTCATCTAGGTTTCGCTATCGATGTATGTATTTCTGGAGATCGGAGACGATGTAGTTTTCAAAGACTTGAGGTGCGCAAGACGGCTAAACGCTGTGAGTACCGATTGGTTTTATTTGCCTAAGCGTCCTGTAAATGGTATGCAAATTTCTTGATGTGAATGTAGTATCAGACCACTCTGCTGCACAACAGAGCACTAGGAAGACTGTCGAAACGAAAAGGTGAGCACGGAGTTTTGGGTCCGTTAGCTGGTCAGTGGCTTTTTGAAGAATCTCTAATATGGCTCATGCTGCTCTCCTCCTTCTATGTAGTTGCTCCTTCATGTTGCTTTCCATGTTCAGAGAACGCCCAAGGTACACATACGAGGTGGTTTTTGCAGTCAGAGAACCATCCATTTCGACTTGATCACCATTGTACCATGGGTTCTTCACGATCTGGGTCTTCATCCTATTAATACATAACCCGATCTTCCTTCCCGATTCGTTTAATTCCTTTAGCATCGTCTCTGCTCCGATGGTACTTTTTGGAAAGATGACGGTGTCGTCTGCAAAACGAAGATGTGACACGAATTTTCCACTAACACCAATGGCCTTTTCGTCCCAATTGAGTGACTTCATTACCAACTGTAGAGCGGCGGTGAACAGCTTTGGCGATATCGTTTCGCCCTGTCGAACCCCTTTACCAATAGGTATGGTTAGGGGTCGATGGAAAAGCTGTACTTTTGTGATGCAGTTTCTATAGCTGTCTGACAAGGTTCTTGTGTAGGACGGATCCACTCCTTAACTGACAAGCGCTGATAGGACTGCGTTTGTATCGAGGCTATCAAACGCTTTTTCATAGTTGGCAAATGTTAGGTTTAAGGGCACGTGATAATCCCGACAGACTTCAATAACCCGTGATGCGGTTTGTGTGGTCCATGTAGTAGAATCTTTTACGAAATCCCGCTTGTTCAGTTGGCTGAGCCTCATTCAAAGTTCGTGATATGCGCTGAAATATAATCTTCGTAAATAGCATACCCAACAGGCAAATTGGACAACAATTACAAAGATCTCTTTGATCACACTTTTTATGGAGGATGATTGTGCGCGACGTTCTTCACTGGTCTGGAAGTTTTCCTCTTGAAGGTAAGATGCCATATGTCATGTGCAGCGAGTAATACATGTAAATTATGCCCTCTAGCTCATAGAAAGGCGGCGGTGATTGTATCAAGTCCTGGAGCTGTGCTATTCTTCATGCCTTCTATCGCAACACGTACTTAACAGAGTAAAATCCAGGGTGGTTTTTCTCCGCTGGAGTTTTCGTGTTCCGGGACGGGCATTATGGAACGGAAAAGGTTGATAAAAAGTTCTCATGGCTTCATCTTAATTCTCGCTTCGTTAAGTTCATAGAGCATCTCCTTTGCTTTATCGGTACTTTCCGGAAAGATGACGATGTTATTCGCAAATGAAGGTTTAATGAAATTTCCACCAATACGTACGCTTTTCTGGTGCCATTTGAGCGACATTATAATCCACTGAACTAAGGCTGGCGGTATAATGTCGCCCTGTCAAACCTTCAATTAGGGTTCTAATGACGAGTTAATGGAAAAACCTTATTTTTGTGCAGCAGCCGAAGGTCGTCAAGTCAATTCTTCATAATTCACCATAAACTATTTATTTATTAGGTCGTTCCATACGTTTTACCGCTATTGCGATAAACACTAAAGCTATTAACAAGAACTAGTCAAAATTGCTTGATTCTGATATCGTTCATTTGCACATATTCTGTCGGACATTTCGGTGTACAACCTGTCGAGACTTGCTCTAAGATGCTCTCTTGTGAACAACTTGCTGCTCATGCACAATGGAGTGCAGGGGAAAATGGTAGTGAAGCGGCGAGCAAAATTAATAGAACTGGGGGCGATGATACGGTTGCAGAAAGTACGGCTAGGGAGTGGGTTCGCGAAGTTCAAAGTTGGTGAGAACGTCTGAAAGATCAGCCGCTTTTGGACCGTTCACACAAAGCTGCATTAATCTTGCGCGCTGCTTCGCTAACATTTTCCCCTAGGCGCCATTTGTGTATGAATAGCAAGCAAATTTGCTCCAACGACAGCCTCACTTTGAAAAAGCAAAGGCGAGTTTTATATTAATATGTTCGCAAGAAAATGTGCAATTCTACGGTACCAAGACTATGTAGTTCTAATAACTACTGGCTGAAAAAATTGGTGTTTATTTTTCTAATGCCAAAACTTATGCAACAACATACTGAAACCATAGTTTTCGGTAGAGAATAAAGAATCCAAAAAACGTTCGACGTTTATCAATCTCCTCCCTAGTGTACGCATCAGAAAAAACTTTTCCTCATTCGTAACGTCGTATGATGAATGTGCATTTGGTCAACATTATAGGACGGCGTATACTTTTCCATGTTCACGATGACTTGAATGTGTTTCTCATTGGACAGTGTTATTTCTTTAAACTCTCAATGATTATTCGAAAGCTCAAATCTTGGCGATTCTAGCATATGTTTCTTCTTTGAACAGACCTCACTGTGCTGTTGTAGCGATAATAAGGTTATGTTTCTCACTTGGCGCGTATTTTTTGCTCGATTCTAGTCTTTGAACAGCTTTTCGTTGGAAGCTCAGTGGCCATTTGACAGCGTAAATACTGATAACTCTGAAATTAGTTTTGATTTTCAAAAAGGTCTCCATAAAGTGCTGTAAGAGCGAAAAGAAACTTACATTTCAATGTATCTCATATAATTATTATTTGCGCCAACATGTCATGTGGTCTGGTATAGGGCTGACTTATAGAGCCCGATACACGTGTTTTGACCTCAACAGTCTTAACAGTCGGGCGATACCTTTCGTCTTTTGCCGATCTTATCGAGGCACTCAGTCCCCTATACTAAGAGTAGGAAACACTGTCCGTTCGGTGATATTTTCACCTAGTGAACTGTCATTTTAGACCGTCGTCGTCGGTAAAATGTTCGTCGTCGCCTACTCTTAGTATAGGGAACTGAGCGCCCCGAGAGGATTGGCAATAGACGAAGAGTACCGCCCGAGTGATGAGACTGTCAATGTCGAAACATGTATATCGGACACTATAAGTCAGCCCATTCAACAGACCACATGATATGTTAGCTCAAATAAAAATTACGAGATATGTCGAAATCAAGCGTCGTATTTAGAAAACACTCGAAACAAAAGCGATCACATTTCACTCGCAAAGTTTACACTGCCCGTAAGAGTTGTGTATGGACCACAGTTTATGAGAGTGTAGAGAAAACCATGCACTATCGAGTTAAGACCAAAAGCCTACAAGTATTTTCAAACGAAGGAGAAACATCAATTAATAATAAAATTTGTTCGCTGCTCACGAATCACCCTGCGGGACCGATGAACTGCCGTATCGATTGGGTTGAATATAAGAATTAAAAGAGTTGATAATAGCATCCGTTCTGTTTCCACGTATTCGCAATACTTTGGTTGGTGAAAAAAGTTCTTTAACACCTTCGAAAATTCAGACTTTATGTCTGTTTCAAACAGTATCGGTTATTGTAAATTTATGGGAATCTCATAAGAATATTTTCATATAAAGATTCCCACTGGACCAACAGCTAAACCGAGTTACAATCCGTTGAAGGAAAAGTACCCGACAATGATTCGTCGAAAGTGTGAGCTGTTCCAAAAAGACAATGCCAACCTTGCACTGCAAGGAAGACTAAGGAAAAGTTTGTTGAATTAGAGGGAATCGAGGCTTTGGCGCACTCGTCCAGATGCTGCGCCGTCCGATTATGGTCTCTTTTTCCGCTTAATGGAATATTTCTGCGTGAACGTCGATTGAAGTCATTTTACGTATAGTTGAGGCGGCATGACAGAAATTTTCTGATTCAAAGTCTAAAGAGTGGTATTTCGAGTAGCTCCGGAGGTTTGCCAGATCGTTGGCAGAAGGTTGTGGATAATGATGGCCTCAGTTTTCAAAAACAATTATTGTTGTTCTAAACTGAATTTGTGCATGAACTTTGAGTTTTCAGTGGGTGTGAGGGAACTTTTGCAAAACCTATCATTTCTACCTACTCTTTTTTCAGTATTTCTATCATAGTTTTTTGGTAATAAATACAGTTGTTAGGGAACGCTGTATCTAGATGTTTTAACTTTTCGATCTACTAACTGAACTCATTTTTTAGAAGATAACAATTGTGCGAAAAAAGTCTTAGATATGATGAAACTGGAAACAATTCTGCTTTACCATTCCGTGAGAAAAATATTTGACTTGATTAATGCGACCTCTCACCTCGTTATTAATTCATTAGAACTGTTTGAAGTTGTTGAAAATTTATTAACATCTTTGTGAATGTCGGCAATGCAACATTTACTACAACGATGGTAGATGTTTTAGCGCTGTTGAACTTGATGTTGACCTTTATGGTATGGATGTTGTAGAGGCTGCACATGTTGCAGTTGTTGTTGCTGTACAGGTCCAAAACCAGCTTCGCGCTTTCCGTAATAGCCATAGCTGTATGGATATCCATAATATCCATAACTGTATGGATATCCATAAAATCCGTAACCGTATGCATGACCATAGTAATAGGGTGCATAAGCCTGAAATTAACACCTGTCACATTGAAATGGAACCTTTCTTTAAAAAATGTCAGTGTATTCCTGTTGTTTGCAGGAAAACCAAATTCTTTAAATTTTTTTGAATTTGCTACATTTTCACGATCGCTTTCTACGGATTTTTTTCATTTGAACTATATGCTGCTGTCTTCATGAATGTGTGAGGCAATTTTACAAAATAGAAAATTCGCGAGCCTGTCTCTTTGGCTTCTTCGAGCGCAGTGTTTGCAGTGAGATTCCAAATAACTTCCTTGAGCTCTTGAAATCTCATTTCTGTTAAACATGGTTCTTAATTGATCTTCTAGTAATTTAATCAAGAGAGCGGTTGCCGTAGTACGCAAATAGGGCGATCTGTTATCTTACAAAAAATTTTTTATTAATGCTAAGAGACTAAGCAACATAAAAAGTGAAGTTCCACGTGAAGGCTGCCCAAGCTATCAATGTCAATAAAAATTGGCTTAATCGTTCTTAATAAAAAGAAAAAAAAGTTGAGACCATCTTAAGTTGAAAATCGTAATAATGCCTTGAAGGTTTCATTTTCGATTGGGATAGCTCAAGTTCGTCTAAATTTTATATACACCTAACGTTCCTCGAATCAACTCACATATTGGGCGTTGGATTTGATTACAAAGGAGCAGAAAAGAACAAGAGAGGCATGAAGAACCCTGAAACGAATGTGGATGATCTATGACCATTTTATGTATTCAGATAAGTGACGAATTTGGAAAAAAAAGATTGCTGCCACTGATTCCAGTGCCTTCAGTGGAAGGAACGTTGCTGAACGCCACTGATTAAGCTGTTAGAAACAGATTTGTATAGCTAATAAATTATTCTCTATACAAAGCGAGTTGATCCTTTTGTTAGAGGTCTGCGAAGGTTGATTGCAATGACTATCAATCTACACAAATGTCTTGCATTGCGTAACTGCCTTGTCAACATCATTCTCTTTTGAGGTTTTTCCTATCGAATCTTTTCTTTTGTCGAGACTACATACTGAGACATATTTGTGGACTACCGAAGTGCGAATTTTTTGCTGAAGCTATATTAAGGACTTACAGTTTTGTGGGAAACATGGCGCTCAGCGACTGACGTTAAAATAGTGTTCACGTTGAAGTCAAACAAACTGTATTAAATACCGTATCATGCCTCTACACTTATTTGCTTTGCCACTCCTACTCCCGTGCCGTTGATGGTAAATAGTTAATTTTCTTTTGACACGTGAAAACTGGAAATACACAGCTGGCGATGCCAGATTGGTTTGGCTGGCATTTGAAGGGATTGTAAGAAAAATATATGAGCATCGTTTTTGTAGTATTTTACTTCGAAAACTGAATAATGTTTTGACAAAGGACCATATGTCGCTGAGAATGCGCCTTCTTGTTCTAGTTGTTAGCACCTCGAAAGCGATTTATATCACTACATTTATTTTATCTATCATACTGTAGTGAAACTACGTTAGTTTGAGGCTAAGAATGCTGCTCGTATTTAAAAGAAGCATACTGAGTGCCATTGGCTCTCCAGCAAACTTTTCATTGTATTTCTCAAAAATAATCCTTTTCTAATAATTTTGATTAGGAGAGAAATTTGTAGTAGAAGCTTTTCTAGGAAAGGTTTTGGCAGCAATTGAATGTATAATTAAGTTAGCGTTTAGTTAATGTTCAATCGACTAACTGGGCGCATCAGCGTGCTTTCTGTCCTCGAAGGGATTGTTTATTTGTGATTCTTTTGCACTTTTTTATATAAACTACGTATGTTGGTGAACACCATGAATATGAACTCGTTCTCGCCATTACTAAGGTAAGCTTTGTCACATGGCTCTCGATTATTTCCATTTTCCGACGAACGTTCAGAATTACTTCGTGTCAGTCAACACATTTACAAGTGAATATTCAGAAGAAAACCCTCAACTGTCTCATTAATAATCAATGCGTTGATTGATTATTAAGAGTATATACATACCACTTTATGAGGAATGATCATTGTGACTGACGTTTCGTTGGTATCGCAATCATTGAACCACATTCATTTGAGTTGTGCGCCCACAATGTAAAGTTGAAATTTTCAGTGACATCCAGGACACTGGCCCAATTTTATCAGTCTTCCTTTTCAAGGCAGCACAGGTTGCCGAAGCGCTTATGATAATTGATGACTGACGTTTCGTGAACGTTGCCTTCTTCAGAGCTTAGAGGCACTATCGAGTAATTACGACTTTCTTGATACTGATATGATATAATACGTTGAGTAGACATGTTCGTTAGAAGAAATAATCAGCTGTATTCGCATCTGTATTCGCATCAGCTGTATTCGCATATGCCGATATTCGCAGATCACGGTATGAAATTAGCGCCAGTGGCCATGCTCGAATCAAACCACCACCACAGACGACAATCGCGTGAAGAAGAAACGAATGGAAAATGTGCTGCGGTCCGAACAATTCGTGAAGACAGACGTCCACGTATCCAAGTGTCCAACTTCTTGATGATGAGTATAAATTGTAAATAAAATGAGCCTATATAACAAGGTTCAGATTTTGAAGACGGCTAATTCCCCTCATTAACCATCGAACATCAAAATATGTGTCAACAACTTGAGCATAAGAGTTCTCAAGATCTAAGAAAGACAGAAGGTGGTACTTCTGACGCACTACAATCACTAAAAGATGTGTTATGAATTCAATCTCATCAGAATCTTTTAAAAATTTTGAAGTACATATTTTGCCTATTCGATAGCTTGCAATTGCCTATCGATGAAGATTTACCAACCCTGAAGAAATAGATGGTTTGGTGATTACGGAGCGCAGGATGTAATGCAGAACACCTCTAGCCATTCTATTGCGCTCGGCTTTCGTGAGATAATTTTGAGTGCAAAAAGATATAAGATAATCGGCAGCATAATATTACACCGATTTTAACAAAAAAATTATCCTTTTGAAGCATTATTGACCATATTATTATGCTGAGCAGTACTTCTTATGGCATCACATAAGCTGGTTAATGAACCGTCATCAAGGTGAACAGATAAAAGAAGAATTGGATAATACAAATCTTAAGTACTAGAGTATTATTGTGTAGAACCTTCGATATGCTTTTCTATTTTTCTTCAATGAAAGTGTTGTCAAACTTCGATCAGGCGTCAATATTTGCATTGAAAAGTGTTCCAAAGCGAAGGTTGTGTTTGTTACAAGGAACCTGTCTATTTCAAAAACCATGTTTACTTATCTTTCAGATCTTCAACTCATGAAAAGGTGTCGTTTTCGTTTCCTGACAAATTTAAATGATTTCGATAAATTTTGTTTACATCATTCAACAGCGTCTAATTGAGTGTAAATCGGTTCCTCGTAAATAATTAACTCACACATCAATCTCAGCCAGGTCAAAGGTCGCTGCAATGACAGTGATTAAGTGATGCTGGTGACAAACTATGTGGTGAGACTGATACAGAATTAAACAAAAAGTATTTTCGAGGAGCAGCACAGCGTTTCTTTGAGTAATTCATACTCAACCTGTCGCAATTATCAAAGTTCTCTATTTTTTTTATGCTTCAACACAGCAATTGTGAGTTGGAAGGAATGCTGGAATGGCGCCATCATCAGCAAATTAGTTGTTAAATTAACCACTGTTTATTTATGAATTTAGAAGTTCCGATAGATACGAAATATGTAACTCGTTCTTTGTTATTTTACACTATCCATCTTCACTTGTAGTGTGAGCTCTAGCACTTCGTATATTCGATTCGTTTCCTCGCATTCATCTCCAAGAAGGTGTGAAGAAGGCTATTACGTTTAAATTTGGCTGCTGTGTGAGGATTTCCGTCTTTTTGATGAATGTAGTCAAACTCTGAAGTCGATTTCCCTTTGTGTATTGCGTCAGCCTGGCCAAAGTGTTTCCACTCAGACTGCAAAGAGTGAGCTCCTCCCAGGCAAATTTGATATCGAATCCGATCCCAGAGAGAAAAGGATTCTGTTAAGCCCGTGACGGAGCTGAGCTATCGTCTAAGTAGGTAAGCACCACTGAACGTCACCGCTACCACTGTTACCTTCTTCTTCAATAATGAATACAATAAACGATGGACTGAGAAATCAAAAAAATTATTTCTTTGACAAAGGGATTTGAATTTTATTGGGCAAACTCATGCGTCAAAGCGCAGTTGAAAAACGCACGAAGAAAAGGAAAAGCAAAAGAACGGTTAGAAAAAAATGATAGAAAGGAAAAAATGAAGAAGGAATAAATAGCATTTATTAATCAATGATTCTTTTTAGATGACGATCACAGACATGGATATTGAATGGGAACTCGGATGCAAAGCTGATGTGTTGATCGTCGGTGAAGGTAATGGTGTAACCCACCTAGAGCATCAATTAAATGCAATACATCATTTGTATCATCTTTAGTCGCGCCTTTGAGCGTCTCAGTAGCTTGAACGACTATCAGAAAATTATCCATGTTCTGTACTAGCCTGTCCACCAGTTTCCGCTTGCTGAAAGAGCACAAACAGTTCCACGGTTTTGCAATGGTGCACTCATTTCTGCTACTTTGTAGCGTTACGATAACATTTTTAAGCGCTATCGATATTGCAATGTTGGTGTCTAGGTCTAATCAGTGTAAATATATGAGCTTTTGCTGAGTCATTCGTGTCACTTCAATGTTCAACGCCACATTGCGCTGATTTTCATGGATAAATTCCTTGATAATATGCCAAGCTTACTCATAAAAGACGTGGAACTTCTTTGTTCGATGCGATAGCTGCTTCAAATGCATCCCCTTAATCGTTATGGCATTTGTCTCGAAATAAGCGATTGATCGACTAAAAAAACATTCAAATGTGGAGGATTTATTAAAAATGATCATAGCTGTTAAACGAAGGATTCCGTCGAGATGGTCTGATTGTGATACATTTTATTGATAACAGGGCAATCAATTTTATCTATTTTGATTCATTTGTAAGTAATTTGCATTTGTTCGAGGTCGAGACAACAACGTAATCGATACATATTGCTCACGTGATCGTCGTTACTCGAACGAAACTGAAGATGTACCTTTGAAAAATCGCTTCAAAGTGAGTGGACCAACTTTTACACTAGCTTTAGCAAAAGCTTACACTAGTTTTTAGTTGTTTAGAGGATAATTATAGGTGACGAAGTCGCGCTCGCGTTATCTCACGTTGACATGGATTACCGATTCGAAAAATGAATATCGAGGATGGCAAATTGAATACGAATTCGTATTGGAAAGCTCTGGTAAGAAAGATATTACATCTATTTGTTGAATACACGGCATTTATTGTCACGAAGCTTTGAAGCCTCTATAAGGAATTTGTGTCAGTTTCTTATAACTTCTACCAACGAACTCAATCTATTTAGCGATTTATGAGGGTGCGAAACCTCCGCATAACAGTCTTATCGTCCTCAACACTAATCAGCTTTTTCATATAGATCATTCAATGAGAACATTCTTTCTTCAGCTAGTCACAACTGTACACTTGCTAGAATGCTTCATTGAAGGTTTCTCGTATTACATTGTCATTTTATTATCGGGAAATTATTGCGTCATTCCAAAAGCAATTTCTTTTTTCAAATTTCTCACATACGAGCAAGCTTAAACGTAACCCAGTTTTATGCTGGAGAATATTAACCATTGTGAAGAAGACCTCTCATCCCTGCTATAGAGTAGGGTTCACTTTGGAGCGTAGGCCACTGATGAAGAGGGCGAGTCTTCCGAAACGTACGTATGGCTCTGGCGTAACAACCTCGGTAAGGCTTCAAACATTCTTACAGAATATATTGTAAAGAAGACGCTTTGGAAAGAAGAGAGAAGAGCATTTGCACTATTTACACCTACAATAAACCCCACTTTGCCTCATTAATCTCCTACTTGGCCGTAAATGCAACAAATCTGGAAATATACAGTACTCTGGGCCACTGCTCCTCGACAGTGTTCTAATGGCTGATACCACTTCTCGTCTAGCAGCGCTCACAACGCATGCTGTAATAACGGTCGACAAACTGAACACCAGTTGGCGAATGGGGAGCAAACTGTTCAAATGTTGACTTACCTCTTGCTACTGCTATATTAGCAGAGAGATGTCGCTTGAAGTGAATATACTTGTGCATCAAGACGGCTTCCTTTGAAGTAATGCTCTGAAAACTTACGTAGAACGATAAAAGAGTGAACGCTAATCTATTACTACAAGGTAATTCTGACGAACAACTGATGGCACAAGAAAATGGCATTAATTTTTTCAAGTTTCCATACCTGCATCTTAAACGAGTCATCTTGAAGAAATTCTAGTTAACCTCGGTTACGTATCTTCTGCACAGTCCAGACAACGAGCCTTATTGTTTTTTTTTCCTTCACGATCAATCTATTTTCATTTGTGCTGAGCAATAAAGTTATCTTTTCCGCTTCGAATTCACGATTTCAACATTTCTTGACACATAACCATATGGGGTCGTCGTGTCCTAGTGGTTGTGATGCTAGGCACTGCCCACCTGGAGCCCCCAACTTTCTCCGGCAGTTAACAACAAGGCCCTATAGGACGTCGCAGTCACGCTATCCTCGAAATTGCAAGGAGACTCGCTCAACCAGCATTCTACGACGTTCACGAAGAAGACGAACGACGTTTTGGATGCTAGAAGTACTGGGATCCGCACACTGAAAAAATACACCGTGAAGACAGATCAAATGAAGTGACTAAAATAATCATATAGGTTGTATGGGAGCAAAAGCATCCAAATTCTACCTCAAAGGATAAAACACAAAGGTGCTGTTCGACAGCTATCAGCCACTATACGTTAATGAGCTTCCATATAATCAGCGCTTAATTTCAACAAATTTTTATGCAGATAGCTTATATATGTACATGTATAACGAAAGGTCGACTTTCTATTAATCTAGGCATCAAAGTTAAATCATGTAGGTTCCAAAGACGTAGCTGTTTGGGCCGGCGCAAGGCTAGTAGTTAGTATTGATGTTGGATTAGTACAGACTGCAGTATGAATCGCAGGCTGACGTATCGGCGATACTGCCTTCTTCGAAACCTGGACATACACTATATCACTATTTGTCTAAGTTGGTAACGAAATAGATGTTTCGGCATCGCTCCATGGATCAAGTTAAAAGATTAAGCGCACGTAAGGTGCCAAGTCTCGTGCTATAGCGACACATTCGTACAGTGCGTTTTTGAGTTTTTTTGCGTTTCTCCAAAACGCTTTAAAAATTTTGCGCGTTGATGTTTTTGACTTTTGTGTTAGGATGGTGGCGGTTATTTCAGATAATTACTGCTTTTTTGCGCCCTATGCGTACCTAGTGGAGTACTTTGACAGATATTTTATATCAACAGCAACAACATCATCAACAGCAGCATCAACTACCAACCTCGCGGTGGCTCACAGTTATCTGATATTGCGCATATATGTAAAGAAGATATGTATATATGTATATGTACATACATTCACATGGAAATTGCATATATATATATATATATATATACATTCAAACATATATGCATATAACATGCATACTTACTTGGATACTTGGACGATCCGTCTTCAAGAATTGTGCGGACCCCACCACATCTACCATTCCTCTCGTCTTCTCGCGAACGTTGTCCATGGCGGTGGTTTCAGTAAAGCATGGTCATTGACGCAAGTTTCATACCATGATCGTAGAAGATCGGCAGGTACGAATACAGCTCAAGCGAATACAGATATAAACACAGTTGATTATTTCTTTTCACGAGCACATCCGCCCAACGTGTAGGTGGTCGTCCTCGGGGACGGGTGTATTCTCGTGGCGTCCATTCCACAGTCCCTTTCGTCCATCTGTCGTTCAATCTTACTATTATATGACCGGGCCCATCTATGCTTCGCTGTTGATGTGAATTCTTCTGTATCACGAAGATGAGATTAATTTCTGAGATCTGAGCTGCGCAAGCCGGTACGTGTTGTGAATGCCGATTGACTTTCAGAAGACATCGTTCGAGCGCTCTATGAGCCGCAAGCAGTGGTCTTAACGTGGTCGAAGTATCAGCCCACGTCTCCGCTGCATAACAGAACGCTGGGAGGGCTTTTGAATCCAAAAGGTTAGCGCGTTCGTTATCTGGTCGGTGGCTTCTTTGAGAGGCCCCAATGCGGCCCATAATACTCTCCTTCTACTTTCAAGTTCCTCCTTCATATTGTTCTTCATATTCAGTGAACGACCAAGGTACACGTACGAGGATCTCCGTAATCAAAGATCCATCCAGTCTGATATGTTCATCATTGCACCATTGGTTTTTCATGAACTCGATCTTCATGCGATCTATGCGTAGTCCAATCTTCTTAATCGCTTCGTTGAGTTCCTTGAGCATTATCTCTGCTTCAGTAGTGCTTTTCGAGAATAAGACAATGTTATCCGCAAAACGAAGGTTCGACAGGAATTTTCCGTTAACGCTTATGCCCTTAACGTCCCAATCAAGTGACTTCATTATCCACTGCAATGGTCGGTGAACAGCTTTGGCTATTGTATCGCCTTGTTGAACCCCTTTTCCAATGGATATGTTAAGAGGTTGATGAAAGAGCTGTATACTTGTGGTGCAGTTCCAATAGCAGTCTGATAAAGTTCTTATGTAGGACGGATCCACTCTTTGATCGACAAGCGCAGATAAAACTGCGTTCGTTTCGACCCTATCAAATGCTTTTTCATAGTCGATGAAAATTGGAATTAGAAGCATATGGTATTCCTGAGATTTCCATGACCCTCAACGCGGTTTGGATCTGGTCCATGCAGCAGAATCTCTGTCGAAATCTTGCTTGCTCAACTGGTTGTACCTCATCCAATGTTCTTGATATGCGCACAAGGATATTCCCCTACCTTCTTCTACTTTTTACATCGAGTTCATCTTTTTTTTAGAATATCACCGCTTAACCTTAAGGTATTACGAGAGAAGTCAAAATCCCAAATAACCGAAGGGTACCGAATACTGGAAAGGTATTTTTCATAGGGTTGTTGGCATCCACTTCAAAGCTGAAACTCCAGGCTGCAGCCCCAATTTGCCGGTTTTCGATAAAAATTTTTTTGACTTTGCTACAGGAGGAGATTTTTTGACTTCAGACACACATATTTTTCGCTGGACAAAGCTCTTTCTTTAGATTATTGGCAGTCTTTCAATAGCACGATCAAATTTGATTTCAACGCTGTGTTTCTGCGGCGCAACTGGAAATAAGTCGATTCGCACTTGGGAGAGACGGAATTCGCTCAAATCAGTGGGCACTGGCTGCCGTGGCCAGTGCTATGAATGCGTGAAGAAGTATTGCGTCAGTAGTCACGTGACCGCCCCACTCACCACCACGTGAACGGTCTTTAGATCGTCCATTCTCACGCACCGAGTTCAACTCATTTTACCTGCTGCGTTCCACAGAAACGGTCTTTTCAGTTTATAGGCACAGCATTGGCATCAGGAAGCACTACGCTATCTTATGATTACTAATAGTCCGAAGAAAGAACACTGTCCGGCGAGAAATATGCACTAGTTTTGTGTGACGATCACAGCATTATAAAAAGGTGTTTTGATAAATCGGCGACGTAGGACTGTAGCGTCGATTCTTAGCTTTCGAATGGTGACTAACACTACTATGAGAAGTTCCTCTCCAGCGAATGAGATCAGTGTTTCATTTTTCCCTCATAACAGAATTGTACCGTCTTCTGTTGAGCAGTTCCGAGGCTTCAATAATAGCTTTATGGAATATTAGTAACGCAGTACAAAAATACAGTGTAGTAGTGCAGCATGAATGATACAATAATCGTAACGGTTAACGTTTCGGCGAGGCTCGTATTCTTCGGAAACGATTATCATATCATTTATGCTACACTACCACACTGTATTGTTGTATTGCGTCACTATTATTCAATAAACACTACTATTAACACCTCGGAACTGCTTAACAAAACAAAACCGCTGATCCATTCCGACTATGCCGAGGTTAATCGATAGTCGGTTTTGTAAATTAAATGCCATTTATGCTAAAAACTGATTCTTTGCAAAATTCAAGACTGTGGCTTTACAAACGCATGCGATGACAGGTGTAGTACATTCACCTAATTGGCCACAAGATTATGGCAACGACGAGGAATGTCTGTGGGACATACAGGTAGGCACCGCTTCAATTATGACTTGCTTGCTTTTGATTGTTTATGCTAGATGATTTAGAAGCTCATTGGAGATATGGAATTCATTTAACGGATGAGCTTTTGAAGTCTAACGAAGTCCAACTACTATCTCCAACATATTATCCGTTAAGCTTCTCCGTTTTATTACGTAAATCCATCGCTCAGTAGTTCCGTATAGATAAGAACAGCAACGAATGTAAAAGTATGAATCTACTAAGGGTGTGCTGAATATAGCAGTGGAATTAAAATAGTCTCGCATTTAATCACTTCCGTAATTCATTTTCCCCTCTTGTTAACATGTGGAAAGTGTTTCACTTCTGCATAAGAAGGGCGTGCGTGATAGTTTTTACTACTCGATAGCTGATATTCTCAGAATAATTAATAGTGGTGCTACCATACTGAAATAAAAGTGCCACTGTTATCTCAAAATTCTTGAAGATAATTTCTCTAATCAATAATTTTTTATTTCAGCAGTCTTTGTGAGACAGGTGAAAAGATAAAGAATTATTGAGAACGTAGTGAACAGTACAACGATATATTAAAAATTTGAAGTAAAAACAATTTTTTGTTGAAGTTTGATCAGGTAGAATTAAAGCTTTTCTATCGAAATATCTTGTTGAAGGTTCCGCTTGGTTATCATATTCATTTGAAATTCACTCATTTCGACATCGCTCCATCAGAGGATTGTGCTAAGGACTCAGTAACGGTAAGTACGCTAATTTCAATAGTTAGCATGTTCTGGATACTGTGGGTTTCTTTTCTCAATAAACGATCGGTGATATAGATGCGATGATAGTTAAAAAGTTTCTTCGAAAATGATGTGAAAAAGAACTTAAGGGTCCGATGAAATTGGGTCGTTAAGTTCCATTCGTATACGAGAGCGTGTAAAACTCATTGAGAACCGCATAGTATATACATGTACCACGGTTTGCCAAGTCGCGCGTCGCATCTCGTGATTTTAAGGAAGTAAATTTATATTTGAGAAGGCATTATTACTACTAAGTAAGAGAATATCTCAAAAGAGATCTCATATGTCGATTCCTATGTTTCGACAAGAAGACCACATCCTTCCGAAAGAAAAATGTATTTCCAATCGCTATGTAACAATTGTCTATACTTTTTTAGTCTATGTTTTTATAGTCAGTCATCAATCTAGGTATGAAGATTTAGCACCTTTTAGTGCGAAAGCAGTGATTTGGGAAACTTTCAAAAGACCGACTTTCTTTGAACCTCGGCGTGTTAAATGTAATATGAAAATGAAATAAAGAAAAAAATCCTTAGAAACTGATCTTTGATCAGAGTTTTCGCGAGGTTGGTATGTCTTTTTGTCGATTAGTGGCTCTTCTTGAAAGGAATCGTTCCGGCTTTTTCGCCATCCTCAGAGCCTGAACGTCCTCAGGTAACGCTATCCATATAATTATGCAAATTGCTAAATGATAAATTATGGCATTTGTAAGTTCTATTTCATTCGAGAGAAATCATTCACCGTGTTTTCTAGGCTAAGCACTACCTATGTTGTTTGCTCGCATTGATGTTGAATCCTTCCCTATGTCATCGGGTGAAATCGCCTAGTAATGTCAGCCAGGGCGCAAAAACATAGCGATAACGTTTTGGAGGTAGGATTCTGGACACGTGTCGAAAACACCGTCGCAAAAAACCCTCCAAGTTTTGCTCATAAATTCTAAGAAACTAAAAGTTAAGAAATAGGGAGAGTGCCTGATCACAGCCAATCAGCACCTCATCTGAGACTATTTTTCTATGTGGGTATCAGCTGCCAGCCTTGTTTGATTTGACCTTGTGACATGAAGGGCAGGTTCAAACGTCATCCTGCGCAAAGGATATGTGTTCCTGGCTAGATTACACGTGAGTGGTTTCATTCGAATTAAGTGACGTTTATGAATGCCATAGATTTTCATTATACCATAATCAGTATTCTGTATAATTATACGAATATCATCACATGAATATATTCTAAGCTCTGAGGAAGGCGAACGCGCCGAAACATTAGCCACCGATCTAGACGAATAACCATTAATCATCAAGAAGACATACCAACCTCTCGAAGGCTCTAAATAAAGATCAGCTCTTGAGAAACTTTCAACGATATCAAATTAATGCACATGCCTAGTGACGAGTTATCTTGATAAATGATAGTAGAAACCAATATAAGATAAAGGATGAAGCTCTCAGCGTTGATCACTCCTTCAGGAGTGCGCTAAGAATTCGTCTTCAATTTTTAATTTAGTTTGAGGTGATTGAGTGCATTTCTGGCCCTTCAATAACTCGCGGTGGCCTCCCGCTGTATCGAGTCAGTACTGCTTATCCTCCCAGACAAGTCTGAGACCAGTCTAGTTCTAGTTTATCGAATCCGGAGGATGAATGGCTTGATAAGCCATGAGCGCGAGATTGAACCATAGACCTTGTGGGCGACGTAAAGCACCTCTAACCACTGCGCCATAGAGCAATTATACGAGGTAGCAAAAATATTTGTGCCCATAGAATGATGAAAAAAAATTTCTTCTGTATTTCTATAGAGGTCCCAACTCCTAAAATACACTGGTAATGGAAAATTTGGCCAAAGTTTTCGATGATGTGGCATCGTAGTGAAATGTGCAGTATTTTTTTTTGACTCACAATCCA
Organism: Parelaphostrongylus tenuis; assembly: GCA_019055375.1. NCBI lineage: Eukaryota > Metazoa > Nematoda > Chromadorea > Rhabditida > Metastrongylidae > Parelaphostrongylus > Parelaphostrongylus tenuis. The sequence goes on along the minus strand of JAHQIW010000542.1, from coordinate 437,000 downwards.
TTGTTTTATGATTGTTCCAACATTTAAAATCAACAATGGCCTTTTGAAGTCTCCTATAACAAACGTTCTCTTTTACGAGCGATTGAACACTCTTTAGTGACGATGAAAATTCAAATCTCATTGGAAAGCTACCACATTGTCAATGTTAGACCCAGCCCCCGCCGCTCTTACCGCGCAATCTCGCCGCTTGCCGCGCTGGAAATCAACGTGATTCCTAACGGTTCAAGTGAAAGATCTCGAGAAAAATGAATTCTCAAATTATGAGTAAATTTAGATATCACAACAGCATTCGTCAAAAGCGTTCGCACCGATTGGTGACTATTTCTTCGATTTTGAAGACGAAGAAGTACACTCACCACTTTGTGGCATAACTCTACCGAAATCATTCCGTTCTGAAAGCAATCGAATCAGGTATGGAAACGATTCTCTAAAGATGTGCTACTAGCATTTTTTTCTCAGCAACTCATCAAAAATAGAGTTTTTTAGATCGTGTACTTGGTGTTTGAACTTACCGTCGTACGCAAAGTTTTATTGGAAGAGTCTTAACTCTTTCTTCTCATAGTATTTTAACAGATCCCATTACCATTTTTATAAACTTCATATTCATGCTTAATATCTTTCCTATTTCGTCTTTTTTCTGTTATTTTCCATAACTCTAATCGTTCATCGACCGCTCGTTTCTTTCTCAATCGACACAACTTGTCAAAGGACTTTCAAAGCTGACTACTCATTAATCTTAATATCAATCAATGATTCACAAATAATGTAGAATGGTGTGCAGAGACGTTCGCGTCAACTGGGATTCGAACCCAGTTCTCATTCTTTCCAGGAGCGCGTGGTGAACCGTTGCACTACCAAGGCCTTTTTGTGCACCGCTCTTTCTACGCTGCAACGCGTTATCTGTCAACAGCCATGCGTCGACGGTCTGGCGTGGTAGTCGTCATTGCCATTGAACCCACTTATATTGCCAGATATTGGGTATCAATAATCAATCCCAGGTCGAATCGGTTCGAATCCCAGCTGACGCAAACGTTTTTGCACACCACTCTGTATTATTGGGTATATTGTAGCATCATGCCAGCGCAAGTAGCAGTTAAATAAAATTATTTCTGATTGATTACCAATAATTAACTGTTTTTTCTTGATGAATATTTGTTATTATACAATTTATATCAGCAGCTGGCGTTTTGAGAGTTTCGCTTTTTTCGGTGTCCACGATTCCGCTCTAAAAGCGGTCCTCAAATACTTCGCACAATGCTGCTTCTTCCGCTTGAGCCAGCATTTTGTCTTGTTTGTTTCGTAAACTTTTCTCGTCTAACGATGCTCGGGACGACTCTTGAATAAAACAGTTCAATAGGAAATAGACTGAAAACAGAATGGCCACCCTCTAACGCTCTATTTATCAGTCTTTTTATCTGTATTACAGGCTTAACTTCTCATCTGACGATACGACAACGGCAGCAGGTTTTCGTGCAGAATGGGAAGCTGGTGAAATGTTTTTGCAATTTTTTATGTTTTCAGCCTTCTGATGATACCTACTGCTTGTTTGTGTCAAACAATTAAGAAATTTTCAAACTCTTTTTTGAAATTTCATAAGTAATGGCGATTTTTCTGTGTACAGAGTGTGGTGCGGCCTTTCGCTTACACCGTGGACTGATTTCATCACCAAACTATCCATCTTTCTATCCCAATCTGAATAACGTCTGTGATTATCTGATAGCACCAGAGGGCGATCCTGAAAAAGCTGTCATTGTTATGAAACTAATCGACTTCGATTTATCGGATTCGAAAAGTAAGTGGGCCGAAACCTTTAAAAAAACTTTCTCTCGATTATCATAAAACCCAACCATAGCAACAAAAGACATTCGTGGTAGACTTGTCATCAAATGTTAATGATATTTTCATCCAATGCTCCTTTTTCGTTCAAAACAGCAGCTCTTTTGGGCGATTAAGTGTTTGGTTAGAGGTTCGTTGTAACAACACATTATTCGAGCCTGCACTCTGGAACCAACCGAGTGTTGTGTCTTTCCTTTCTCTGGGCCGTTCGGTGACCGAAAATAACGTTTCTCATTAATAGATCCTTTCATTAATATTTGAGCCAACTTGTCATTTGATCTGGTAAGAGTCTTGTATAGTACAATACACGTGTTTCGTCCTTACAAACTCGTCAGTCGGGCAGAACCCGTCGTCTTTCGATCTTTTTATAGTCAGTTCTCTCGGGAGCCCTTCTCTCCCTCAGAAAGCTATCGAAGACGAGCTTTTACACTCTATGTAAAGTGAAATTTTCACCTAACACAGAGTGTTGTACACTCGATTGCGCTTTGACTGGTATTTTTGTCTATTGTACCTTTATTTCGAGTGTTTTCTTAATAATCACGCTCAAATTTCAATAGATCCTTTCGTTATTATTTTAGCCAACTTCTCATGTGGTCTGATAAGGGATCTTGTACAGTCCGATACACGTGTTTCGTCCTTACAGACTCGTCATTTCCCATTATATGAGCTAAATAGGCATTCAATTATCTCTAAAATATTACGAATTGAGTCGAATTCGCGATTTATCACGAAAGATCGTTCTCGGCTAAAGGCTTCATTTCTTTACAGCGTTCTTTCGTAAAATTTGAAATCAATTTCAAACTCTATAACTTTCTCTGCATTCGTTTTTGCTTTACATGAATCACTTTGATTTTAGTGGACTATTCACGTCAGCCTTGTGCCAGCGATTATTTAGAGATACGTGACGTCATAAATAAGCGATTAGTGACGTCATACTGCGGGGGAGATCCAATGAGTGAAGAAGCGGTGGCGATCAAGGTAACTTATATTGTAGTAAAAATCTCTGCACTTTTTCGTACGAAATTGAAGCGAGGCCTCCTGGCCCAAAACGGAGCAGCGCGAGAACAAAACACAGAAAACTCATAATGTTCTTCCCCTCTTTTTTGAACCACCATCTATCTTAAAGTGATGCTAGTAGGCGTGATTCCCTTGCAAATAATTGATTGTTTTTCCAAGAGGCCTATCAAAATCTAAATCTTTGTTGCAGGGCGCTGTTGGATTGAGGTTCATCACGAATCAGTCATACATTTATGGCCCGAAGAAACTACATAGAGGATTTCAAGTCAGCTACGCCATTGATAGTAAGCCCAGTATATGGTTTTCTCAAAGATCTAAATGACATTTCTTCCTAAAGTGGAAAATCAACAATGTTTTGATATTGGGACAAGCCTTCCATACCGCAACAGACAGAAAATTTGTGCCAGACTTATTTTAAATAAAATTCCCCTCTCCCTTCCATCTATTATAGACGGCCGATGTGTGCGGTAAACACCCCAAAATGCCCAAGTAGAAATACTTTAGGATCTATTTTCGAATAAGCAATCGTGAATCAGAATCAAATGCTTTGATACCGCGCCCACGTTGATTACCCCATCCCTTGCTATGGCTTCACGAAATTGGTACTGGACTTTTATGAAATAGTTAAAGCATCCGGCACGATATTCTTTGCTTCAAAAATGCAGTCAGTCTCCTCTACGGCGCTTCAGGTGGAAATGAATTCAATAATGTTGGGCGATAGGCAAACTTTGAACCTCGAATCGGCGTTCAGTTCGCGTTCACTCTCGATATCTTGTTTCGCAGAAAGAGTGATAGCAGAGCAGGAGCCGTGGTAATGCATGCAATGATTAACGCCCGCTCCTGAAAATATGAGATGCGAGTTTACCTTCAGTGCGAGGCTAAAAGTTTTTTTTTATCACTCAGTAATATTGGATATATAAATGTAGCATCATACCACTGTTAAAGAAGCGATCAAATAAAGAATTTTTAGTGTCGAATGCATTGTTCATTCTCAATGATTGTTCACCATTTACAAAAGTTTTGTGATTCAGAATATTCATGACTAGAAGGTGAAGATTATTTGAACTGCAAACTTTTTACTACATGTAATTGGAAACTTTGGTTTATTTCTCTGTTATTGGACGAGGATTTTTGTAGAGACCTCTTTTCTAGACAAAACCTTTCCATTAGACTATTAGCAATTTTTTGAGAAGCTAAAATCTTAAAGAAATCAGAAATATACTTGTTTTCCAGACACTTTTCGCAGCGCTGTAGCATAAAAAATAAAATTAGGCTTCACACGCGTCGCGCATTATCACGCTTATATTTCGCTGGACAGAGTTCTTTCTGTGAACTATTAATAAGCATCAAATAGCGTAAATTTTGAAAATTGCAAGAATCTGATGGTTTTTTCAAAGAGGCCTTCAACAGAGCTGTAGCAGAAAGTGTTTCATACACGTCGGGCAGATTTTCGTTATTCATTCGAAACTTTTTCCCTCGTTTCGTGGATTCTCGGGGTTTTTTTACTGCAATTGTAGAATAAGCTTTATTCCATCGTTTTATAGCCTGGGGCTCTGTTTTTATTTCATTATGCCGAAAAACACGCTAATAAGTCTAGGCCTGAGCCAAGTAGCTCAAGCCTATGCACCAAAAGCACATGAACCTGTAAAGGAAATCTCAAGTAGTAGAATCACATGTTTTAGTACAGTTTTTCAAATCGGAGGAAGAATCTCAAAATCACTAACAAAAATCACGTGGTGCAATGCACCCTAGCCGATAAGCTATCCGTGTCTGTATGAAGCTCAATTTAATTTTGCCTGCTAGAACGCACGAAATTCACACCATCGGATATTTGCAGATATACTAAAGGGAAAAGTTCTGTTTTGCGAGAAATACGCGTGTTTCAAACACAATTGTATTTCTCTGTTACAGCAGAGTAAAAATGCCTTTTCAAAAAAGAACAAATACGTTTATGAAATTTTCATGATTTATTATTGAAAGATTATCGATCTTGCAAGGGAAAGGTTCTATTCTGAGTAAGCGCGACAGTGCGCAACGCGTGTTCAATAATCTTATTTTCATTCACATAGTGCGATAAAGAGGTCTTTCTAGAAATCAAGTGTAATTTAAATCTTCGAAGTTAAGTTTTTTAATAATCGCTGAAAGTTTAGTAAAGATTTTTTGTCCAGGAAAAAGTTCTCCTTCAAAAAATTGTGTCCTTCACAAACTTCCTATAAATATCACAGAATGTGGCGATAGAATAGAACTCAATGAAGTTCCTGGATACTTGGCGACGATTTCTTCGCCAGCATTTCCGCTCGACTACTCTCATAATCTCGACTGTCTTTGGAGTGTTACAGCACCTGACGAGAGAGTGATTTCTGTAAAGTTAGTGGACTTTCATTGCTACTACTTTGAGTAAACATTAACATCAATAATTTGAGGTACGAATTCATGGAACTGGAATTCTCCAACGGTTGCGAAATGGATTTCGTCGAACTTATCGATGGTACTGATTTGAACGGCACTTCTATGGGAAGAATATGCGGAGAGAAATCTCAGTGAGTTTCGGTGGTGACCCGTCGATTGTGTCCGGCTTTCCTGCACCTTGTGACTAGGCTTAGTGAATCTGCGAACTCATTTATTGAATGAGGAAATTCGCTGAAGACTACCCAGCAGTGCGTTGTAGATTAGGTAAGGCAACATCAGTTAGGAAAAGAGTGATGTTGTGTAATGGATGGTTTTTATTTTTTGCCGCGCTTATAGATGAGAATGTAACGAGTGCGGCGGAACTGGTGGGTAAACGGAGGAAATGGGGAATTTACACGACTCAAAAGAACTTGCTGTTATAGGTTGTTTTTGGGGCAATAAATAATAGTAGAGAGTTAAAATCGGCACAGCGAAGTTAAGACAAGTAACCTCAACCTTTTTACGCTGGCCTGCTATTAAATGTATCTCAAGCAGCTTCTGCAATGGCGTTGTTGCGTCTCCACGAATCTATATTGACGCACGTCGCAATTGAATTGAGAGAATTTATTTCGCAGGTCGGGGTTCTGAGGCGACATTATCATCATGAAATAATGAGATGTTAATGGAATGGTTTCTATAAGGAGACTCTTAGCAAAAACATAACCCATACGTAACAACATCCTCTATGTTTCGACGAGAGAAGCAATCTACCTGAAAACAAGCATTTTCTTAGTGGAATATAAGATATGTTGGTATAGTTTGTTGAACGGCGACAAATGTTTAGTAATGAATCGAAAACTTAAATTGCTGGCTACAACTACACTTTGCCGGTTTTCAAAGCACCCATAACGCTGTATCATCCACAATAAAAATTTTTATCCACACTCACCTTTCGCCTTCATTTTTACGACGCGTTGTAATACCCTGGAAGCCGAAAAGCATATCAATGTGTAGAGAAACTTTCATAGTATCTTAGTCAATTGTTTCATCAGGAGTTTCTTTTAAAACGGCGAAAGAATTTCTCATTGAATAACAATAAATCGGCCGCCCCCTCCGTCCCGCCCCTGCCACGCCCCTGCCGGCCCTCTTGTCGAATAGCCAGTGAACAACCTGCCAAAAATGTAAAACTCCATCTTATTTTACCTGTTAGACCGTGTTTTCAGAAGAAAAGCACATCGATAAAGTCGGGAAATATTACGCTATCACATGATTACTAATACCAAAAAAGAATTATTTAAGCTCCAAAAAGGGGTTGGTACGCCCAGGGTCATACACCGGTGTTTCGGAGGTTCGTCCTCCTCATCAGTGACCCCCGCCCCACATTCAGCCCTGCATTGAAGCAAGGAGGGAGGCGTATGTGGTGATGGCACAGTGTACTATGACACTGTACCATCACCACCTCTCAGTCGATAGATTTTTGCTGTTAGATCAAAACTATATCAAAAGATCGACTGTTTTTGAAACCCCCAAAAAACATTCAATATAATTCCAAAAAAGAATGATTTAAGCTCCAAAAAGGGGTTGGTACGCCCAGGGTCATACACCGGTGTTTCGGAGGCTCGTCCTCCTCATCCTCATGATTACTAATAGTATAGAGAAAGAGATTTGTCCGGCAAGATTTAAAGCACAAATGAGAAGACCAAGGGAGATCAAAGGTCAAAAGAGCTTTTACAAGACAAGCATAGTTTTGAGTTTTTCCAAGTTTGTGCTATAAAATGAGTTTCAATATTCTAAGGAAAGAGTTTTGTCCAGCGAATTATAAGCGAGATAAGAAAGGAATACACGCGGTCGTGTGAAACATAATTTTATTTTCGATTTTATAGCGCTAAAAAAGGGTGTTCTGAAAAATCAGTCACGTAGGACTCCAGCCAGTGATTCAAGCTTTTGACTGATTGCTAGAACTCCTATGACAAATTTTTGCTCAGAGTATGAGATCGGCTGAACAATTTGTCGCCTTTCAACCGAATTCTAACCATTCGTTTCTTTTTCTAAGTCTATGTTTTTGCAGCAATTCGATAGCTAAAAAATGTTAATTTTAACACTGACCTTTTTACAAAACGAACTTTATACCACGTTTTATTACCGAAAAAAACGTTTTGCTGTCGGAGTGCTTGTTTCAGGCTCACAGTGGATGGCTGACTTTTTCGCTATGAAAAATAGATTATTAGGTAAACTTATGCAAACGTATTTATGGTAGAAAAAGACGTCAAGTTGTCCTGAAAATCTTCACTATCCATTACAGTTTGTTTGGAATGCAACTGTATTGTCTGAAATGTACTCCTGTTCCTTTTTTCTACTTAGCAGAGCTTTTTCACTGAACTGTTAGTGATCACTCGATTGTTTGGAAGATGGAGATTTTAAAATACTCGGCGTAGCTTTTAGAAAGGCTTCTATCCTTCTTGCTAACAACAAGAAGAAGATTACGTTTTGCGACCGCAGTGCGTCGTTATAACTTCACAGCGGGTATTTTTGCTAATATATAATAAGATTTTGAATCTGAGCAAAAACTTTGCTGCAATAAAAAATAGATTATTTATGGATGGGCTTATATAGACGTAGTTTCTAGTGAAGTTTTCTAGAAAATTTTCACTTTTATTACGAATTGTGCGGAATGCAGTCGCACTGTGTAGAGTGTGTTCCTGACACATAGCTTTTTTTCGAGAAGGTATTGTTGTTGGCATCAAAGAAGATGTGAATATAGTTGAAGTACGGATAAGTTTTGGATAAAATAGCAGAGAAACTCTTGATTTTAATTCGAAATGAAGCTCTCCTGTGAGCATCTTCTTTCCCTCTACAAATTCGGAGTTTAGAGGACACATTGACTTTACTTCCATATTGCACCGATGCATCAGAACGAAGCCTCTTCTACAACTCTGTAGAAGTTTCAAGTCCTGAACTACACTATTAATAGAAAAATTTTCCAAATAACCCATGAAGTGACATCATATCTCAATGTACAGCGCCAATTTGACGAGCATGTCATTGTTTTGTAATTGTTTTAGCACATTTAACCAAAATTAACCTCACTGTAGTTTCTTCTTCAATGGCTACCTCGAAATTTCTCATGCTCCAAATTTTGCTCGTATGTGGGATTCATATAATTACATCTCATATCGTGCTTTCTGGTTAGAAAGAAATTAAGCATTAAATAAAAGTTGACGTTCTGATCAGATCACTTGAAATATCGCGACTTTTTTTACGTATTTGTTGAAGTCTTTAGAATCAGTAGAGTAATAACTGCTCAATAACTTTTGCAATAGTATAATTAAATAATAGTTGGACCAAATTCTCGAGTTGGGCAGATCTATTTCTGAGCTTTGAAAACTTCGCTAACGTCTTTCAATATTTGTCTGTGTTCAGGATGCCCCTAGGACGTCTCTATACGAAGTCGAACAACCTCATGGTACATTTTGTTACAGATCATACGTTGAGCAAAGGTGGATTCAGGATAGTCGTCACAGCGACTCTAGGTAACTGCTTCTTACGTTTAGAGGAAAAAGCGCGAAAAAATCGGCTATTTTTTACTTGTTAATGTATAATAAATTTACTCCAAGAATTACCAGTTTATCTTCACGGGTTGCTGAGGTCTTGTAAAAGTTTTCGTTGTTCCTTAATTTTGTTTGTTGAGATAGTATTTCGCTATTGAGAGCTATTGTTTCTAAAGTTTGCAAATTTTTAATGAAGCTAAAGTCAGAGCAAACGTCGCCCTTTTCGAGAATCAGAATAAAATTTGCCTCTGCATGCAACTAAGTTTTTGTTTGAATGATGGCGGTTTTCCAACACTGACTTTCTCCTCGCTCGATTTCAAGAAGCGAGTGTTGAAATTCATGGCTCATGTGACCTGCTCAGAATATGTGAACTCTTGCACTGCACTTTAGGACCTCTTTCCGACGTTGCTGCGCTTAACCGAAAATGAATTGGGCGTCAGATATCTGTCTGGACCTTGCAATATTTGTTTATTGATTGGAAAAACGACCTAATGGACCTGCCTAGTTTTCGTTTAACACAGTTCATAATGGGTTACGTATAGTGTAGGATTGGAATAGCATTGCAGTGCATATGTCTGCTGTCTCGACCATGCCCTAATTCTGTCAAATATTCTACTACTCCAGAAGTAATAAATAATTGTTCTTGGAGTAATCAAGATCACCCTGCTGTCATGGGCTTGCTTCTAGTGCTAATATTGCGTTCCGTATCACTATTAGCTAATGACATTTCATTTCCAATGACTTAGTTAAAAACTCTCTATAACAGGTGAGAAATCCGGTTGTGGTGGGACATTGAAAGCTACTGGTGACTGGCAGACACTTGAACCACCACTTGACGCTCAAGGTTTGTTATACATTGTTCATTTTGTGATAAACCTTCATCTGATGTCTGCGGCGCAGAGGTTAGAGATGTCCTGCAATGCACGCTGGATGAGTCTCTAACTATCTCGCGTATAGTTAACACTCTTACAGCGACTCCTGATCTTAGAATTGTTGCATGCTGGACCGATCCTAATTTTTCGTTGTCCTCACTGTGACACCTAGATTGTTAGACAGGCTGCTCCGCCAGGTTTTGTGTGGCGCAACCCTACCCACTTTCATTGCGATTTCCTTTTTGTTATTCGACTTTGTTACGCTTTAAGGGAAGTTTTGAGCTTTTCTCATATTGCGCATCTTCATGCATTTGCAAACATCCTCCCATCTCATGTTTTTAGTGCACAACTTTTGTTTGCAAAAAAAGACTCGTGGCCCATGCGATCACATGTTCAGTATTCAGTGAAGTTACATTAATGTTGCTATGAAGATTGAGTTTATCTTTTGACTTTGATATCCTATAATTCAATAAAACATCCAGAAGTTATTATAACTGTCAAAAGTTAGGTAGCAACGAATCGCTTGCCAAAAGCGATACTGCAATCCATATAATGCCGATCATGAACGCAGAGGCTTTTCTGCGTCTCATCAAACCACACTCTCTATATCGTACACTCTTTTCAACGGTAATAGTCACTCGTCGAAAATCACAAACCAAGTTAGATGATAAATGACACAATCTCCCATGGACTACGCCCTCTCAAGCTCTTGCGTCGAAAAGCTAGCGATTGATTACAAAAGTCTGGAAAGAAGCTTCTCCCTTCGAAATGAAATGTCGCAAAAAAAAAAATAAACCCTACAGGCGTCATACCGACCACTCTCGCAGTCTTATTTATGACACTTATAGGTAACTCGTCGGAAAGTCAAAACTGAATCAGTAATTTTAATCGTAGTCAGTAACAATGATGAAGGGCCTAGTGTCTAGCAATGTTCTGCACGAGATGGATCCACTTCCCCCTATACTCTTTGACCGTCAATAACGAATGCCCTACAAAGACGCCAGCTTGGCTGTCTTCAAGATTACAAGGAGATCTGTTCAACCAGTATTTATGACGTCTATGGAGAAGACAAATTCTCAGTTGAATGATCAACACGAGGAGACGATGTAAATGCTAGAATACTGCGATCCGGTCAATGACAAAAATTTGTGATACGGATCAATATAAGTGAAAGTATAGAAAGTTAAAGTAAACATAAGTGATAGAAGTGAAAATAATGTAGTATAATAGGTTAGGGAAAAAGTTTTCAGAAAATGCTCGTAACTTTTTTGGGTGCCTGCCATTTTTTGTATTTTTTTGGGCTCATTTGAAAGCCCGTCTTTTCCCGCGATGATCGGTGTATAATTCTATCTACTTAGTTCAAGATGGAGTTAAGAAGCGAGCAAATTGGGTTGTTGATGATGTAAGAATGGCTGTTGGATTCGGTTCAAGCACAGCTTGGTGATCAACTTCTTTTGGACGACCTGAACGTGGCTGATCTTCCAAACTTTTATCAGCTTCGTCAGACTTTTTGAGCCACCTGTACACCGTACTTTTGCCAACTGTGTCTTCGTCCCAAGCTAGATCGATGCGTTCACTTGCCACCTTTGCATTTGAACCCAACAGCCATTCGTGTATCATCGACAACCTAATTTACTCGCTTGTTAATTCTGTCTTTGAATAAGTAGATAAATTATACACCAATTAACACGGGAGAAGACGGGCTTCCAAATGAGCCCAAAAACAAAGAATGGCCGACACTCAAAAAGTTGCAAGTATTTTCTTAGAACTTTTTCCTCAACCTATTATACTCACGCTCAACTGCCTCCTCAGAGTGCTATTCATAACTCCGCCAGCGTCTCCAGAAAAAGCTTAAGGGGGCCACTTAATTTTATTTTATAGGTAATTTATCTAGTTTGCTGTTCTTCTTTGACTCTTAAACGTTTTTGAGAGATAAAATCGAGCTCATAAGAAAACGCTTCTACTGCTTCGTTTCCTAAGAACTCAAGCATAACTAAATCATCAATGAGCTGTCATTACGAACGTTAAGCAGCAGATCTTTAATATTGAGCATCAAGTTTGAGTACAAGAACAAGGAAAGGCTTGCATGTGAAAATACTAAATACTTAGGAAAATACTTACACAGTCTTCATTGTGGATGGAATATTATCGGGGAAGATCGTACTATGCTGGAATTGAAACTAACAAAAATAGACACGGAAGAGCTGCAACCGCTTCCGAACCAGCTATCTCCGAGTGGATCGCGATGCACTGATGCGCTTACGGTAACAGATTTCGTTGTATTGCAAATGCTTATGCGAACACCAATCGATCATCTGATCGTCCCTATACTATTCGAATTTGAAATTAAAACAACTCGTAAAGTCGATTTATTACGATATTGATCAATATTTTAGAGTATTGAAGCATATCAATAGTTTGAGCCTCTAATTACTTAACAAATAAGTTTGATATTTCGTATTTTAAGTTTATTATAAGTTTTATATGTGCTGGTGGTTGACGAACCAACGGTTTAAAAACTTTTCAACAAGTCAAAAGAGTAATACGATTGATCTCTACCACATTTTTTCTCCACTTCGAAGCACTTAATCTGCTCATCTACGCAATAGGTCTCATATCGATCGACTATTAATTGATTATCTAATCATGGCCTCTCAGAAATGCGTCACATCTTTTATCCAGATCTACGACGGTTACAAATCCTTTTCACCAATACTGGCTTCGGACATTTGTGAGGAAACTGTAGGAAACACACTTCCGTTATTTTATCACACGTCTCATAGGTGAGTTACGGTATCAACCTTCAGTTTGATGGTTTCATAAGTTCTACCAACTTTGCATTATGAAGATAAACTTAAGTATTTCCCCTAATACTGGTGCTCTTTCAAATTTTTGGATTGCGCTAGGAATCTGCAATTTCTCTTAACTATATGCTTGTTGTCTTTCACTATTAATTCTCTTCAAGATTACTATACAGCAATGAATAGAACATATTATTCGCCACAAGGCGATATCCAGTTACTTTAAACCATTAGATTGGAGTTTTGAATCTTAGCGAATATCGCAACTTGTTAGTCAGTTGTTAGTATTAGATTGAGCGTTTCTTTCTTTTTGTAGTTCGTACTGTTAGTGCAGGTAAGCTTATTGAGTGATCATTAGAATGTGACCTTCGACAGAAGTCATTATTATGAGTGAATAAAAAAATATTTCAATCAGTAAAAGCTCACAGTTTTTATTAGAGAACACTTAGCAACTTGAAGCTGAACCAAATGCGCTACTGAACTTACGCTACCAGACTCTCGAATTTCGAATCTGCACTAGTATATCGTATGTTTAGACTTGACGAGGTTTTTTACGTTGTTGTCCATTATAGGGCGATAAAAGAATATTCAACCTTTCACGTTGGGCTAGAACTTTTCATAGGAGTGTTAGTAATCACTCAAACTTCAATCTCTGGTTTAAGCAATACTAGCCGGTCTTTTCAAAAAACCCTTTATGACGCTGTAAATTTTGACACTAAAGTTGTGTTCCACATTGACTGCGCAATTCAACTATTACTTTGCTGGAAGTTTGAAAAAACACATGGACGTGTAGAGAAAATGTTGTAGTACAATACAATTGCTAACGTTTTGGCAGTTTCGTCTTCTTCAGATTCTGGAAGGGTCAAGTTAACATGGAATCTACTCAGTCTATCCCATCAAAAACACTTATAACAAGGAAGATTTTGAAATAGAGAAAATCTTCACACTGGAATGAAAGGCATCAGCGCGTAAGATTTTTAATGCGTTCCGGATAGAATTTGTGAGCCCAAACAGAAATCTCATGGAGGAATACCTCAATATCACGAGTGACTTGACAGAATGTTCAAGATTTAAATTCTGACGGCAGGTGTATCTGCAATCTATGAAAATCTGCACAATAGATGGTCCCGTGGAACACACAATGGAAGACTCACAGAAAGCGTTGATTGTGTGAAAAGATGCTTTCCTACTAATGTTACAACGACCAAAACCTAGGTTAGGTGATTTTCTTCTGTTGTAATAATGGAGGCGTTTGGCAGACTAGGTTGTAGATAACCTAATTTTTCCAGGCTCTGGAAAAGAATAAATATGCCAATACATCAGCTGATTTGATAAATTATTAGAATAATTTGGTGTCTTGGCATATCAAGAAAAATTTGAGCTGCACTACCTATAAAATCAGACCGGAGTTATCAGATAGTCGGCCCTCGGAAATAAACGGTAATAGATCACGATATTTCTCTCCAACTCATTTCAGATGTTGTGAACTTTTCCTGTGGTGCTTGAATTTTCTCATCCTCAAAAATAATTCGTCTTGAAAGCTTGAAAATTTTGAAGAGTTTTGCTTTCTAGATTAACAAGATCAAAGTTTGAAGAGAAGCAAAATATTAAGCTCCTCTGTCATCTTTAGGGTAGCTCACGTCTACTTTGAAAGTGACATGGATGGGTCAGGAAACGGATTCCAGCTTCTCTATCGGTCAAGAAAACGTGAGTATGAACGAATTGACTGTGATACGCTTATCTTAAAGAATAAGGTTTTAATGCCGGCTTTTTTCTTCGTCCTTGCAAGTGTTTGTTTCATGCAAACTGTCTTCGATAGTTTCTGATTGAGAGGGAACGAATGAAAAACTCAACCTAATTTGCTGGAGAGGAACTTTTCATAAAAGTGTTAGTAACCGTTCGAAAGCTGAAACTTGAAGCTACCACTCCGCGTTACCGGTTTTCCAAAACACCCTTTTATAAACGCTGTAGCATCAGCTCAAAAATTATGTTACACTTTCGCCTTTTCCTTTCATTCTTATCACGCGTATAATTCGTTGGAAGCCAAATAGAATATCAGTGTGTAGATCCAAAGTTCTTCTGAAGCGGAGGAAAAATTCCAGTTAATAACAATATGTCGTTCGCCCCTCCTCGCCCAGCCCTTTCCGCGTCCCCTGCCACGGCCTTCGCCTTGTCGAATAGCCTGTAAACAGCTTTATGAAACTGTGAAACTCGACCTTATTTTCCTGCTAAGCCGTATTTCCAGAATAAGCACGTTACTAGAGTCAGAAATCATCACCCTATCAGATGATTGCTAATAGTCTAAGAAAAGAGCTCTATCCGGTGAGGTTTAGAGCACAAATCAAAGACCAGAGGAGATCAAAAGATCATAAGAGCTTTTCAAAAGGCAACCACAATTTGAATTTCTAAAGCTTGTGCTATAGTATGAGTGCTAGCATTTTGAGCAGAATTTCGTCCAACAAAGTATAAACGAGATAAGAGAAAAAATGCGTGATTTATAAAATGTGATATCATTTTGAATGTTACAATGTCTGAAAGGGGTGTTCGGAAAAACTGGTGACGTGGGCGGTAGACTCAAGTTTCAGCTTTCAGATGGTTACTAACACTCCTATGAAAAGATCTTCTCCAGCGAATGAAATCGATTTACATTTGTTCCCTTCTAATCATAAGAAAAAAAACTTTTCTTTTATCCTCTCGTTGATCGACTGGTTTACTCATTTTTCGTTCGACTGATTTCAGCTGATTGTGGTGATTGGCTGGTGGCGACAAGCGACACGCAAACGTACAGTTATCAGAGTAAAAACAGCAAAGGTGATTTTGAACCAGGTTCTAATTGTACAAAAAACTTATGCTTTTTCTAAATCATCTTTACAGCTGTTTATAGTGCCTTCGTGCTAACTATTCACTCCTCTATTCTATAATTCCAGATCGATTGGGCGGTCAGACAAATCAACGATGCCAGTGGATAATTCAGTCAAAGTCGCAGACACCAATATGGCTACACTTTAGGTGCTGTGTTATACATATATCGATTCAAATCCACACTATTGACTTAGGAGAACTAAGTGATGAATAAATTTACGACCTCAGGCTGGAGTCAAACCCGCGTTTTATCCATACCGGTGACACGTGTTACCACTATACCACCGAGGTACAATTGCGCTATCACTCATTTTTCAATATCTCTATGATAGCTGTTAGTTACCAACCTTTGATAGATATGGTGTGCGAAAGAGAGAGTGGAAAATAAATTAGGGCGAGGTCCGCACTACTAATGAAGACGGGGCGCACAATTAGATAACTAGAAGGCTATAGGCTATTCTCGTGTTTGTTCGTTGTAACGCAGTAACATGTTGGATACAATATTGAGGCAAGATAGGAAATATCGTTAGAAAGCTCATACTGATTTCTTTATCATCACTCACTACCTTCTCATCATTATTTATTCTATTGATGTTTTGATTATCACCTCCATGGATAGTATTCATAGAGATATTGAAGAGCGCAAGTGTCTCGGTGGTGTAATGGTAGCATTCGTCTCCGGTATGGATGAAACACGGGTTCGACTTCCACCTGAGGTTGCATTTTTGCTCACCAACCAAATCGCTTAGGTATACATGAAACATCATAAAACTGCGAAAAGGCAGTAAAAGCACTAGAAATCTCCACATTACTGATTTGATCAGTTAGTGATGAGTATCCAGTGGCATTACACAACGTGTCATTGTAATCTCTGTCATAGTTAGAGAATTCATGGTGCATCCACTCTGTGGCTGAAAAATCCAATGGTGGACTGATTATTGGCGTAGACTCAGGAAATATAACACAATGATTTCTCTTGAATTGTTATGCCTGTTGTAGTTTATTGTGTAGTAAAGCTGTCAAAGTAAATGACCATTCAAAAAATTCATGTATTGCCTATTTTATTTTTAAGTGAGGGATACTTTATGAAATATAATCATAGTAATGCTAAGATACGAATAAGATTCCGTGAGATTTTGAGTGGTGGATCCAAACTTTTTCGAGGCAGTGCGTTCTCGCACTATACCACGGATTTCCTTGCTCTGTTTTTTCTCTTAGCTGTTTTCATTCTATCCGATGGCTGTCAGCAATCACTCGTTAATGGGCTAGTTCAACCGTGTTAGCGTGTGATTGCTCACATCTCTTGAATGGCTTAAAACACGGCTGAGAGATTGGTAGATCGAGCACCTCGGTGATAAAGTACGTGTGTGCGCTGCCCCTAATTAATATAGTCGCGATTCGAGTTCTTTACACAAAAACGTCAGGTTCCAAAATGTGCTTGTATCTCCTAGTCTTGAGGTTGTATTTCAGATCAGCGACTAATTTTCGGAAATACTAGTGCTACTTTTGTACTTTTACAGTGATTTATTGTCTAATTTGAGTACCAAACTTCATGCAAAGCGATAGATATTCTAATTTCAGTACGCTGAGGTTTCCTTCAGCCGATGGCGATTGCTCGGACGCGTTTGTGGAAATTCGTGACGTCGGTCTGATATCTAAATGCCAGCATCCTGCGTGTGCTAATGAGAATTCGGATAGAAAGGCTTGTTTTTAAATTAAAAGATTTCATTGATAAGAATATTACATGTTTTGTGCTGATAGGTAGTGGTATACAGGCTCCTGTTTCGTCCTATTGGGGCTCATCATTACCACCCTCCCTCGATTCAGCCAATCCCCTGAGGTCAAATAATCCTCTGAAGAAATTGACGAAATTGAGAAAAATAAAAAGCGGTCAATAGAAGAGGTTTGATTCATCATAACAGCTACGTACTCGACTGCCGGTCACCACGTTGTCAGGTAAGCACTTCACCTGACCTGAGGTGATTTTTTACTCGGCGGCAATTTCTTTA
Source organism: Parelaphostrongylus tenuis (assembly GCA_019055375.1). Taxonomy (NCBI): domain Eukaryota; kingdom Metazoa; phylum Nematoda; class Chromadorea; order Rhabditida; family Metastrongylidae; genus Parelaphostrongylus; species Parelaphostrongylus tenuis. The sequence goes on along the minus strand of JAHQIW010000542.1, from coordinate 419,667 downwards.
GAGGGTTATTTGACCTCAGGGAATTGGCTGAACCGAGGGAGGGTGGTACTGATGAATCTCATTAGGACGAAACAGGCGCCTGTATACCACTAGACCTATCAGCTCACAACATGTAATATCCGAATCAGATTATATCATTTTGAGCGGGTTTATAAAAAGCGGTCGATACGAGAGATTTCATTCATTATAAAAGATTTATTCAATTATCGAACTGTCATTATGTCGATTGTTGAACTGATCATTTTCAAATATCTAATAACGTATAATAGTGGAAGTTCACCACTGATCTGGACCACAGTAAAGCTGCAAAGATGCAGATAGCCTAATAAGTGAGATGATTCTAAAATAAAAGCTTGGCCATTTAATTCAACTCAACGTCCTGGGCCTACCAGATCCTCTGTCTCCACATTAGCTGACTAATTCCCTCTAAGACTTTGTGTAGATTGAATATTTATTCAATCATCGCTGCTGTGATATAAATTTAATCAAATGCAAGGCGCAGTATTGAAAAATAAATCAACACCAAAGTTTTCACCCTCTATCCTCATAGTTTGATAAGCGTTGTCAATGATTTAATACATCTATTATATTTATAGTTAGTTCAACCTATGAATAATTGACAAAAGAAAAACGTTTGCTGTTCCACTGATGACATTTCCTACTACTTACTAGTGCCGGCATCTTGATGAGAATAGGCTTCTCTTGTTCCTGCCAAACATTGATTATACCTATTAATAATTCCTTTCTTTCAAAAAATGCCAATGTTAATAGTTCTTTAAGACATTTCGTATATGTGGCACTACACCATTCCCACCCTTCATTTCAAACACGATGGTTGTACAGGTATAGTGTTTTACATCATTTTCACAATACGTTTTCACTAGAATGATTTCGAAACTTTTGTCCAGATAATGATCAATTTCTTATACTTACGGATCAATAATTTCTTGATGTTGGACAATTCCTTCTAACTATTGTTTTAGAGATATTATCACTCTACTTCCTATTTGTTTAGATTACCACTTCAGCTGTGATCAAGGACGAAAACAGTGCTCAATTTACAATGTCATACAGATTACTTGACGGTATCAACTAACTTTTCAATTTCAGTTTTGCTAACTTTTTCACATTTATCAGTCATTTATCTCACTCGTGATCAAAATAATTCACTTTCTTCACCTTTTTCTTCGATCCGTCTCACATTTTTTCTCACTATGAGGATCCCAGTAAACATTCAATTGATGTTTCGTCTTCTTCTTGTACGTCGCAGAATACATCTGAGCACGTCTCTTTGCAATCTCGAGGATAGTCGACTCGATCGCCAGACGGCTAACATCATAACTAATCGGCCACCTCTCTCCTCCTTCATACTTATTTATTTTTAATATTATTAAGTTATCACCGCTAATGCGAATTTTACCAGTGTATGTAAAAGTCACCCATTTACGAGCAGAAACAGTGCAGAACCTAGATACAGTGACTTTCTTTTGGAAATAAGATCAAAGTTGTCGTGTATTCTTCAGAAAAGCTCCGTAATGAATGAGGAAATTGCATAGAGTCTATCACTGGTCTATAGAATATAGGTAGAAATGGGCATAAAAGGCAAACTATCAGGTTCAATGAGAAGGGTACTGCCTCATCTACTTGAGTGTATTGTTGAGGATCCAACTCTTTATGCAGTATTTGATCTCAGCAGTATTCAGACCGTCCTAATGAGGATGTTTTTGATGAAATTCACTGGAAATATCTTTTGTAAGGGTTTTTAAGTAATGCATCTTCTCCATTCCAAAAACCTCTTCCTTCTTACATGTGATCCTTTCAAATGTGAGAAATAAGGTGTACATAGTGCGAGGAAACTTCTGATAGTTTTGTATTGTATTTGTATTATTTATTTATTCAGTTGTGCTAAAGTTATGGATCATAAAATGACTGTATCGCAGTAGATGAGTTTCACTAGACAATTATGGAAAACAGCCGACATTGCTAAAACCGGCTGGTTTCAAACCAGCAAGTGTTTACACAGCCGTGAAACTTTACAAAGAGACTGGAGGAATTGAGGACCGTCCTCCAAGAGGTCGTCCTACCACCTCGTCTACTCAGGAAGACATTCAAAAGTTCGTTGCCAAGCTCAACATCCGGAGCGTGTGATGCGCAAAATGGCTTGGGAAGCTCGGAATCAGCGAGTGTAGCGTTCTGAACATTATCAAATCAAGCTGAAGCTGCGCAGTTACAAGGTCGCGCGTGTTCATTTTCTGGACAAGAATATAGAAGAAAAACGGCTTTCAGAAACTTGCCGAATGATTCGTTTAATAGCTGGTGCTCGATTGTAGAATATGCTTTCTACGGATGAGGAGCAATTCATGTCTACAATCGCCAAAATTGACGCTAATTTCTCAAGAATGGTCAATAGAAGTCCGCAGTAGCAAAAACATGAGCCGAAGTCATTTCGTCCCTCTACAATGCTCAAGACCAGCATTTGCGCCACTGGAAAGACGCCATTGGTGTTCATCAAGGTAAACGTCGAAATCAACGCTGTTAGCTATTAGCAGCACGTATTCTGGGGCGTGCGTGCTGGAGCCTCGGACTACTCAGCACTTTGGTTCCGACGGACGGACATATGCTTTACCAGGAGTGGGCTCTTGCGTAATCGGCCCACTTAACGATCGTCATCTGCAAAGAGTTGTTTTCAGGCTTTTGGGGTGAGGGCATGTGGCTGTCAAACTCGCCGGTTTTCAATTCAACGGTGGACTCCGTTTGTACAGGAAAAGGTCTCGGTTACTCTCTACGCTACCCTCGACACGCTTTAAAGCGGCTTTTACACGCGTTTGGGACGAAATTATAGTGGAAGTGTGCGCAAGTTTGCTGGGAATTTTCGCAAACGACTTTGTAAATGTATAGAGGCTGAGCAGGCAATTTTGAAAATTCGTTTCAAACTTTTTTGTTTAATTTTATATTGTTGATCTAATGACCGTAGTCATTCATTCAATTGAATAAATCTGTCTGTTTATGCAGTATTTTTTATCGTTGAAATATCTAAAAAAATATCAGAACTTTTCTGGCACTCTATATATTCAAAGTGTTACACAAGAATAAGCCAGAAAAACTCTTATTCCTTCAGCATATTCCTTGACAATTTGCAAGCTTTCTTCAATACCAGTCTGATATCTCGAAGAGTACTACTCACTTTAGAAAATACGCTTTCAGAGTTATTTTAGTTATTCTTCTCACTGAGTGTTTCATTTTATTGAAGTTCAGGTTGTAATCGAACCGTGAACACGGAAGAACACCCATCAGGACGACTTACCAGTCCTAATTTTCCGAATCCCTACGATCATAATTCTACGTGCATCACAACCGTACAGGCACCCGAACACAAGAGGATCCTACTAGTATTCCGGTAAGTAAAATTAGTGATATCCTTCTATTCCACTGGACACGTGTAGTGTTGTGAATAGAGGTATTCTTGCACAATTCGTAGTAATTTCGTTCTTGCACGTGTGCCAGCCAATCTCTTTATCTCTGAGGGTTGGATCAATATCGAACACTTTAGGTAAAAATATATACGAATGTCTTTCCTAAGTTCTTCAGAATTATGATGGTATACCCGAAATTCTGTTGCGACCTGGAATATTTCGTGCGACAGTAGAAATTAGTATGTTCCCAGGATGAGGAAAACTTCTGGGAATTTTCGGAGAGCTTCATTTTGACATCTTTATGTCGTTTTCTAGTCATAGTTTTGTATATATCCATCGAGCACATGAACTTCAGCCCCAAAATGGCTATTAAATAGGATGAGTGCGTGTGTTGATCCCCCTTTATTGGCGTAACGGTTTATAGCCGTGGATGAAATTGATGGAACAAAGGGAGGGGGGTGGAGCAGCGACAAAATCAACTGTGAGCAGATGGTTTAAGCGATTCAAAGAATACAATTTTGTTTTCGATAACATGCCTCTTTTGGCCGGCTATCTGTTTTAGATGGAAATGACTTAGAAGTCGCTTTGGCTGCTGAGCCTTCATCGAGCACTGCTGATTTGGCTGACGAGCTTGGAGTTTCACAGCAGAATAAATTTTGCATTAAAACGAAGCCTAAAGCTAAAAATCAAAATTCTATACTTTGAAGAATAGTTGTTGTTGTTCTTATTGTTAATTTGCGCATAGAAGCCAAACTCTCAAGAAACTTACCACAACGTTTTGCTTAATCCTGTAACATATAAGTAGATTGAGAGCTCAATACCCTAATAAATAAAAAAATTGTTCAACTTTTTCGGGAACCATGGTAAATATGAAGATAAGCTGGTTTACACTCGCGACAATAAGATAAAAGATTGGCATGACTTTCTGAAAATTGAATAAAAATTCAACTTTTTTTAACATTGTTAAAATGATTGGATCTTTATTTGATCTATACGATGACTAACGGGAGCGTTGGCAAATCAGTGTTTTCACCCTCATAGATAAGTCTAACAGAAATCTTCTTACCCGGAATGAAAAAGGCTTCGCTTACCAAAGGTTGAATATCGAACCAACGACCGTTTTCTTATGACAGGCACCCACAGCCCATGTGTTGTTACATGTGCCCCTATTTGTTGTTTACGGTTATTTACTGATCAAATTATGCAAGCCTTATGGATCGCAATGAATCATGGATTTTCTTGTATCTCTAGAACCTTCGACTTCGAACGTGGGCGTGTCAGCTTCTATCGCATGAATAACACTCGTCTTGCTCTCTACAACTGGCGACGTCGCGTTTATTCAAAGAGTTGCGATTTCGATTACGTGCAGGTAGGGAGTTTCGGAATTCTGACTGGATTACGATGTCTTTGAATACTGTCGTTAACTTAATAATCATTATCGATGTGCTTTCAATTTCGAGTGTTTTATTCAAGTCAACATGTCATTTGGTCTGTTTAATGGGCTCTTGTACAGGCGATACGCGTGTTTCGGCCTTGCAGCTCCGTAAGTCGGGCAGAGCCCTTCGTCTTTAGTCACTCCTCTTGACGGCCTCTACTCCCCTGTTAGCAGGTAAGCGACGACGAACGATTTACACAATCGTCGTCAAATGAAAAATCACAAGATTGACAAGTTGACATTCGATTGCTCTTGACTGATGTTTTGTGATATTATACCTCAAATAGGCTCAAATAATGGCTCAAATAATAATTATGAGGTATACTGAAATTTGAGCGTGGTCTTAATAAACATTCGGAATAAGAGGTATAATGTCACAAATAACCACCCAAGAACAATGGAGTGTCGAAAATTGCCGATCTTGTGATTTTTCACTTGACGGCGATTGTGTGGATCGTCCATTGTCGCTTACCTCTTTATAGGAGGAGTAGGGGCCCTCGAGAGGATTAGCTCAAGACGAAGGGCTTGCCCGACTGACAAGGCCATAAGGCCGGAACGCGTGTATCGAGCTCTACAAGTGCCCGTTAACAGATCACATAACGTTTTGGCTTAAATACTAAATGTGAGATTAATTTCAATGGTTCGAATATGGGCTTTTTTTTAGATCAACGAAGTGGGAAGAAATTCAAGCGGACCAATATGTGGCCGTGGCCTACCGTCCACATACTTCTCTTGGGGAAATGCTGTTGAAGTATTTATCAATCAGCCGCTTCTATCACTGAAGATTTTTTTATTACATTATTCTTCATTGATATCAAATTTGTCAACTGCTTTTTTCAAAGAAATTTGCGAAAACATTTTTTTTAGATATTCATGAGAACCGATCATAATATGGCCACAGAAGGTTATGAATTGAACTACTTTACTGGTAATTTACGCAATGGTAAATTTCTTTCACCATTTATTATTCTTGAAACTCAAATGGTGATATTTGTGATTATCAATGAAAAATTTGGCTAACCGTCTATTTATAGACCTTTTTGCTTTTTCACCAAAAATAAGTAAACCACCTTTCTTGAAATTATTGTATTTATTCTATACTGTGCCGTAATTCATTGATGGTTTAGCGAATGCAAAAAGTTCTTTAATCAGATAGACTTATCATAAAATTGCAATACCAACTGACGTGTGAGGACCGATTGCTTCCGTTCAGACGGATCGACTAATTTTTCACCATCATACGACTCACGCGGAGCGATAAACAAATATCGGCTATCCACTCGGCTACAATGCTTCAACGAGAACGTCGTAAGTATTTTTTGTAATAATAGCTATTGAAAGACATAAAGATAGTTTTGTGAAAAGCTATATTTCACATCTCTTGAAAATTTCGTGAATTAACACAACAGTTGAAACTCGGTAAGCAAATGATTTCGTTCAATGGTACGACGCCACATACTCCATACTCCTAGTGGTTTGGTACTTAACATGCACTCTCTGTGCTTACAGTGTCCTCTTATAGTTGTACTGGAGCAAATAGATATGCATTAACTCTTTGGGCACCGAATGCATGATTTTCAATGCGCCGACTGCCGCGCCGTGTCCCTCTTTGTCTAGACTTACTGTAATGGGTGCGCACACCGATACAAATCCTGTACCCATTCGATAATCTCATTCTTATTCTTCGCCTTCGATTATTCTTGCAACATCTATCATTGAAATCCTTACAATACTGTGAAGAAGTTCTATTTAAACACAGCATAACTTATGACAACTTTTAACAACATACAAACACTTCTGAAGAAAGACTTACACTGAACATTTACGTTGTAGATTATACGTTGTTGTTACTACCGATAGCCTTGCTAAACCCTCTTCAGTTGATTTATATTTTCCACTGCTCCTTTCATTGACAGTAGAAATCTAAATTTTATTAGAAAACTACAATCTCATTCAAGCGCGACCCGCTGGCCGGCAGACGGCTTTGCGTGCCAGGCAAAAAAATCGGTGTAATACACGACGAGATAATTTCTTCACTATGAATCAGAAAGATCCATTCACCGTTCACGCAAACGTAAAAAATCTGTTTATTGATTCGTTCTGTCACTCTTATAGTATTTGGCATTCTCACGTCTCTGCTCAATCCCGCGTTTTGCTCGTTCCGAATTGTGTTTAATATTTAGTTGTCCTCACTACGACACCTATAGATGTCACACCGGCTACCCCGCAAAGTATTCTGTCACCTGTATCATGTAGTCCCGTTGATCGTCGTGTTTTTTTGAGCGGATATTAACAATACATCCACTCCTATTCATCTCGCTCAAGAGCAGCCCAATGGGGTCTCTTAGCTTTAAAAAACTATTGGATGTCATTTCTTCTTTTCAAGCTTTTTGTGGAGGACTGGGACATCGAGTGGGTGATTTTCGTGTGGAGAGCTTGACATTCCGAGGGTTCCAGTCCGTAGCGGCTCTCATTCATCGATTGTCGTCAAAGCGCATTACGTATCCGGGCCACCTTATCTTTGATAGCGTGTGGTGTAGAACGGCATCTTCGCTTTTCTATCGTTGACGTAGACTTTCATCCTGCTTGAGTAGCGATCAGGATTCTGATTCATACGTTAAACGCATTCAAACGCTCCCAAGCTGCTCGCTTGCTCTTGTTTAATCGTGGAGTTAGGTCGTTCATCATGTTGATTCAAGATCTAGATAGACGTAAATGGAGCATTCGGAGGTGTTCTTTTCTCTGAGCGTGAATGCGGCATTCAAAACCTATCCGTTCCTCATAGACATCGATTTCGTAAGATTCAGTCAGAGACCAGTCTTTCCGCAAGCGCTGTCGAAATCGCTCTACATTGGCTCCGCCTGGTTGATGCTCAGTGTTATGAGAGAAATATCATCAACGAAGCAAACATGGTGTGATCGTGGACCGTTCATTTCCACTCCCATGTCCCATTCTGAATTTCACGTGATGTTTTGGAGGACGACAGTGGACAATTTTGGAGCGTTTATCTCGCTTTTTCAAATATCTCTTCTTATTTCGACAGTAGTATCGCTATAAAATGCGATATTTAGTTATGAAGCCTCTATATAGCTCACGAAGAATCTTTATGCACCAAGTAGAGACGTTCTGGCTGTCCAGAGCCTCTATAATTGCTTCTATAATTTCAAAAATCTACTTTAAATCAATAAAAGTGAGACGAGGACGATCTCTAGTACTCTTGCTTCGAGTCTTATAATCGTGTTGATGTGGTCCATAGTACTAAAACCTTATCGAATCCCTGCTTGTTTGCATGGTTGTCCTTCGTCCAATATTTTGCCTAACCTGTTAAGAAGGACTCGACTGGAAAGTTTGTAAACGACGGACAACAAGCACAACCGACGATAATTATTATCCATGGCAAAGGTTTTCCTTTTTGAAGAATAACACGGTCGTGTTGTTATCCGTTGACTGGAAACCTTGCAACCTAACAGATATTACGAGTGAAGAGCCGAGACAATGCGTTGGTGAGAACTGGTGAGAGGTTCTTCACGTTTTCTAGGTCTTCTCATTTCACTGTCTGAACCAAATGTTGTTTTTATCTTCACTAACGAAATAATGTTTTGGAATCCGGAAGGATGAATCGGTGAAACGACAAATTCGCCTTCTTGAAATTTATATGACGGTGAGAGTACATGACTATTGATGATATCCGAGTAATAATTGTAAATGGATTTCTCCATTGCCCTTTCAAAAGCTGTGACTGTCCCGTCAGGACGCTGGAGCGCAATTATCTTGGTCTTGCATCTGGCGAAAATTCGGTGGGCTTTGCGAATGCTCTTCCTAGCTTCTACAACTTTGGCCATAAGTGCTGCTCGTTTCTTTTTGAGATCTCTTTTCTCGCTTCTCTGCAACGTTTCCCGAGTTTGGACGTGAAATTTCGGTTTCCTGTAGCTCGTACGATTTCACGTTGACGACTAAGCTCGATTCTCTGTGGAGACACGCTTCTTCGTGGCTCTCAGCTTTCTAAGCGCTAGCGTGAATATGTTGCATGAGCCGGTCCTATTCTTCGCCGATGTTTTAACGACGGCATCGCCGCGTGAACCGACTAATGATTCAATTGCATCCCAGTTTAAGGTGGTTTGAAACTTCAATGTTTGGACTTAGCAGTTTCCCTCTGCGCGAAAAATGGAACGTTGCGACTAAGAGGCGATGGTCTCAACCCGTGTAGAATTTAAAAACAACGGGATGTTGGTTAGGCTGAATTTCCAATTCTCTAAAATGTTCATTGTGAGTTCCGTTCTGTAAGCCGGTTCTCTTCGGATTTTTTAAAAATTGTTCTGCGCTTCTCATACCTGTGCTTTCGGCGCGTATATTTTAGGTTGAAAAGAAATTTTCCATGGTTTGGATGGGAATGTCGTTTTTCTCATGAATCGTATGTTTTCTACACCATTTGAAAGGTCTACTTCTTGCGCATTTACTGATATATAGTTTATCCTTATCTGCTGCAGAATGGAATTGTACAGCGAACAAAAACGTTTGTTGATGCTTCGTTCGTCGAAAGCGCTCTTTGTTCCAGTGAGACAACGTAAAACCACACACAGCCAAAAATACCAACGCAAAGTTTGAGGAATTGGACGGAGTTGAGATTCTACCGCATCCACCCTATGGTCCGGACGTTGTTCTATCTGATCACGGCCTTTTCCGATCAATTCAATACTTTTTGAAAAGTCGCCTATTTGAATTCTTCGATGAAGTTGAAAGAAGCGTGTCAAGAGTTCTTTGATTCAAAGCCGAAGGGGTGTTACTTCGATCAGACCCACAACCTGGCGGACCGAGCAAAAGGTGGTGGATAATGATGGCCTGTATTTTGGAGAATAGTTGTTGTTGTTTATTGTGAATATATGCATCACCTGTATCACCTGTCGTCCCGTTGATCGTCGAGTGACTCGAGCGGGTACCAGCAACTCTTCCATTTTTCCTATCGCGTGCAAGAGTAGCCCAGTGGGTCCTCCTTGCTCTAGGAATTCGCTAAGCATCATATCTTTCTTCCATCGCTTTCGTGAAGAAATCGGACCAACGGGTCAGTGGTCTTCCTTTAGAGCGCTTGACGTCCCGAGGAATCCAGTCGGTAACGGCTCTCGTCCATCGGTTGTCGTTGAAGCGCATCACGTGTCCGGCCCACCTTATTTTCGATATCCTGGCGTGTAGAACGGCGTCTCTGATTTTCGATCGTTGACGTAGGTCGGAAGTTCGGATCCTTTGTCTCATTTGCGAAATACGAGATACTCCTAGCATCGACCTTTCGACTGCGCGTTCGATAACGGCAAGTGATCTTTCATCCTGCTTACGTAGCGACCAGGTTTCTGCTGCATACGTTAGGGCAGGGATAATTGTAAATATTTTGTCAAACGATGGAAACTTTCTTTCCAACCTAGCATAACTTTTCTGTGAATAGTAGAAACAAATCCTTCACGCATTCATAAATCGTCAGCATTCAGCGAAATTGTATAAGTTCTGCAAAATATATTGCGATGTTTTTCTTTCAATTTCCATATCGTTATTGCAAATAGTGCCCAAAAGTCGTCATAGCGAATGAAAACTGAAAAACAACGAGTTGCTTCTCAAAAATAATGCTGCATACTGTAAGCGATGCCAGGCTAAGGGGACACAGCTGTAGTATGAATCGGACACTTCGACCACAATTACAGTTTTCGCAACCAGCCTATGAAAAATGCCTTCTGAATTATAGTCGACATAGCGCAATGATAACTCCAACTGTCTCATACAAATGACTTTCATAACTCAGGAAAATATACATTGATAACGCAACATGTAACACGAAATTATAGTAGTAAGCGCTTACAGCGAATGGATAAGAAGATTATTAGAGAGGTCTAAAAAAAAACAAAAGTGTCTTTTCGCACTGTCACTAGCAAGAAACGGTGAACCTAAGAATGGGACTCGCCCCAACGCATTCACGGCTGGAAATGATTCGTGAGTCACGAAAGGATACATGATGCTAACCAAATTTAGTTACAGTAACTTTTGTGCACATCTATAGTCTTTTGTGCATAAAGCAATGACCCGATTGCCATCATATACAAAATTATTCATCTATGTACAAATAACTGATCGAGTTGTGTTCATGTAATAGCTCAAAAGTGTTCATGTGGTTTTCACTTACGAATCATTTGCGTCTTTTTAAGATGGACGATAATGCCACCAAATGGGCATTCGTGCGCTGTCGAAATTACTGTGCTATCAATAGCGATATTGTCAGAAGGTCCTGAATGTCTTCGGCAAGGTTTGTTTTTTTGACCACTAAACTTTGTCATTTTTTGGTGTTTTCTTAGAACTACGCTCAAATTTCAACATACCTGATGATTATTTTTTGAGCCATGTATGTGGTCCGCTATGGGAATTTATGCAGCCCAATGCATGTGTGTGGCCTTGGTAGCTTCGTCAGTTGCAGAGTGCCTTTCGCCTTAGCCAATCCTCTTGGGGGAACCCATCCCCTTACTTAGAAATGGCGCAGACGTACTATTTACGCGTGCCAACAAGTGAAAGAAATTACTAGATGCGCAGTGTTGCACACGTCTCTTCGTGGCTCTCAGCTTTTGATTGATCTTAGTTGCCATTTATGAAATATCATACCTTTCGTTTCGAATGCTTTCTCAAAACCACGCTCAAGTCCTAATATGTTTGACAAATATCTTTATTGGTTACCCCGAGAAGATTGGCTCAGACGAAAAGCACTGCCCAAGTGACGAGGCTGCCAAGGCTGAAACACGTGTATTAGGCTGTATAAGTGCCCATAACAGACGTATGCACGGCTCAAAAAATTTTTAGCAGTCTATCACTTTCTTATTTTGGTAGGTCGTTCTATAAATGTTGGCAATAGTGCGATATACACGAAATTTTTTAGCCAGAAGTGTTTGAAATTTCTTAATTTTGATATCGTTCATTTGCGCATTTTCTTACAAACACTATGGCATACAACTTGCTCATACTTTTTCTTTTGAGATGGAGCGGCTGTGGGGAGAAATTCGTACTTACGGGAATAACCGTGCAAGCCCTCATGCACGAATGACGCGTAGAAGAATACGCAAGTGAAGCAGCGCGCAAGATAATGGGTCTTTCTGTGGACAACCCGAGTGCGACTGATCCTCCAAATTGTTCTATACAGCTTTGAACTTGGTGAACCATTTCTTAGCCGTCGTTTCTGCAACCGTATCATCACCCCAAACTTCATCCATATTGCGCGCCTCTTCACCAGCATTTTCCCCTACGCGCCGTTCGTGCATGATTAGCAAGCGAATTTGTTCCCACTACATCTTGATCTCAAAGTACTTATAGACAAGGTGTATGCCAAAATATTCGCAAGAAAATGCTCAATTCAACGATACCAATATGTTCAATTACTTCTGGTAATGAACATAGTGTTTATTGCTCTAGTGATAAAACTTATGGAGCGAACCAATATATCATCGTTTTCCGAGTGTTTTTTAGACCTCGTTCAAAACATTGCAATGTGATACATACTTTGACCTTTCATGAGGTCCGTTTTGATACTTATACAGAACAGGACAAGTGTGTCGGCATTGCAGTCTCGTTAGTTGCCTTTCGGGTCAGTCAGCTCCGCGGGGAGATTCCCCCTGCTAAGAGAAACCGATGCCAAAACACTCGCGTCATCAAGTAAAAATCACCAAATTCGATTTGTGACTGATAAGATTGTCATAACATTTCTTCCGAGTGTTTTTGACCTAATATGTAGTTGCAACATAGAAACGAAGCAACTGGAAGCAAAGCAACGAAAGCGGGCAAAGCAGCTTCTTAGTCTCACAATTTCTTGCTATCACCTGTATCACCTGTCGTCCCGTTGACCGTCGAGTGACTGGAGCGGGTACCAGCAACTCTTCCATTTTTCCCTATAGCGTGCAAGAGTAGCCCAAGCGGTCCTCTTCGCTCTAGGGATTCTCTGAGCATCACATCTTTCTTCTATCGCTTTCGTGAAGAAATCGGACCAGCGGGTCAGTGGTCTTCCTTTAGAGCGCTCAACGTCCCGAGGAATCCAGTCGGTAACGGCTCTCGTCCATCGGCTGTCGTTCAACGGCTCTCGTCCATCGGTTCTCGTTGAAGCGCATCGCGTGTCCGAACCACCTTATTTTCGATATCCTGGCGTGTAGAACGGCGTCTCTGATTTTTGATCGTTGACGTAAGTCTGAACTTCGGATTCTTCCTCTCATTTGCGAGATATAGAATACTCCTAGCATCGACCTTTTGACTGCGCGTTCGATAACTTCGAGTGATCTTTCATCTTGCTTACGTAGCGTCCAGGTTTCTGCTGCATATGTTAGGGCAGGGATAACCGCCGAGTCGAAAAGATGGGCACGGAGTCGGATGTTCTTTGTCTTCTTCACTACATCTTCGATGCTCTTAAACGTTCCTCAAGCCGCTCGTTTCCTCCTGCTCAACTCTGGAGCTAGGTCGTTCATTCTGTTGATTTCACGACCTAGATAGACGTAACTGGAGAATTCGGAGATTGTCGTTCCGTTGAGTGTAATGGGGCATCCGAAACCCATCCGTTCCTCATGAACATTGTTTTTGTTAGATTTAGTTGAAAACCAATCTTTCAACAGACGTTATCGAAATCGGTCAACATTCGTTCCGCTTGACTGATGTTTGGTGTTATGAGAACGATAACATCAGCAAGGCGAAGATGGTTTAATTGTCGATCGTCAATTTTAACTCCCATTTCGTCCCATTCTAATGTTCGCATGACGTTTTGTAGGGTGGCAGTGAATATTTTGGTGAAATTGTATCGCCTTGTCGAACACCTCTTCTTACGTCAAGGGTGATATTGTTGTAGAATGGAGATATTCTAGTCGTGAAATCTTTATAAAGCTCATGAAGGGTCATTATGTACCGAGTAGGGACGCCCTGGCCAGAGCCTCTATAACCGCTCCTGTTTCCACTGAATCAAAGGCTTTCTTCAGATCGATGAAAGTGAGACAGAGTTGTGTTTGTACTCTCGTGAAACTTCAATGAGCCTAGTAATCGTGTGAATGTGGTCTATGGTACTAAATCCTTATCGAAACCCTGCTTGTTCGCATGGCTGTCCTTCGTCCAGTGTTCCGCCAATCCTGTTTGGGATGACTCGAGTAAGAGTTTATAGACAACGGACAGCAAGCAGATTGGGCGATAATTGCTTATGTCGTAAAGGTCTCCCTTTTTGAACAACAATACGGTCTTGCTGGTTTTCCATCGAATCGGGACCTTACATTCTGACAGGTAGCGAGTGAAGAGCCGAGCCACGGTGTTGATAAGAACTGGCGGCAGGCTCTTCAAGTGTTCTGGTCTAATCCTGCCTGGACTTGGTGTTGTTTTGTTCTTCACCGACGATAAGAATGTCGGATTTTGGAAGGGAGGACCGGTGGAACGACATATTCGTTCTCTTTCAATTTATATGACGGTAAGAGGACATGCCACGGACCTTCCTCTTTGAGGGATCCCGACCGGTTAGTCGCGAAGGCACGTGGCGCGTCCCCAGGTGGTGGATAGGGGAATAAACGCGAACCAAAAGCGACCGTGTGCTTCCCAGAGACGCAGGTGGATTCAGGGCACGAGCTCCCTGCTTCTGTAACGCCGACTTGACAAAACTCTATTTCTACGAGTCAAGTCGGCCAAAAGCCTGCAATCAAGCGGCTGGACAGTACATGGGAGGCGGTCAGGAGTCGCCTCCAACAAATAAGCTCCTCCCGCTCCTACGAGAGAGACTGGCAAGCTACTCGTGAGTATCCAGGCCCCACGTTTAGAGCCTAGCAAGCTATACGTTGGGTATGAAAATGCCAGACTAAATTGACGATCTGTACCTACAACGCAAGAACCCTTGCTTACGAATCCGCTGCTGAAGATTCATTGATTCAAGCAAGAAGAATAAGGTACGACGTTACTGGCCTGGCTGAGACGAGAAGGCGCCATCCTTTTCACGCTGCCTATGACACCGGAGAAGAACTGTTCCTTGGAACATGCGATCGCAGAGGTGTCGGTGGCGTTGGCATCCTCGTCAAATCGAATTTGACCGTGACCATTGACTCGTTCGAACAACTAACAACCCGTAAGGACGATTACGGTTGAATCGATGTGGTTCATGCCGGCTTTGACCATCTTCATTGCTTACGCACCAACATCAAGCTATGACGAAGACGAAGTCGAAGCGTTCTACATGCACCTCGAAAAATCTTCAGAGAAGATCATACATTCTTCAAGGTCATTGTCGGAGATTTTAACGCAAAAACTGGAGCCAGAAGAGCATTTGAAGAACGTCACATAGGGAGCCACAGACTAGAATGGAATGAACAGGGTGAGAGGCTATCTGAGTTCATCATGACGACCCAAACCATCCATGGTAACTCGCAGTTCCAAAAGCCTCTTTCTCAGCGATGGACGTGGCAGTTTCCCAATGGAGAAGAGTACCATAACGAAATAGATCACATCTTAGTAAATCTAAGATTTTGCCTGGCCGATGTCGCTGTTGTTCCTAAGTTCTACAAGAGATTCGACCATCGCCTCCTTCGCATACTTTCCATTTTTCGAGGAGAGGAGAGAAAGCCGCTAAATTCAAACAACGAAGTTCCAGGACAACCATAAAGAGGGATGTATTCAAACCATTAGTCGGCTCTTGGGAAGATACCGTTGTCGACAACATCGACGAAGAATACGATCGACTCGTTGAATATCTTCACGTTAACGCTATAAAAGCCGAGAGTCCTAAGGCCACGAAGAGACGCTTGTCTCCGCAGACACTCGAGCTGATACGTCAACGTGGGATCGCACGAGCTGCAGGCAACCGAAACCTTATGTCCGAACTTGCGAAACGCTGCAGAGAAGCGATAAAAGAAGACCTCAAGGAAAGAAGAGCAGCAGTTATGGCAGAAGCTGCAGAAGCTGGAAAGAGCATTCGCAAAGCCCAGCGAGGCTTCACCCACTATAAGACCAAGATGATTGCACACCGATACCCTGACGGGACACTTACAGCTTCGAGAAGGGTTATGGAGAACATCATCCACCAATACTACTCGGATCTCTTCGCTGGCCATGTCCTCTTACCGTCATATAAATTGAAAGAGGACGAATATGTTGTTCCACCGGTCCTTCCTTCCGAAATTCGACATGCTATATCGTCGGTGAAGAACAGAACAACACCCGGTCCAGACAGGATAAGACCAGAACACCTGAAGAACCTGCCGCCAGCTTTCATCAACACCCTGGCTCGGCTGTTCACTCGCTACCTGTCAGAATGCAAGGTTCCTATCCAATGGAAAACTAGCAAGACCGTATCGTTGTTCAAAAAGGGAGACCTTCACGACATAGGCAATTATCGCCCAATCTGCTTACTGTCCGTTGTCTATAAACTCTTTACTCGAGTCATCCTAAACAGGATTGACAGAACACTGGACGAGGGACAGCCATGCGAGCAGGCAGGGTTCCGAATAGGATTTAGTACCATAGACCACATCCACACGATTACAAGACTCACTGAAGTTTCACGAAAGTATAAGCAACCACTCTGTCTCACTTTCATCGATCTGAAGAAAGCCTTCGATTCAGTGGAAACAGAAGCGGTTATAGAGGCTCTGGATAACCAAGGCGTCCCTACTTGGTACGTAATGATTCTTCGTGAGCTTTACAAAGATATCACGACCAAGATATCTCCATTCTACAACAATATCACCATTGACATAAGAAGAGGGGTTCGACAAGGCGATACAATGTCGCCAAGGCTATTCACTGCCACCCTGCAAGATGTCATGCGAAAATTAGAATACGACGATATGGGAGTGAAAATTGACAGTCGAATCTTAAACCATCTTGGCTTTGCTGACGAGAACGTTCTTATAACACCAAACATAAGTCAAGCGGAACGAATGTTGACCGATTTCGATAACGCGTGTGGAAAGACTGGTCTTCAACTGAATCTAACGAAAACAATGTTCATGAAGAACGGATGGATTTCTAATGCCTCATTCACGCTCAACGGAACGACAATCTCCGAATGCTCCAGTTACGTCTATCTAGGTCGCGAAATCAACATGATCAACGACCTAGCTCCAGAGTTAAGCAGGAGGAAAAGAGCGGCTTGGGGAACGTTTAAAAGCATCGAAGATGTAGTGAAGAGGACAAAGAACATCCGACTCCGTGCCCACCTTTTCGACTCGACGATTATCCTTGCCTTGACGTATGCAGCAGAAACCTGGTCGCTACGTAAGCAGGATGAAAGATCACTTGGAATTATCGAACGCGCAGTCGAAAGGTGGATGCTAGGAGTATCCCATATTTCGCAAATGAGAGAAAGGATCCGAACTTCCGACCTACGTCAACGATCAAAAATCAGAGACGCCGTTCTACACGCCAGGATATCGAAAATATGGTGGGCCGGACACGTGATGCGCTTCAACGACAACCGATGGACGAGAGCCGTTACCGGCTGGACTCCTCTGGACGTCAAGCGCGCTAAAGGAAGACCACTGACCCGTTGGTCCGATTCCTTCACAAAAGCGATAGAAGAAAGATATGATGCACAGCGAATCCCTTGAGCGAGGAAGACCCACTGGACTACTCTTGCACGCGATAGGGAAAAATGTACCCGAAAATGTGAATGTGTTGCTGGTACCCGCTAGAGTCACTCGACAATCAACGGGACGACAGGTGATACAGTTGAAGAGGACATGGCGAGCGAAGAGATCCGAGTAGTGTTGGCGGATGGTTTTTTCCATAGTCATTCTCAAAGCTGTAAGTGTCCCGTCAGGGTATCGGAGTGCAATCATCTTGATCTTATAGTTGGCGAAGCCTCGCTGGGCTTTGCGAACGCTCTTCCCAGCTTCTGCAGCTTCTGCCATAACTGCTACTCTTCTCTCTTTGAGGTCTTCTTTTATCGCTTCTTTGCAGCGTATCGCAAGTTCGGACTTAAGGTTTCTGTTGCCTGCAGCTCGTGCGATCTCACGTTGACGTATCAGCCCGAGTGTCTGCGGAGACAAGCGTCTCTTTGTGACCGTAGGATTCTCGGATTTCATAGCGCTAACGTGAAGATGTTCAACGAGTCGATCGTATTCTTCGTCGATGTTGTCGACAACGGTATCTTGCCAAGAGCCCGCAATGATTTGAATACATCCCACTTTATGGTATTCCTGGACTTCGTTGTTTGAATTTAGCGGTTTTTTCTCCTCTCCTCGAAAAACGGAGTGTTGCGCGAAGGAGGCGATAGTCTGATCCCGTGTAGAACTTAGGAACAACAGCGACATCGGTCAGGCAAAACTTCTATTTACTAAGATGTGATCTATTTCGTTATGGTACTCTCCATTGGGAAACTCCCACGTCCATCGCTGAGAGAGAGGCTTTTGGAATTGCGAGTTACCATGGATGGTTTGGGTCGTCATGATAAACTCGGATAGCCTCTCACCCTGTTCATTCCATCCTAGTGCGTGGGTCCCTATGTGACGTTCTTCAGACGTTCTCCTAGGTCCAATTTTTGCGTTGAAATCTTCGACAATGACCTTGAAGAATGTATGATCTTCTCTGAAGAATTTTTCGAGGTCAATATAACGCTTCGACTTCGTCTTCGTCGTAGCTTGATGTTGGTGCGTAAGCAACGAAAATGGTCAAAGCCGGCATAGAACCACATCGTTTCAACCGTAATCGTCGATACGGGTTTTTAGTTGTTTAAACGAATCAATGCTCACGGTCAAATTCGATTTGGCGAGGACGCCAGCGCCGCCGACACCTCCGCGATCGCGTGTAGCAAGGAACAGATCTTCTCCGGTGTCATAAACAGCGTGAAAATTATGGCGCCTTCTAGTCTCAGCCAGGCCAATGACGTCGTACCTTATTCTTCTTGCTTGAATCAATAGATCTTCTAGAGCGGATTCGTGAGCAAGGGTTCTTGCGTTGTAGGTACAGGTCGTCATTTTAGTCCGTTTCGATCTTGGCAGCTTAGTTTGGCCCTAAGATTTCAGCAGCCTCTTCGTAGTCGTCCTGCCTGGCGCTGCCGTACCAGGGGCTTTTTCGGGGTCAGGGGAATGAGGCCCATATTTGTTGCTGTTTTTGGCATTTTGATACTCAACGTCTTGTTTGCCAGGCTCTAAAACGTGGGGGCTGGGTAATCACCGGTAGCTCGCCAGTCTCTCTCGAAGGAGCGGAAGGAGCTTATTTATTGGAGGCGACTCCTAAACGCCTCTCATGTACTTCCCAGCCGCTTGATTGCAGGCTTTTGGCCGACTTGTCTAGTAGAAATAGAGTTTTTGTCAAGTCGGCGCTGCAAAAGCAGGGTTGCTCTCCTCTGAATCCACTTGCATCTCTGAGAAGCACACGGTCGCTTTTGGTTTGCGTTTATTCCCCTATCCACCACCTGAGGACGCGCCTCGTGCCCTCGCGACTAACCGGGCGCGATCCCTCAAAGAGGGAGGTCCGTGAAATCTGATAGAGTGTGCTTGGGAAATCTCGTAATGAACTTATTTCATAATGGAAATGCACATGTTGGATTTCTCATCGCTTGTTTGATCCTTCTTGAAACAGTCAAAATCAACCACTTCAAAAGAGTTTGTCGTACTTTACTAAAGAGTGAGATTCCATTGTCTGCACTTGCAATGGAGCTTTAAATAGGGGGACTGGCAAAAAAAGTAAAACAACATTTCGGTTAGCTCTTACAAACCTGAAAGTATGTTTTCATACTTTGCCTGCTCTTTCATTTTTCAGTTCTCATTCGTCATTCATATATATATATATATATATATATATATATATATATATATATATATATTCGTTGAGACTATTCCATGGAATGATTAACTATCTTTAATTTTTTTTTCAGAGGAATACCTGGAAATAGAGCAATCAACTGGCAATCCATCGCATCCTAGTGGTGGTAAGGATACCATAAGACTTCGATCATGTGCTCATGTGAGTTTAGATATTTAAAGAAAAATCAGTTCACCTAATTCAATGATTTAGAAGGCTGTTTTACTTAATTCATCTCCAAACTGCCCTATGTGCTCTACTTGAAACGTGCGATTCTCAGGGATGCTTCCGTCTGATTTCAGATTACACCGATCTCGATGGAAATGGAACCAGGTACAGACCGCTACATGAAGATCACATTTGTATCCGACGAACGAACAGACAATGATGGCAGCGGCTTCCGTCTGTCGTGGCAGTGCTCGGATTATATGATTTTGCGAACATGAGCAAGTATAGGAACGACTTCTTTTGCGTAGTTCTCATCCTAGACCTTCGATCAAGTTCTTTTCACAAGGGATCATTCATAAGTCTTTTATTACAAAGATTCAAAAGTATTCTTCACAATTTTTGTCAAAAACTTTTGCTATAATTTTGAGGTGCCTGTGATGAATATTTTTGTTTTGTTATCTTACATATATTGTAAAACTTCACAATGTTCTGCGCCGGAGAGTAAGGACATCATGTTACTAAAATTTTTACTCGGTCTAAAGGAATCTGTTTCTTCCAAATTGGAAATTTCATAACACATTCGCGACCGTACGCGTTGACAACAATGCATCTTGAATCAGACTCCTTCTAATGCACACGTTTCGTTCATGACAACATTTTGGGTTTCATCGATAGCGATTATAATACAGATATCGTACACGTTATGTATGCCGATGCATGTGATCTGTTATGGGCCCTTATACAGTGCACTCACGTGTTTCGGCCTTGCAGCATCGTCAGTTGCACGGTGCCTATCCTCTCAGCCAATCTCTCTTGGAGAGAACCCAACCTTCTTACATAGCGGAGACGCAGCCGCTCTATTTAAACGTGCCAACAAGTGAAACAAATCACTAAATAGACAATGTTGTACACTCGATTGCTCTTGGCTCATATTTGTGAAATATCATACCTTTCGCTTCAAGTGTTATCTTCAGACCACGCTGAAATTTCATTATGCTTTATATTGCTCTGTATAAGTGTCCATAACAGACCACATGCATGGCTCAAAAATAATTGTCAGTCGAGTATACAACACTGCCCATCTAGTAATTTCTTGCACTTGATGGCACGTGTAAAGAATACGTCTGTGATTCCTATATGTAAAAGGGTTCTACCCCAAAAGAAATTGATGCAGAAGAAAGGCACTGAGAGACTGAAGAAGCTGCAAGGCCGAAACACGTGTACTGCACTGTATAAGTGTCCATAACAGACCACATGCATGCTTTCGAAATAATTATCAGGCATATTGAAACTTAGTGTGGTTCTAAAAAGCACTCACAACAAAAGATATAGCATGCCTTCGTTTTACTCTACAAGTACGACGATCCGCAACTTTGTAGTTGGAGTAGAAAAGTTTTGCTGGTAGTGACTATACAGACATCCTTTCAGTCAACTGTTTTCAATCCTCGCTATAAACATTTAGTACAGACTGTAATAACGTTTTGAGGCTTTTCGAGGTTGATGCGTTATCTGGCTGAAAATAGTTCATTGGAATGTCTACATATTCACTACCAGCTGCAAACCACCGACTGCAAAAATAGTAATAACCAGAATCACGTGCTGTTACCAAAACGTGTCGCCCCCAATCCCTGCTATATATTGTAGTTTTTAGCGTGAGGGAGTGACTCTGATGAGCGGACGGTACCGCCAAACCGTACGTGAACCACTGACGTGTCAACCACGCGGAGCAGTTTTTGTTGATTACATATATTTAGTCTGCCAGCTCAATTGAGCTCAGTGTCGAGATGTACTTACAAGACTAAATCCATAGACCTTTCGTTGCTGAGAGCCTTGATATATTTTATCGAAAAAGAGTAACTACAAATCAATAACACCCGTAATGCAGTGGTTTCTACGCTCCCGGAAAAGGTCAGATGCGGGTTCCACTGCCGACCAAGGTCCAAAGTTTTGCATTTCAGTCAGCTCTATTGGATATGCGGTCATAACGTCACATCACTGCTGAAGAAGTATTCAAATAAAGGACTCTTGTCAGTGATATAGAATGCTGCTAATAGTGAGGAAAGCACAAAGATATCTCTACTCTGAGGATAGACTGAAGTAGTAGGCATATGGAACAGCAGCTATCAAGTTCACTGCTTGTGAAATTGTTAGAACAACTAGTCATAATCACTGAGTGAAATAACACCGTGTACCTCTTTACGATCACCCAAATGATCGCCTTGCTAGGCTTACAATAATACAGTCACCTAAGAAGTCCCATTGAACATTTGTGCACATTCCACGGTTTAGTTGTTATAGAAGATCTACAGAGGAGAGCGCTCAAAGCAAAACCAAGTAGAAAATCACCTGTAACCAGTCGCCCGTTGATTTTTGATTAACTCACGCAAGCACAGGTAATACTTTCATTTTTACTTAGAGCGTGCAAGAGTAGCCCAGCAAGCCTCTTCGATTAAAGAATTTTTTGAGCATCAAATCTTTTTTCTTGGTTTTTCGTGAAGAAATCAGACTATAGGATAGTTGGTTTTCTTGTAAAGCGCGAGACATCCTGAGGAATTTACGCTTCAAGGGCTCTTCTCCGTTGATTGTCGTTAAAGCACATCATATGTCCGACAAAGCATATTCTCGACAGCATGGCGTGTAGAACAGTATCTTTGATCTTAGATCGCTCATGTAGGTTGAAACTTTGGATCTCTCCCTTAATTTGAGACATATGGGATACCCCTAGCATCTATCTTTCGCTGCGCGCTTAATAAGTTCAAGTGATCCTTCATCCTGTTTACGTAGCTACCAGATTTCTGTTGCATACGTTAGGGCAGGGATAACAGTCGAGTCCAAGAAGTGGGCAGAGAGCCGGATCTTCTTCGTCTCCTTCAATACGTCCTCGATGCTTTTGAACGTTCTCCAAGCCGCTCGCTTCTTCTTGCTCGACTCTGAGCAGGCCGTTCATCATGTTGACTTCACGACCTTGATAGACGTAGCTGGAGCATTCGGAGATATTTATTTTGTTGAGCGTTATTGAAGCATTCGAAACCCATTCGTTCCTCAAAAACATAATTTTCGTCAGATCTAGCCGGAGATGAACCTTCCCGCGTTGTTGAAATCGATGAACGTTTGTTTCGCCTGGTTGATGCTTAAGTCATAAGAGCAATATCGTCAGAGAGGCAAAGATGGTCCAATTGTCGACTATCGATTTTCACTCCTATATTGTCCTGTTCTAATGCTGGCATGAGGTTTTGGAGGTGGCAGCAAATAATGTTCGCGGTGTTGTATAGCCTTGTCGAACACTTCTCCTTACGTTGATGGTATAATCGTTATAATAAGTTGTGCAAAAAGTTAGTGCTGTTCTGGTATTTTGTATGATTTTTGCAATGAAATTGCATGATTTTGATATAAATAAATTGCGCATTTTCTTGCGAGCATTTTCGTATACAACTTGCTTTAACCGTTGGAGGACCACAGGATCCAGAAGGCGTGTTTAGCTCCACCCGCTGGCCCGGCCTCCGCCAATCACGTCTGTTGTTAGATAGGTGGTAATGATGGTGATTGAAATGACAGTGGTAGCGATGTTAGTGATAGTGATAACAGTGATAGTAACGATAGTGATAATAATCATATAAATAGTGGCGGTAGCGGTAAAGATAGTGATCATAGTGATAGTGATCATAGTTACTGATTTTCTTCTTTAAGCAAAACACACAATGCGAAATGCGTTGAAATATTATCAATTTGTAACACCTCGCGTTTTGCTTAAAGAAGAAAATTAGTAATTATATTGAAGCATGCCGAGGTTAATAGACAGTCGATCTTGGGAATTGTTAGTGATCATAGTGATGGTGAAAATAGTGATAGTGGCAATGGTAGTGATAGTGACAGTAATAGCGATAGTGAAAGTGATAATGATATCGACAGTTAAAATTATCATCATCATTATCATTGTCGTTATCACTATTATCAATATTCTTATCATTATCCTCATTATTGTTATCACTATCATTATCATCTTTGTCACTGCTATCATGATGATAATAATTATAATGATAATGATGATATTGATAATGATAACTATCACTATCACTATCACTATCACTATCACATATCACCATCACTATCATTACCACTGCCATCATTATCACTACCACTATCAATGTCACTATTACTATCATTATCACTTTCATCACTACCCATCACTATCATTACGATCACTATCAGTATCATCACTATCACCACCGCCACTATCACTATAACCACTAACTACCATCGCTACCACTATCTCCCAATCACTATCACGATCATCTATCGAAGGATAGACATGGTTGGTGGGGGCGGAGCCAAGGGGTGGGGCCAGACACGCCGTCTGGGTCCTGTGTTCCTCACCCGGACAACACGTTGACGACCGTTCGCTAACGACGCTAGCCCCGCCCCGTCGCGCACCCGTAGTGATGCAGCGGGGCTATCACCGTGGCCGTTGATAATCAAGCTGTTCTTGATATAATCGAAGGGAATCCCTCAATGACTTGCAGAATGCTAGCCAAAGAGTGATTATGTTTCAAGATCATCGCGGACATTGTGCGTGAACTGGATGAGCTCTCGAAGAAATTAAATTGGATGTCACAACAGCTGACCGAAGCCCAGGTGGGGTCTCTTCACCCACCGTATCATCGCCCTAACTTTATTAATTTTGTGTAATGCTTCACTATCACTTGCCCTTTCGCTCTACTCGTCCATGAGTAGCAAGCGAATTTGTCCGCAAGATAGCTCCACCTTAGGGTAAGTATAGACACGTCGTATACCAAGATGTTTGCAAGAAAATGCGCAATTGAGCGATACAAAAATCATATAATTTCCTTGGAATAAATCATATTAAGAAACCAAAACAGCGTAAACTTCCCACACAATCTATTAGAATGGTGATATTTGATTATGAAATTTTCATATAGCTCACGAAAGATCATTATGCACTGAGTAGGGATGCTTTGGCTGTCCACAGCTTTAGGAGTGCTTCTGTTTTCCCTGATTCGAAGCTTTTTTGAATTAGATGAAGGTGAGACAGAGCGCTTTGATGTACTCTCGTCAAACTCAATAAGTCTTGTGATCGTGTGGATGTGGACTACGTACTAAATCGTTTTTGAATCTCTGCTTGTTCACGTTACTCTTCTTCATCCAATGTTCTGTCAATCCTCTTTAGGGTGACCCAAATGAAGAGTTTATAGATGATGGACAACAAGCAGATTGGGCATTTATTAATTATGTCGTGGATGCCTCTCTTTCTGAACAAAAACACGGTCTTTCTGGTTTCCAATGTCTGGGAGCCTTGTATTCTGACAGTTAACGAGTGAAGAGCTGAGTCAAGTTGTTGATGAGAACTAGCGGTACATTCTTCAAGTGTTTTAGTCTTATCCTATCTGGGCCAGTGCTCTTCTATTTTTCACCGAAGAAAGCTTTTCGGATTTTGGAAGAGAGGATTGATGGAACGAAATGCATCCTCTTCCAGTTCATATGGCGGTAAAAGGACATGCTATTGGAGTGATTCAAGTGTAATCGTAAGTTACTTTCTCCTTGCCATTCTAGAATCTGTAACTGTCCCGTCAAGACGTCGGAGTGCAATCATCAAGATTTGAAATTGCAAGCTTTAGTGACATTTCGAATACTCTTCCCAACCCTGCAGCTTCGGCCACAACTGCGCCCTGCTCTCTTTAATATCTTCCTTCATCGTTTTTTGCGGTGTTTTTTCGCAAGTTGAGAAGGGGAATTCCGGTTGCTTGTAGCTCTTGTGAATCCACGTTGACATATCAGCTTGAGTGTTTGTGGAAAAAGCGCCTCTTCGTGACTTTGGGACTTCCTGCTTTTTTATCACTAACGTAAAAAATATTATATGAGCAGATCGTATTCCTCGTCGTTGTAGTGAAGAGCAGCGTTTTTTCAAGAACCGACTAATGGCTTGAATACATCCCAATTTATAGCAGTTGTGAGACTTCATCGTTCGAATTTAACAACTTTTTCTCTTTCCCCACAAGAAATGAAAAGTTGCGTGAAGAAGGCGATGGTTTGATTCCGTGTACAACCTAGGCATAACAGCGACATCAGATAAGCAGAATCTTCGATTTACTAAAACGAGGTCTACTTCACTGTGCTACTCTCTGTTGGCAGTCTCCCACGTCCAGTGCTTGGAGTAAGGCTTTTGAATTCGTGCGTTACCATGGATGGTTATGGTCACCGTGATAGACAATCGCCTCTCACCCTGTTCGTTCCTTCTAGTCCGTGAATTCCAATATGACCCTTATAGAGCAATCTTTTGGCTGCAATTTTCGCATCAAAATCTCCAACAATAATGTTGAAGATTGTATGGTCCTCTTCGGAGAGTTTTTCAAATCCATGTGGAACACTTCAACTGATTTTTTGCTTTGCAATCATTTCTGAGCCACGCATGTTAGTGGTTTGTCAATGAGGGCTGACTTATTGAGCCCGATACACATGTTTCGATCTTGCGATCTCGTCACTTGGGCAGTTACCCTTTCTCGTCTTTTGCTAATCTCGGTGGGTGTTCCAGTCCCCACACTAAGAGTCAGCGACGACGAACACTTTACACTCTATGTCCAGCGAAAAACTCACCAAACACAGAGTGTTGTACACTTGATTGCTCGTGGCTAGTATATTCAATATATCATAACATTCGTTTCGAGTGTCCTCATTGACAGACCACTGACATGCGTGGCTCAAAAGTGATTGCAAAGCATATTGAAATTTGGGCTGTGGTCTTGAGAAAACACTCGAAACGAATGTTATGATATCCTTTTTTTCTGTGGCTTGATTTTGGTGCGCAAAACAACGAAGGTGATAAAAGCCGGTGTTGATTCACATTTTTTCAACCGTAATTGCCAATCCGTGTTCTAATTTTTCAACAGAATCAATGCTCATGCTTTATCCCTCTTTGACGAGAACATCAAACCCTACGACAACTCTGCGATCGCATGTTTTAAAAAAAGTTCTACTCGCACGTTATAGACAGTGTGAAATGGGTGGCGTCTTCTCAACTAAGCCAGGCTAATGAAGTCGTACATAATCATTGTTGCTTGCATTAATAGATCCACTACACAGGAATCGTATATAAGTGTGCATGTGTTGTACATCGTCATTTTAATTGGTTTTGAGTGTTGCAGCTCTTAAGTACTCGTCCTACTTGACACTCTCGGGAGCTCTTTCA
Source organism: Parelaphostrongylus tenuis (assembly GCA_019055375.1). Taxonomy (NCBI): domain Eukaryota; kingdom Metazoa; phylum Nematoda; class Chromadorea; order Rhabditida; family Metastrongylidae; genus Parelaphostrongylus; species Parelaphostrongylus tenuis. The sequence continues at coordinate 392,678 of JAHQIW010000542.1, read as the reverse complement.
GGGTCGGAGGAATGAGGCTTTTTTGCCTTGCTGTTTTCAACGTTTGTAGCTCCACATATAGCTTGTTGGGCTCTGAACGTGATAGCTGAATGTTCACGGGTAACTCGTCGGTCTGTCCCGGAAGAGAAGGAACAGTATATTTGTTTAGACCGATTCCTCACCGCCTCTCATACACTTCTCAGCCGCTTGATTGCAGTCTTTTGCCCCAATTTGATCATGGAATTATAGATCTGTCATATCGGGCGGTGCAGAAATAAGGGAATCATTTACGGTCGCTTTTGGTTTGCGTCTAACTTTCTATCCACCATCTAGGAGACGTGTCGTGTGCTCTCGCTACTAACGGAAATCCACGATTCCTCAAGGAAGAAGAAACGCGATTGTAAGAATTAATGAGGTTTATTCGAGGTAAAAAAAACACTGAATAATGATGCGATAGGTGAAAATTTCATACACTTCGTATGTGTTGTTTACTCTCCAGGCCCGAATCAAAGGGGATCAGTAGATGACAATATTCTTCAAACGACAAATGATCAAAAAATATGAATTGAGTTTAGGGAAAGAGTATGACAATAACAATTGTGGCATATCGGCAAAAAGTCTCTTCTCCCATCACCCAAAGAAGAAGGCATTGTCACGCTTTTGCAAAAAACTGCTTCTTTTTTGAACAGTAAAGGAAGCCTTTCTGATGTTTCGATCTGTCGATGTTTCCGTAGTACTAATTTCCAGGAGGATGTGCTGTCTAGGACTCTTACTTCATGGGCTCTTCAGAGACAAGTGAATGCATCCTTATACCATGCGACGATATGCGGGAATTTGATGAAGCATCGAATCAGTGTTATTAATCCTCTCATATAATTGTGTCACCAAATTCCTGACGTCGCAGAGGTGATGAATTTTGTTAGTACAGAGTGTGAAATTAAACTAAGAATTCTATTTTTATTACAGGAGTAGATCTAATCATGGGACTATGGAGCACCTTACTTTCGTGTTGTGCTCCTATTTTATTGCTTCAGGCGCTTATTTGTCTCCAGCGATTGTTGAACGTTTTTTGTTTAGAATAATGTGGTTAAATTCGAGACAACTGTGGTTTTACTGCAAGTTTGTTCTCGGGTAAACTTTTGAGTAGAGATGTTTAGCATCTCGAGTGAAGTTGTCAAAGCGTTAATCTTTCTTACCTCAGCAGCACACATTTAGAGCACTCTATCGCTAAAGTGAGAGAGCATGTGGCGCAGTGGTTAGAGGTGCTCTGCGTCGCACACGAGGTCAATGGTTCGATCTCGCGCTCATGGCTCACCAAGCCATCCGTCCCTCCGGGGTCGGTAAATTGGTACCAGATAGGTCTCAGACTTGTCTGGGAGGATAAGCAGCTCCGACTCGGTTTAGCGGGAGGCCACCGCGAGTCATTGTAAAGGCCAGATATGCATTCAATCACCTCAAACGAAGTTAGAAATTGAAGTCGAATGCATGGCGCATCCCTCAGGGATTGATCAACGCTGGGAGCTTTATCCTTTTATCCTTTATCGCTAAAGTAAGGTAATAAATCTAAAACACGACCATTGCAATTCGTGACAACTTTCTACTTTTTGCAGCATAAAACAATTTTTCAAACTACACTCAACGCGAGCTCTATGCGATGTTATTTATTTAAACGGCTGATCTTTCGGGGGTTTCGTCTTCTTCAGAGTTTGCGAGCAATCATCTTGTCCACAATTCAGTGATCCAGACACCTCCATTAATCTACAAGAAAAAATCACCAAAAATAATTCACATCATATCAAGCACAAAAATTGACCTTAAGCATATTAACCATTTTTTACGAGTCTTCAAATGAATTATTGATATGGAGACCACCTGATGGAAATCGCATGGACTCGTACTTCCGCATTTATCAAAATAACTGTCTTAGAACTGACAACATAATTCAAGCTCTTCATGAGATTTGTTCTGGCACATATGTCGTGCTTTCCGGTCTTTCGACCTCATCAGTAACACGATGCCTTTTGGTTCAGTTAGTTACCTGCAGGGAGATAGGCCTCCTATAGATAAAGGAATTGACGACGAACATGTTACATTTCATATGAGTGAAAAGATCACTTCACACTGCAGTGGCAACAAATCACTACGTGTCATGTGATAAATTCACCTGACATTGCAGCGATTAACAGTCGTCTTATATCTATCTCGTATTACGCGTGATTACGATGCATTGTCAGTTGGGTGTTCTTTCATGCGAACACAAAATGATTTGACCGTTTCACCAATATATTTTTCCCGTACGCTTTGCAAGAGATCAAGTCAACTCTTTCCATGCTCATGTAGTCACTGTCTCCACCGTTAGGGACATTTGTATTGTTACGATGTATATAGAAACTCCGATGAACTAGCTCGTTCCTCAGAGTATTCGGTGGCATTTCGAAAATTGTAACGGTTTTGTCTAAATCTACAGTTTTCAAAAGACGTTTTTCTGGTACACTTTCTCATTTAGAAACAAAGGAATGATAAAGAAGACTTTGCTTTCAATCGAATTGCCGTTTGAAGCGTTTTATTTCTTTTCAAGGCGAGGCCGTGGCCGAGTGGTTGTCATGCTCGTCGCGGCGCGCATGGAGCCGAGCTCCGTCGCCCCTTCAACTTTCTCCAGTGGTCAAAAAGAACGCCTTAGGGAACGCCACAGCTAAGTTATCCCTAAGACTAGGAAGAGACTCGCGCAACCAGTATTCTACGACATTCAAGAAGAAGCCGAAAAAAACGAATTGAATACTAAAAGTACTGGGATCTGCACACTGAAAAAATACTGTGAAGACGGATCAATAAAATGTTAGAATAGTTCCTCTAAACCTACAGCGAAGACCTACGAAATTGTAGTCATTAGAAAATGACCATCTTCTAAGCCATTTTTAGGAATTCTACTCCTTGCTCTGTCCCAGCACACGTCCTGTTCGCAACATGTCTTTTGCAAGCGCCCTTTTGTATGTGAGGTATGAGAGGAGAGGTAATAAACCAAACTGTTTCTTTTACTTGGCTTTCGGTTCTACTTGGTAATGTAGCCGCTATCGGATAGATTAATTTGCACGTTTAAGACGGAAGCCAGTCATCTTTTGGTGCTTCGAGGATGAATTTTATGCACTCTGACTGTACATTCAGCAATCTAAAAACCTGCCCAATTTCTCTTGAGTGGAGCATTAACCAAACAATTATCTACATATCTGCAGTAGAGTAATGTCCAGAGATCATTTAGTGGCCTTAGACATAACGGCAACTGCCAAACTGGGTGCTAGTCGCTGCCTCATTGCCAACCCGCTCATCTGATTGAAATATTTCCTCCTGGACCTTATGAAGGCTGAGCAGTTTAAGCACTCTTTCAATAAAGGCATGCCATGTTGTATAGACAAGCCATACATGTTTGTCGCTTCTTGGTTTTGTATGAAAATTTCGTGGATGACTTGCAATGCAGAGTCATTTGATACGTTAGTATAAAGGGTGCTTGCGCCCAATAATCCATCGCGATGTTGCGTAGATGATTCAAGAACATTTAAGTGTTCATAAGATGGGCTGAAATGTGTTTCAGCAAGCGGGATATGACAGAATCAGTTAATCTATCCATCGCAACCGTTTGTACTGCTTTAGGCTTTACCTTTGAAGATTGATGGATCGTTAGATGCAAGATTATCAGTGGATAGTAACGTATGCGTTTCTATAAGTATAATACTGTCATGCTGGTAATTGAATTTTGCAATTAGGAAATGATGGATTGTTCAAAAATGCCGCTTTAGTCATTTAACCCACTAAAAAATTTAATTTACAAAATTGATTTTAGAAATCCTTTTCAAAAGGTGGCCGACAAAGCAGAGCATCTTCAAGATGCCTCTTTTTATTTCAGCATCTAACTGTTCAAAAAATCGCTATAAATTCTTCACTATTTTACCAGCTGAAAACGATGTTTTTAAACCTTGACAACCCTCGAGCCTCTCTCATTCCAAAATTTTTGATTCGGTAAGGTTTGAATGAAACTTTCTTGCGCGATAGTGATGAAGGGCCCTGGAAGTCTCATCCACAAATTTGCGAAATTTTTTATCAACTTTCTCGTTGGGGTCTTGTTGTTCAGAAAACGGCTGCAATGCTCCTGTTTTCTGCTATTCATTCCTACTGACTTCTTCAGCGCTAACCTTTTCACGGAGCTCATCTTCCAGTGAAGTAATGAGGATGTTTGGCTAGTGTGTTGCGAACATCTCAATTTTCGCGGGCTCTTGAGAAGGTGAAATCGCCGAGACATTAGGTGTTCGCATAAATAACATTATAGAAATCCCGTGGTTAAGCTTAGTTCAAAGGAAAAAAAAAAAGAAATCATTGAATAACGTCATGGTTAAGAGATAGTCGGTCATTCAACTTTTTGCAATATATTGAATCCGTTATTACAAAAACATGTCTTATTGATAATCAAATGTCTGAAGAGGTTGGCTTCATTTCAACTGTTATTTAAGCGGTGAGTAGTTGTTTATTAGTGATTATAGTCTCAAAATGTTAGGATAATAAGATCAAAAGTCTAGGATTTACAAAAATCTGAAATATTTTGCGAAAGCGTTTGCACTTGTTTTATGGATACTCAAAGATCGCTTTCGTACCTCGCATGGATCCCAGCACTTCCTTTAGTTCTTTCGATTTCTTGCCGCATCTGAGGAGTTAGTCGAGCTCGTATGTGACTTCGATTAGAAGTTGTGGCCTTGTTATCATCTCCTACTAACGTATTCAATTATGGCAAACTCTAAGAATACCGGGAGAGTCGTGCTATGACGATCCTTGTTAATCATCACAAGTCGCCCGAATTAATGATTAAAGGGGAAAACTGATCTTTATGAATCAGATTCACCCAGCTCCACAACGTTTGCTTTGACGGCAGCTAATCTGTTATTCATCGACCGACGCTCGAAGACGATATAGCAAGTGAATTCATGATTAATACCGTAAGGTGTACCATTCCTAATCCGTATAAAACGCTGTGCGGATGGTCCACAACAATAATTGGCTGACTTCAAATAACAACATGGGGCTGTTGTTCAAAAGAAGCTATTACTCAATGTGACTGAAATTTAAGGATTGAGTTTTTGTGCTTCAGTTGTGAAAGTCTTTAGCAGAACAGGTTGCAATCATTTTTGACCTCTCCAGACTCTGAATAAAGCGGCATTAGTCAAAACGTCAGCTGTAGTGTATATACTGTGATAACAACCTCGTGTCTGCTCATAAAGAAAACAGTTGACTGTTGTCAGATGCCGAAGTTAAAAAGCAGTCATTTCTGGAATTTGTTGCATTTGCCTTCGCTCCATCGCAGCAGTGATCCACGAAAGTTTAGAAATGGCGCCTAGGCTCAAATTGCACTTGCTTTTGTTCTACTCATGAATGTCGTGAGAAACTAATCGATTTGCTTCCAATCCATAGATAAATGTGCCATGACCTTTCTGTATCTTCATTAATTGCAAAACCAACCGCTATTGATCGCAAGAAGCTGTTCTAAACAAGTATGGTAGAAACCTGTCAACAGTGGAGAAGAGGGGTGCTTAGTTGTTAAGCGAAGACTAGACTACCGATCTCAGGTGTCGTTGGATGGAAACAATTGGGCTATCCGTGTACCTTGAACTATTTATGATAAGAAATACATTAAAGCTGTGATATTAGGAAATCGATCGAAAAGAAGGGTATGATATATGAATGATATCAGCCAAGAGCAGTTGAACGTACAACACTGTGTTCGGTGATAATTTCACCGAACATAAAGTATAAAATGTTCGTCGTCGCTAACTCTTAGTGTGGGGACTGGAGCACCCACAGAGGATTGGCAAAAGACGAGAGGGTACTGCCCGACTGACGGGACCTTCAAGGTCGAAACACGTGTATCGGGCTCTATAGGTCAGCCCATTTTAACAAACCACATGACATGCGTGGCTCAAAAAATGATTATTTGGCATATTGAAATACATTATTGTTTAATTTCTGAAAAAAGTTCTTACTGTTTAAAAAGATTATTTGTTGAAAAGTCTCATGTTTTCAGACTTGGAAGTACAATACATGTTCACCCTACCGAATCACGTCTCACCACGACTTCTTTTTGGTGGGATCAACTTTATTGACGAAAAGCCAATCACACGAATCGGAGCCGGAAAAAAACGACGAAACATCATCTCACGGGAAGCACCAAACAGAATTTATTGACGAGAGTTTCAAATTCGGACCTTTCAAGGTACGCCTTTTTTATGTGAGGTACTATACGTCTCAAAAACAGTACCTGGTCAAATGTATCATTCAATAACAACTTTTACTAACAAACTTTCATCAGTATTTTTATCAAACTGGCAACTGAATACTTGGGTAAATGGAGTGTAAAGAATGGAAATGCAGTGTTTACCGTTGATTTACCACTTAAGTGCTCTGAATGGAGCACTATAGAGGTACTGAGCAAATAATTCTCTTACACAATCGCTTATGGGAGAGGAATACGAGATAAAACCGGAGATCCAGCCGAATGTAGGACACCTTCAGCCAATAGTAGCTTTATACGCGTCTGATCATTTGCAGTTCTATTGAATATTTTCGAAAAAGTGCCAGCATAAGATCAGAAATCAATAAACCTATAGTTGAAAGCACTGACATATAGCTTGATGACAACGTCCGCTTAGACGTGCAGGTATCACATAAATTTTATAGAGAATTCAAGAAGTTCGCGAAAAGATTGATTTGTGCCCAAATGTTCTCTTCTATCGTCGCTTTCTATGTCGCCAACAACCATGCGGTGTTTGCGAAAGACCAATGAATGTACTTGACTTCAATGCTATTCTACCATGTGCTCACATCGTTCACATTTGTAAGGTTTGCAGAAAAATAATTCCTCAGTTTTTTGAACTTTGAAAATCTGCAAGCATATATATATATATATATATATATATATATCCTTCTGATTAGGAAGGGACAAAGGAAAAGCCGACATTACCTGATGGAAGGGAATTTTTCATAAGAGTGTTAGTAACCAGAAAGCAAGACTTTAAGCTGCAGCAACACGTCGTCGGTTATTCAAAACATCCCTTCATAAACGTGTAGCATCCAGATTGAAAATTATGTTTCACACTCTCCTTTTGCCTTCTTTTTTATCAGCGTATGACCCGTTGGAATCCGAAAGGCAGTGTATATTGTAATTTCCGTAATATCGTAGTGAACCGTTTTTATCTAGATATTCTTTCAGAACGGAGGAAAAATCCCTAGTTGGATAACAAAATATCGATTGTCTTGCCTCGTCCCGCCTCTGCCACACCTCCTGCCGCGGCCCTCGCCTTGTCGGAACAGCCCGTAAACAGCATTGCAAAAAATGTAAAACTCGAACTTACTTTCTCTGCTGAAACGTATTTCCAGGAAATGAGCACTTTGTTAAATCAGAAAACATTACGCTATTATATGATTACTAATAGTCTGAAGGAAGATCTCTGTATGGCGAGGCTTAAAGCACAAATCAAAAGACCAGGAAAGAATGTAAGATTAGAAGAGCTTTCTGAAAAGCTAACATATTTTTGAGTTCTATAAGGCTTGGACTATAGTTTGAGTATTAGCACTCTAAGGAAGGAGTTTTGTCCAGCAAGATATAAGCGAGGCATGAGAGAAAATACGTGCTTTATGAAGCATGATTTCATTTTGAATGTAACTGCGGCATAAAGGGGTGCTGTGAAAAAACGGCTACGTGGGACTGTATTCCCAAGTCTCAGCTTTCGAATGGTTGCTAACACCCCCATGAAAAGTTTCTCTCCAGCAAATGAGATTGGTTTTTCATTTGTCCTTTTCCTATCAGGAAGAACCATATATTTATGCATACATACACACACCTACACACATAAATATATACGTACATACAGCGTACATACATACATACACGCATGCATAGATACACACATACGTACATACATTACAAGCATACATGCATACATGCAAAGTACATACATACATTCATACATACACATATACCATACATACATACATACATACATACATACATACGTACATACATACATACGTGCGTATACACATGCATAGGAGACTTACACACATACATAAATACCTAGGGCACATACACAGTGAACTATAAAGAAAGCAACCTTATAGGCAAAAACTGTTGTATTTAACGTCTAGACTTTTATGATTCTAAGAGACTCTCATTTGAGGTTGTTACGAGGAGAAAAACTCTCAATCGTCGACCTTGCTCACGTTGTCATAACTCAAACTATAGGAAGAGACGAGTGCTTGACGAGATTATCAAATTCATTTGTTGTTTGTATTCATATCAATAAGACTACGTCGATGATTTTGCTGCTTTTTGTCAACTTAATGATAATAAATCAATGTCCCAAATTCTAATTTTCTTACCAACACAAGGCGTTATATAAATCTTTATTCGACAGCTGAAGTTTTGGCAGTTCGCCCTTTCAAGAGCCTGGAAAATATGAGTTATCCACAATTCAGTCAGTCAAACACTTCCATTACTCTTTTAGGAACAATCACCAGACCTAGATTTCAGTAGCATTAAGCGCAGAATCAGCTCTCAACATGCTCACAGCTTTTTTATATGTGTTCCACTGAATAATTCGAGTGGAAACCACCGGAAGGAAATCATATAGGCTCATAATGCATCCCACCCATCAAAGCAACAATCTTATATTTTGATTCGTATCACGAGTAATAACTTAGCATTCCTCTTGCGGTTTATAGTGGGACTGGTGGGTCAATCTAAAACGTCTTGAAAATCTTTCGCGCTGATGTCTTATGTTCCTGGCGAGGATGGTGACTTCGATGTCAAAATGTACTCCGTCATGCCCCTGTGCTCTATGTGTGCCTAACGGGGTATTTCGTTTAATATGATGCTTGTCAGCGAGGGCCCCAATTACTTTCGAAGTTGTTCTTTTCTGATAAGTTTCGAAGAGGTTCTTCTTCAACATATATAATCCTTCTATGTCTAAATTTCGGCAGATTGAATATTCCAAAAAAACCTTCTTAGGCGCCGTAGCAGCAAAGCTGAGATCACGTCACACTAGGCGCGCATCTTTTTTCGTCCTCCTCAGACTTTCAGTAATCATTCGGTAGAGTTTACCTCGACGACTCCAATACTTTGCTCATTATTCAGAAAAGCCTTTTTACTGTGTTGTAGCAGCAAGAATAAAACTGAGTTATACATTCAGCGCGCTTTTCTTTTCTTTGCTAAGGTGTGTGAATAGCTGCGTAGATGGGAAATGCACCACTATGTGGACGGAATTTGGCAACGCTGAAAACGTGATCCTACTTTCAGTGCTACAGCTCTTTAATAATCCTTCGTGAAAATTCAACTGACTAATGAATCAGCCGAGATTCAAGGTATTGAATGATTATTTGAATTAGACACCAGTAGTGCAACGGAATAGAGCACGAGCTTGTTGATAGAGGAGATTATAGGTTCGAGTCCCTCCTGACGCGAAAGTTTTACGCATCACTCTACATCGCTGGGTATATCTGTAACATCACACGACCGTTATAAGCGGTTAAAATAAATGGAATTCCATTAATAAAAGCCTTGAGATTGAACCAAAAAGGTCTTTTCTTCAGTGGGCTGAACAATGTTTCCGATAACACTTGTAGTCAATTCCATTATTTCCAGCACGCTGTCTCTCGCAAAAGTTTACCTCTTCGGCGACTTTAGGAGATAATTTTGGTGGCGGACTGCGGCACCTCAGAAAGATCATTCTCCCAGCAGAGCTTAGTAAACAGAGAAGAAGTTTGGCTTTTTTTTAGTCGGAAGCTCACCTAAAAGAAAACTGTAACAAATATTACTACCGCCTTGATATCAAGTAGTCACTAGATGGCGAATCTCACTCCAAACCACAAGCGCCGGTAACTACCTAGCATGGTGACGACCTGAGGAAGGCTCCGATTAGGCTGACTTCGGGTCGCTAAGAAACAATGATGCCCGCCCCAGCAAAATTTTTGTCTCAGTATCCCATACACTGGTCGCTCCTTTCTACGATGTCGGGCGGTGTGACCACCGGTGAGAGGCGATTAAATCTCGCTGTCAGCAGACGTCACCGCAAACCTACAAAACATACACTTCCACAACACTCCTCGGAAACTGCTCTGTTCATTGCACCTATGACACTATAATATTCTTCTCAGACGCCAACCTATATATTCTTCTTGAGGCGGCTGGTCACATCAAGTTCTACTGTGGTTAGAAAGAAAGTTCTGAGGCACTTGTGGAAATTGGAAATTTATGTATGAATCTCAAACAAAAACAGTAATAACTATGCTTAAAAATGGAGGCCATCCTTTTCTACGACTTTCTGCCATCGGTTCACCAAGTTTCGGAGCTGGTACCGATTTTGATCAAGCGAAAGCGTGTTTTGATGCAACGGCACATTACTAGACCACACACTGCCAAAAAGACCAAAGACAAGTTTGATGAATTGGACGGAGTCGAGGTTGCCTCATCTTGCCTACAGACTAGATTACTCTCCATCATGGCTTAGGCCTTCTCCCAATCGATGCAATCTTTTTGGAGGGTCACCGATTTGACTCGTTCCATGAAGTTGAAAAAAAAAATGTCAAGAGTTTTTGATTCGAAGCCGAAGGAATGGTGCTTCAATCACATTTGAAAAGTTGGAAAAGCGATGGCAGAATGTTGTAGAGAACGGTAAAATTCGACGGCATAACTCCCGTCATTTCCGGAAGAATGTTTCCGTTACGGATTTTTGGAGCCGTCTGCTTTGTCGTGCACCCATCTGTTCCCCATCTAGTTACTTTTTACGAAATCCTGTCATTGTGTCTGGCTTTTCTTCGTCTCCAACTCCTTCGTTAAATCGTTAAAAGAAAATCAGGTACCTTTCCGTTATTTGAGCACATTTTTTACCTTTTGTAATCAACGTGATTTCTGCTTTTTTCAGTGCTTTAGTGACCATTCGATAGCTTTAACCTCGACAATATTGAAGCTATTTTTTATGTCTGAAAAGCCATCTAAGTAAGCGGTAGCAATGAGAAAGGATTATTGTTCACACCCGGCTCGTTTGCGCACATATTTTTTATTTGAAGATGTTTCATACGTTTTGTAAAGATTTTTAGCTTTTTTATATATTGATTACAGAAGAAACTCTGTTCTATCGCTCTGCCAGCTCTTCATTTTCATTCCATTTCAAAAAAATAAACCCGTTACTAAGTCTAAATAGCTAATTAGCCTTAGCCTACTATGCATGAAAAGCTCGTAAAGATGTAAAACACTAAAAATCTTGGGGTAATCTTTGTCCAACCGAAAACGTACCGAGTGCGAAACATGAATTTTTTACTTCCTGCTTCAGCGCACCAAAGAAGCTTTTCAGAAATAAAGCAGAGCATTAGAGTTGCTGAAAATTGGGCTGTCGAATCACAACGAAAATGTCTCCTCATCGAAGTTCATAGCTTCGCATATCACTACACATTGATGGATATAGTCAAAACATAATATAACTGCGAAAGAAATGGGTAAACAAAGAATGCTTGGAGACATGAAAGCTTTCTAAACGGCACAACTCATGAGATAGACCATATTTTGTTCTGGATCTGCAAACTCTTAAAGAAAACCTTTCAAACTACAAAGGACGATTTTTCGTGATGGCGAGCAAGATTGCTCTATCGGAGCGCTATCCGCCGATTTTATATAAAATAAACTCTGCCATCCTTCAATGACGTTCATGAGGTGTTACTTCATGAATGAAATCAACGAGCATAATAAAAGAAATGCTGAAATCCCCACAGTATGTCGAATTGTTTATAGAAAGACTGTGATATTCTTTTTCTTTATCAAATTAAGTGGAAGTAAATATCATTTGAAGGAGGCCAGCATAATGACAATTTCAGAAACGTTTATTCTGAAGAACACGAATGACAATCAAACTTTGGATTTTTTCATTACAATATTTCATATTTCCACAGCCGGTTCGTTCGAATAGAATTCACCATAGGAGAGCGGCGGCACAATGTTTGGAAATAACTCGTAAATAAATGGTGATGCTTCGTTGATTTGTGTCAGAGCAATAACACTACCTGGCGGAAATCTGAATAGTGTACCGTCACATTATCCAAACATATAATCTTTCTAAGAACATTTTTGTTTGAAGGTAGAATTTGATGAAAAAAAAGATTTCCCTCCAACTGTGAATTATGAAATAACGATGCCTATGGTAAAATGAGCTGCTTGCTTAATTTTACCCCCTCACGACTATATACACTTTTGTTGCACATAAAAGTTGCGCTTCAAATGCACGAAACTACGATCGGTCGTGGAAGGATAATTCCGTCATATGGTGTGCTTGCGCTAACGAAGAAGAAAAATATCAAGTTAGAACAAGACTTCACTAAGGCAGTGCTCTAATCATTCACCAAAAATTTAGAATTTTATCCATCAGGACACTATGGCTTTCAGTAAAGAGGAAAAGTTCAGGATTTTAAAAAGCATCAGTTTTGTAGAATACTAATGCTGGTCGGTTAAGGATATGACATGTTTTGAGCCGATAGGTCTAGTTCTATATAGGCGCCTATTTCGTCCTATTGGGACTCATCAGTAGCACCCTCCCTCGGTTCCGTCGATCCCTTGAGGTTAAATAATCATCTGAAGGTGTCGACGCCGAGTAAAAAAAAAAGTCCCCCAGTCGGATGATGGTATCACCTGACATTGTGGTAACCGGCAGTCGTCGACTCCTTCAGAGGATTATTTAACCTCAAGTGATCGACGGAATCGAGGGAGGGTGCTACTGATGAGTCCCAATAGGACAAAATAGGCGCCTATATAACACTAGACCTATCGGCTCAAAACATGTCGTATCCTTATCAGATCAAATCGTTTTGATCGGGTCTGTAAAAGAGCGGTCGATAGCGGAGGCTGGTCAGTTAATTTTTGTTTCCTTTGAAATTCTTCGAGATAAAATCGGACTGTGCGTAAGCGCCTTTAGATTCTCACAACGGGAGGCTGTATAATCCTTATAGATAGGAGGAGTGTACAGACTAGGCTTCAAACTAAACAGTGATTACTTCTAGTATTTTCTTTCTCTCACCTCAGGTCACTGTCGAAATGTTAAGCTACTTCTCAGCTTGTGCACACCCACTGATGAGACGAATTGATTCTATGTGAACTGCATCTCGACGCGCAAGAATATGTTATAGCCACGAAGCCGCGAAAGGGTTGGAAGACCACGATGAAGAGCACAAACTTTTCTACATAATTTTACCTCACAACTACTGTGCTAGTTCATGCTTTTTGCCTTCGATTTGTATTTTCGCGTGCAGCGTCCGCGGTAATCTTCAGAACCTGCCTTTAGGTTCGGTTGCTGCTTGAGGAATTTTGTCTTCGTCACGACTGTGTTGTAGCTGATCGGTCGAATTCTTCTGGAACCCCAAAATACCCATTCCAGAGCGTTCCCTCATGATGGTAAAAATGTTCATGATCTAAAGCAAGTCTAATACTGGTTTCCATATCCTGGAAGAATGGAAACTTCGGTAAGCCTGGGCGCGCTCTATTCAGTACTCTGCTTTTGATGAGCGGTTTTAATTCACTAAGCTGCTCGCACTTTAGAACATATTTAACATGAAAGTAGATGCTGGGGATCTTATATTGGACGGCGGCAAATGGATATTCGACCTCATGCGATGGACAAGAACTTTTTATAAGAGTATTGATAATCATTCGAATACTTAAATCTCTGGCTAGAGCGGTATGTGGCCGGTTTTTTAAGTACTCTTTTATAAAGCTGCTGAATTCGCAACAATACTATGCTTTACATCGGCTTCGCAAATCAACTATTACTTCGCTGGAAGAAAGAAAAGCACTTGAATATGTAGAGAAGTTTTTTAGTATCAGAGTCAAACGTTCAATTAGGAGTTTTTTTTTTTCAAAATAAGCGCATGATTCCTAATTGAATAACAATAATCACACCTTTGTGTGACCTGCCGAAACGCCAATCGATAACCGGCCGTGTTGAAATCGCGACTCTCGCTCGCCTCACATCCCCCGTAGATTAGCCAAAAAACACATGCTCGCGAATGTGAATCAATCTGATTTTCCCCATTGCACTGCAGGGAAGCTGTCTTTCCAGAAAATAAGCACGGCTTTGGATACATGAAATTTTACGTTATCGAATGCTTATCATAGTCCAAAGAAAAGCTCTGTCTAGCGACAAAAGCGCGTGTGTGAAACACATATGTTTTGCTTTCTCTGGAGCGTTATAAAAAGTTCTTTTCGAAGACCGGCCATGTATGGTGCTAGTCAGAGATCCAAGCTTACTGACACTCCAATGAAAAGTTTTTTTAGCGAATGGGTCGAATATTCATGTCCCAGTCTGACATATATATATAGCAGTGTTTCGTACATGAGGCTGTAGTTTAAATAAGAGAATACCACTGAATACCGTCTTTAACATGAATAATACCACATTTATAACATAATTTCTATGTATAGGTTATATATTATTCAACAAAACCTCGATTAGGATAACTGGGAATATTAACATGCACTACTAACCGTAAGCCTATGTTAACTCGATCGATGACATCATTATCCAGCAAACGAACACTAGAGTGGTTGTCGAAAGATGCGATTTGTGATGAGTTGTCTGATGATTTCGTAAAACGATTAGTGAGTACGCTTCAAAGAATCATCCGAAGACGTCAAATATCACTAAATCGTGTATAAGATCGAGCCTACATACGAATGAACCACCAACAAACCTAGTGTAGTTGCGATTGCCAGAGTGATCGCGTGTGCTACAATGACTAACGGATTCTTGCGTTCTTCGCCAGCTAAGGTGCGTACCACACGGTCAACTCTACTCAGACCTTTCGCTTCTGATTCAGTAGCATAAAGTTTTACGATCTCTTCCATTGGTATGATTGTACGACTAAAAAATAAGGAAATTAATGCGATTGCGAAGGATGTTAAGAGGTATCGATCGTTTCCACTAATGAGTTTGACCTCAAGAGAGTTTTTAAATCATCTAATATTGAAATAGTTTGTCTTCACTGCTGAACTGACACGAGATTCTAATGAATCTTCATCGATGCACCTATGTTCCGCAGGTCTCGTCTTTAACAGAGCCACGACGACCTGAGTCAAGAGCCCGCAGCAATTGCCCTTCCTGCAATGTGGGGTTTCGTAGACAACGCGTCGAGACGAATTGAGTGGGATGGATTACTGTATAATGAAGAGACGATCAAAGCGCTTTTATTTATTACGTTTCCCTATAAGATTTAGAACAATAAACAACTAATTCTTTAACTAGAAGTATTTAGAATGGCTCATTATCACTATTTAGTAGAACACGTTTCTGCCATCTCTCAGGCAACAAATCAATACCACGCTCATAGAACCTGTCATCTTTGGACTCAAAGAAAGTTGTCAATCCGCGACGCAAATGATTGATGCCTCGATTTCTTCTTGTTTAGTAATTACTCCAAATCCTCAAGTCTGCGCGGTTGGTGCTCTCGGCAGCGACCTGTACATCATGTCCCAAATCGTATTCTTAAGAAGCAAATTGCGATAGAGGCCATGGATAGGTTGACACCGTAAGACGGCTCAGAAGATTTTGCATAAAGCGGTATTGCTTTGTTGCTTCAGAGATGGCACATTTGTGTTCGTGGTGACGGCGTATACTTTGAATAGTGGTTAACATTTCTAGTTACTTCTGGCTAACAAATCCCGATGATTATTGCTCTAGTTCCTAACTTATGTGTAGACTTAATATTACACATAGATAAAGGAAACTTCAGCTGCACTAAAGCTTTCCGATATCACAATTTTTACTTCTTAATCAGTGGTTACTTCTCAGCATTGTGGGTACGACAGGCACACCACGCTGGCTCCACCCCGTCGCTGCGCACGAGCGCGAGCAGTCCGTAGTGCCCAGTGGTTAGTGATGTCGATCATCGTAAAGAAGACTGCTGGTTCGCATTCCTCACATGGCACTTATAGAATATTTGTTAGAGTTACTTTTCTGTTGTAGAGTGGAAGAAAAAGTTTCTCCTAAGAAGTCATTAGAGCAAAAAAATGTTCAGTCGTCCCACAGATTATTACTTTATGATACGATACGTAGATCTATGGGTAACAACGGAAGCAACGCATAAGTTCCTCAAACTGTATAAGTTATTCTAGTAAATCGTAAGCTCGTAGGAAACATTTTTCTGGTCCGACTTTTACAACACGAAAGAAAATCGAGAAAAAAGTTGTATATGCGTTATTATCTCCTCTGATTCACGTTTCTTATCAGTGGAATGTTAGACGAGTGGGCGCTTTCTTTTTGCTATAATAACATAAATGTAGAAGAATCTCCTTCGGCAGTAGTTGACACCGAAAACAGTTCGAAAAACATGCTACAAAATATCAGTAAAGGAATCGAACTAGCAACATCCCTTGCGATGGCAGGCATCACTAATCATTTAGCAAGTACGGACTGCCCGCCTGGCTTGACGGGAGGAGCTGGCGCCATAAGCCATCGTACTCAAGGTATAGAGCGGTAGAGTACGATATGAAATATAATTAGAAGGAATCTGAGATAAGGACAAAATCTGGAATGTGTGTTCCTGTGCCATGGATTTTAACTTCACATACGACTCTACTGTTCATATGAGAAAAGGTTAGACAGTTGTTTGAAGTCAAAGTTGATATCAGTCACGGCTTCAGAATAGCTACAAGTCTACTAGGCTACAAAGGCGATTTGTGCTTCCCACATTGATGTTGTGACGAGTGATTGCTCACTGTCACTGAACAAGGCTGAGAGAAAAGCAGGGCGAGAGCCTCGACGTAATCGTGTCAGCTTGTGCTGTCGTGAAAGAACATTGTAACAGCTGGACTCTATGGCTCAAAAAACATTAGTTTCCAAGTTTTGCTCGTATCTCGGCCTTCTCTTGATAATAACTCACATCGTGACTAGGCATCATTGCGTAGTTCTCCAGGATGTAGAACGGGCTTTGGGCAATTGTTCACTAATATTAGTTGTACAATCCATCTTATAGCAGCCGCATCAGTATAGCTGACACATAGCTTGACAAGCCTTAATTTCGATTTTTTATCAGACCCAAGTGAGGACGGAAGCGGAATAGTGATCGTTCTCACCGAGTCTCAAAAAAGTCAAATTAGGAGTTGTCACATTAACTATCAGCTTTTCATTGAATCGACTGTTTTTAAAACCTCGTTATAAACATTCAAAATCAAATCCAAAAAAAAAGAAGAATGGTTTTAGCCTAAAACGAGGTTGGTACGCCAGGGCCATACACCGGTGTTTCGGAGGCTCGTCCTCCTCGTCAGTGACCCCCGCCCCACATAAGCCCTGCATTATAGCAAGGAGGGAGGCGTATGTGGTAAGTGGTGATGGCATAGTGTACTATGACACTGGTCCATCACCATCAGTCGATGTTTCGGCTGGTAGACCAAAACTATCCATTGAATCGACTGTTTTTAAAACCTCGTTATAAACATTCAAAATCAAATCCAAAAATAAAAGAAGAATGGTTTTAGCCTAAAACGAGGTTGGTACGCCAGGGCCATACACCAGTGTTTCGGAGGCTCGTCCTCCTCGTCAGTGACGCCCGCCCGCTAAAACCATTCTTCTTTTTTTTTGGATTTAACTTCTCTAGATGTTCTACTTGATATAGTGTAAAAATGTAGGGCTATAGTGCAAAATGGATTCTGGTTCTATCTGTACTGGAAAACAACAAAAGCTTTGATCTGTACTTAATCAAGCACCTAGCTATAACATATACATATATATGTATATAAATATATATAAATATATACTATACATATGTGCATGTATGTGTATATACATCTGCCTATTCAGCTCAAGTCTTTGGCTACAGCGCTGCGTGGCCGTTTTCTTCAAGACTCTTCGGTATAAATCGAAATAAAATCATGTTCAACGCAGCCCGCGCGTTTTTTCCTTGACCCACTTGTAGTTCGCTGGGCAATATTTTTACCTTAAAGGGTTAATTTTCTCTCGATAACACAAGTCTCGAAGACCTCAATAATGTGCTTGTTCCTTTAGTAGCGCTGTGAGAGAAAGCTAATATATGTATACTGTACCTCACTGAAAAATTCTCTTCTTTCAAGATTATATATATATATATATATATTGTTAATTCGATAGCTTAAGTTTCAAATATTCCAAAGCTGTGCTAATTTAAAAAAAAAAACCGTTTCACTGCAGTGTAATAGGAAAAAAAGGTAGAGTTCCTTATATAGGCACGCTTGTTTACCTGCTAATCTACGGATTGGAGGCGCGACGACCGACCGATGATCTGACGGGTTAGACATGCAGAGTGCAACTTGCACTCGATTGGGGACTTCTTCTTCGCTTTAAAAGGAACTCCAGATAAAACGACTTATTCATACACTAGGAGATATTTTCAACAAGTTCTTATGCTTTTCGTGCTTCCTGCACATTACATGCGTGAATGAAGGCATGTGGCGGGTATGATGCGTAATTTATTTTCTATGCTACAGCGTTATAAAACAGTCTTTTCGAAAACGACCATGTAGCTCTGTAACCAGAGATTACAGCTTTCGAAACGATTACCAGCACTCATATGAAAACTTCCTGTCCACTGGGAGGCATCGTTTAATCATTTGCTCTCAGATAACGGAGAAAAAACCGCTTTAAGATTATATATATATATATATATATATATATATATATATATATATATATATATATATATATATATATACATCAGGTCACTCCATGTGCTTTGGCATAACAGCAAGAAATGTCAAGTTTATCATCCGGATGTTATCAGAATTGCGTGATTTTAAGATTTTTCAGTTGCATATTTTCCTGCGAGCATGTTGTAAACAACTTAAACATAGTGACAATTTCTCAAGAAATACATTGATAGTCATGAGCATAAGAGATATTAAAATAAAGCAGTTTGATTCAAGCAAGAAGGATAAGGTATGACGTCATCGCCCTGGCTGAGACGAGAAGACGCCATCCTTGTCACGCAATCTATGACACCGGAGAAGAACTGTTTATTGGAACATCGATAGCAGAGGTGTCGGCGGCGTTAGTGTCCTCGTAAAGTCAGGTTTGACCGTGAACATCGATTTATTTGAGCATCGATCAACCTGCATCAGACGATTACGGTTAAAACGATGTGGTTCAATGCCGACTTTGACCATCTTCGTTGCTCGCGCCTCAGCATCAAGCTATGACAAAGAAAAGTCGAAGCTTTCTACATGGACCTCGGAAAGTTCTTCAGAGAAGGCCATACATTCTTCAAGGTCATTGCCGGAGATTAACGCGAAAATAGGACCTAGAAAAACGTGTGAAGAAGTCACATTGGGACCCACGGACTAGAATGGAATGAACAGGGTGGAGAGGCTGTCTGAGTTTATCATCATGGTTCCAAACCATCCTTGGTAACTCACGATTCCAATGGCCACACTCTTAGCGATGGACGTGGGAGTTTCCCAATGGAGAGTACCATAACGTAATAAACCACATTTTAGTAAATCGAATGTTTTGCCTAACCGATGTCGCTATTGTTCCAAAATCTACACGAGATCAGACCATCGCCTTCGTCGCTCAACATTTCGCTTCTCGCGAAGAGGAGAGAAAGCCGCTAAATTCAAAGTGAATTCCCAGAGCTACCGTAAACTAGGAATTATTCAATTCAATAGTCGGCTCTTGGAAACATACCGTTGTCGACAGCATCGACGATAAATACGATCGGCTCTTTGAATACCTTCACCTTAGCGCTATAAAAGCCGAGAGTCCTAATGCCACGAAGAGACACTTGTCTCCACAGACACTGGAGCTGATACGTCAACATGGAAGCGCACGAGCTGCAGGCAATCGAAATTTTACGTCCGAACTTGCGAAATGCTGCAGAGAAGCGATAAGAGAAGACCTCAGAGAGAGAAGAGCAGTAGTTACGGCAGAAGCTGCAGAAGCTGGAAAGAGCATTCGCAAAGCTCAGCGAGGCTTCGTCAACTATAAGACCAAGATGACTGCACTCCGATAGCCTGACGGGGCACTTACAGCTTTGAAAAGGGCTATGGAGAAAGTCATCTACCGATACTATTCGGATCTCTTCGCTAGCCATGTCCCTCTTACCGTCATATGAATTAAAAGAGGATGAATCACCGGTCCTCCCTTCCGAAATCCGACATGCTATATCGTCGGTGGGGAACAGAAACAACACTTGTTTCAGAAAGGACTAGACCAGAACACCTGAAGAACCTGCCGCCAGTTCTCATCAGCGCCCTGGCTCGGCTCTTCACACGCTACCTGTCAAAATGCAAGGTCCCTGTTCAATGGAAAACCAGCAGGACCTTTTTATTTTTAGTCAAAAAGGGAGACCTTCACGACGTAGGCAATTATCGCCCAATCTGCTTACTGTCCGTTGTCTATAAACTCTTTACTCGAGTCATCCTAAGCAGGATTGACAGAACACTGGACGAAGGACAGCCATGCGAACAAGCACGGTTCCGAAAAGGATTTAGTACCACAGACCACATCCACACGATTACAAGACTCATTGAAGTTTCACGAGAGTACAAACAACCACTCTGTCTCACTTTCATCGATCTAAAGAAAGCCTTTGATTCAGTGGAAATAGAAGCGGTTATGAAGGCTCTGGATAACCAGGGCGTCCCTACTCGGTACATAATGATCCTTCGTGAGCTTTATGAAGATTTCTCGACCAAACATAACTCCATTCTACAACAATATCACCATGACGTAAGAAGAGGAATTCGACAAGGCCATATAATTTCTGATTAGTCTGTAAGGACGAAACACGTGTCACGGGCTGTACAAGAGCCCTTACCAGACAACATTACATGTTGGCTCAAATAATAATGAAAGGATTTATTGAAATTTGAGCGTGGTCTTGAGAAAGCAGCTCGAAGGAAAGGTATAATGTGATAAAAATACCAGCCAGCTAGCAATCGAGTGCAGAAACACTCTGAGTTAGGTGAAAATTTCCCCTGACATAGAGTGTAAAACGTACGTCGTCGACAACTCTCTATAAGGAGTGTAACGCTCCCGAGAGAAATGATTATGAAAAGATCGACAGGACGACGGGTTCTGCCCGGCTGATGAGTATGTAAGGACGAAACACGTGTCTCAGGCTGTGACAAGAGCTCTTACCAGACCACATGACATGTTGGCTCAAATAATAATGAAATGAGCCATATAATTTCGCCAAAAACTATTCACTGCCACCCTACAAAACGTCATGCGAACATTAGAATGGGACGATTTGGGCGTAAAAATTGACGGTCAACAATTAAACCATCTTCGCTTTGCTGATGATATCGTTGTTATAACACCAAACATCAGCTAAGCAGAACGAATGTTGACCGATTTCGATAACGCTTGTGGAAAGATTGGTCTTCAATTAAATCTAACGAAAACTATGTTTATGAGGATCGGATGGGTTTGAATGCCTTATTCACGCTCAACGGAACGACAATCTCCAAATGCTCCAGTTACGCCTATTCAGGTCGTGAAAATCAGCATGATGAAAGACTTAGCTCCAGAGTTGAGCAGGGGGAATCGAGCGGCTTGGGGAACGTTTGAGAGAATCGAAGATGTAGCAAAGAGGACAAAAAAAACCTGCGACTCCGTGTCCACCTTTTCGATTAGGCGATTATCCCTGCCCTAATGTATGCAGCCGAAACGTGGTCGCTACGTAAACAGGATAAAAGATCACATGGCATTATTGAACGAGCAGTCGAAAGGCTGATGCTAGGAGTATCCCGTATCTCGCAAATGAAAGAAAAGATCCGAAGTTCTGACCTACGTCAACGAGCGAAGATCAGAGACGCCGTTCTACACGCCAAGATATCGAAAATAAGGTGGGCCGGACACGTGATGCAATTCAACGACAATCAATGGACGAGAGCGTTACCGACTGGATTCTTCGGGACATCAGAACTCTACAGGAAAACCAGCGACCCTTTCCTCCGATCTCTTCACGAAGTTACACAAGAAAAATATGATGCTCAGCGAATCCCTAGAGGAGGACCCACTGGGCAACTCTTGCACGTGATAGGAAAAAATGGCAGTGTTGCTAGTACCCGCTCCAGTCACTCGACGATCAATGGGAAGACTGGTGATACAGGTGATGTTCCAACCTCATTCCAAATTTATCAAACCTTTTTTCCTCTTAGGGTAGAGCAACTATCATCAGAGTTACTTGGGAACAGTTCAGTCCCTCTAATCGACGTAGGGCAAGCCTCAGCACGATTAATATAAAACTTCGAGAGGAATCTTTTCGACCACTACATGATGCGATTCATCAAGAAAGCGAAGATCCTCAAGCATTATCCGAACCCATGAACAAATTCATGAATTCATATTGCGATTTAATCACATGAAATGATGTTCTGAATTGTTTAGTACGGTTATTTGATATTTTGAAAGTGATTTGATACTCAGGAGTGAAATCGATAAAATTTACTAGAATTTCTCTCCAATCTTGCAAAAGCACTAATCTGCTTAAAGTAGAGATTCCACTCTTTACACAGTTTTTTGGTCGAATCATTTATTTAAGTGCAACCGTTGTGAGTTGTTAATGATTTAATTCAAAAATAATCTTGTGCGTACCTCATTTCCATGCGATTGAGCGCTCTGTAATTTGGCATTCTTCTCACGTGTCGGCCCTTTTTTGGATCTTTTCCTCTGATCCCAACTTTTGCAGCACCGGCGCCTAATTTCTGAGGTCCGCTATTTTTCGACGCATCATTCAAATGGATAGATTTTTTTCCTTCGATACGATCCTCTTTATGTGTTGATGCGAGCGACTGTTTTTCTTTTTGAGATTTCTTAATCGTTACATTCGCCGTACTGCCTTTTTTCAAATCGTTCGTTGTAGGCGGCATTTTTGAATAACTTCTAAGATTCTGGGAAAGTGACGTGCTTTTTGACTTCGACTTATTCTTCTTTGGGTCAACAGGCAAATTCTTTGAGCTGCTCGTGCCGGATGCTGCGGAACGTTTTGAAAGATACCAGGCATCCACATTGTTTTTTCAGTCTTTCCCTTCTGTTTAGATGCCGTTGTTTCCGATGGTTTTGTTCGCGTTGTGCTCCTTTTTTCTACCATGTGGCTCACTTTTGCTAGTTGACGATTTAGTGGTGCTTTGACTTCTTTGGGGGATGTTTCTTCTTCTTCTCGAGCGATTTCACCGGTTGAGCATTTTGCTTCTGGCTTTCAGAAGTGCTGGTAATTTGTGAACTTTTCGCCTTCCTCGCCGTTAATGTTTTGGTCTTGGATTTGGAGCCGGCAGATTTTTTCCAAAATGTTACCCTTTTTCTGTGGCAATTTCTCTTTGACCCTTATTTTTTCTTGCTTTCTTTCTATCGTTCGTGCTTCCTTTAGCACGAGAGTCAGGCATTTCCTGCTTCCTTGGATGGCGACAACTATGTTCCTTAGCTAAAATTCAGTGATGTGATCTTGCCTAGTTTTTCCTTATCAGATAAAGCTCTCACTTTTCAAATGTACTAGAAACATTCACCTAACCGCGTAGTGCTCCACAGATAAAGTAAAAGCTCACTTTAAGAAAAAAGACGAAGTGATGCTGAGCGGAAGCAAAAGCAGGTGCAAAATGATCGTACTCATCATCTTTCTTCGCTTCAAATTGTTTGATATGATATTCATAGTGAAAAGGAGAAGTGCTATCCTCTCGGCTTATCTTCCATCCGAATGATATCTTTCTAGTTTTATTTTTCAAACAAAGAAATGTATCAGTAGAAGAGATCATCACTCTGACGACGGCATCAGCTCTATCATACATCACTAGGAAAGATAGGTTCAGTTCATTATCGAGGTTATTACTTCTTTACTGTTCTTAAATTATAGAAGACTTTGTTCTTGCATGTTCAAAACACCTCTTTTTACGATAACGGAGTTGCTAATGATGTCCAGAGACTTTTGTGGTTGATAAAACAACTAGTACGCAAGAAGTACTGGAGTCTGCACAGTAGACACGATAGCAGGTCACGCAAATCGCAAAAAATTTAGGATACTGCAAAAATAATGTCGATATTACTTCGTAAGTTTTCAATCCCTTATAACTAGGCGCAGAAACATCTTTATCAGCCGAAATAAGAACTACTACAACCAGCACATCTTTGCTAACAAGAAAGAAATTCGTTTTATTCTCATGGCATAAAAATTAGTGCCTTGAAATTTGAAAAACTATTGAAAAGTTTTTTCTGCATACTGTTGTTTGTGGAACCGTTCTATCTGCAAGAAACTGTTGAGATACTTGGAGAAGTGGCAGTCAGTGGGAACGAGGTTGAGCAAGTATGGAGGATGAGGCAAAGTTTTGTAGCCTTATTCGTTCAACTTTTGAAATGCTCGTTGTGCGACGTGTAATTGCCGCCTGGTTGTGATTAAACCGCAAGAGGATGTTGAGTTTCCCTATAACATCTCGTGCAGTCTCGACTGGATCAGCCCCGATAGCTCCCCTTTACAAAACATATTGAAACAGCGCTTCATTGTGCGTTGGTTAACAGCTCGTGGGCCGAGTGCGTTGTTGAGTTCTGCTGTCGTAAGGCAGGCAGGGGCCTACTTTGAACTAACGGACTGAAATCGCAATTGTGCTACACCAACGCACCCGTCCCAGGGTCTACAATTGATTTCTAACATACAGCAAGTAAGACATCATTTGAAAAAAAACATAGCGAGAAATGAGCATTAAAATGTTTTGTAACATAAATACATTTACTACAGTATTCATTTCAATATCAAACGGCAAATTTCAACAATGAGACATCACTTTCGCACCAACCTGAAAATCACTTGTACTACTTATCGCACCGTTGTTGACCGTTGAGTGACTCGAAAGGGCACAGAAGAGAGTAGCCCAGTCAATCTTTCTTACTCTGTAATTTGTTGAGCATCATATCTTTTCGCTAGGTTTTTCGCAAAGTAATCTGACTATTGGCTGGCGATGTTCCTGTAATGCGCTTGACTTCCCTGAAGAATGCAGCGTGAACGGCTCTTGTCCACCGAATATCGTTAAAACATAATACGTGTCCGGCCCACCTGATCGTAATTATTTTGGAGTGTATAGGGTGTCCCCCAGATTTGATCTCTGACAGGGTTCAGAACTCTGAACTTTTTCTCTCATTTGTGTGACACAGGATACGCCTGTCATTCTACGTTTGGACCCGTCCAGTAAAGCGAAATGGCCTTCGTATCGATCAGGCTTCTCAGGGACATATTAATAAATGGATAATCACTGAAGTGAAATGGTGGGCACAAAGTCGTGTTCTTTCTTCTTTTCACTATGTCTCTGCTACTACCAAGCTCTCCGTAAGCCGCTCGCTTCCTCCTGATCAACTCTGAAGTTAGGTCTTTCATTCAACATGTTGCCTTCACGAACTAAGTAGACGTAACTGAAGCTTTTGGAGTTACTCATCCCGCCGAGCGTGAATGAGCATTATAAACCAGTCTGATCTTCATTATTACCGTTTCTACTAGATTTAGTCGGGGACCAATCTTACTTCAAAGTTATTCAGATCGGTAAGCACTCGTTTCGCCTGGCTGATTCAACAGATGCTTTCTTCAAGTCATGGCCGGTATAGTGCAATTTTCAATAGTATTACTGATTTCACCAGTGAAAAAGCTATTTCCATGAACTGAACCTATGAAACTACGGTTGGAGACTGATCACCCTAGTCAAAATTCAGCAAACTTATTATTTCTAGGCATAAAGAATATCATGTTAAAGTGCCTACTGTAACTCCTGAGGAGTTCAGATATTGTGTGGCTCTGCCTCTTTTATTGTGATATTTGTTCTATAAATCAGTTTTTCTCAACGCGCTAAAAAAAGTCTTGCTCTTTTCTTATTACATGCGCGTTCCGTGTCTTCTGCTCACCCTCCAATACTTTGGCGCATATACAACTCTTAAGTATAAAGGAAAGTACTCGCCCACCATTCAGCCTTTTGCTGTCATCTAGTCCTTCTACGACAACCCAGTTTCGGGTATACAGCTGAGAAAAATCACTCGCCTTCAATGCAGTCATACGTTGTCGGCATTTATCCCTTTCGTGACCTCAGTAGAAATTACCGCGCGCAGTGCGATTCACAGCTGACGTGCGATTTTTGTTATTGTAATATTTTGAAGTAGCATTTTTGTAATACAATAATTTATTCAACAGAAAAAGTGGCGCGCAGTGGCTATAGGTGCCCTGCGTCGCACACGAGCTCAATGGTTCGAGCTCGCTCTCATGGCTCACCAAGCCATCCATACTTCCGGAGTCGGTAAATTGGTACCAGACAGGTCTCAGGCTTGTCTGGGAGGATAAGCAGCACTGACTCGGTTCAGCGGTATGCCACCGCGAGTCATTGCAAAGGCCAGATATGCATTCAATCACCTCAAACGATGTTAAAAATTGAAGTCGAATGCGTGGCGCATCCCTCAGGAATTGATCAACGCCGAAAGCTTTTTTTCCTAACACTTTTTTCTCTACTCGGGAATAATTCTAAGTCTTTTTATAACACTTCGATACTTTATGATTTTAATTTACCTCATAGTTATTTATCGGCCATGCATGTGATCTGTTATAGGCGTTTTTACAGTGCAATATACATGTTCCGGCTTTGCAGCCTTGTCATTTCGTCTGAACCAACCCCTTTGGGGGGAGAACGTTTTACACACGCCGATAAGTGATAAAATCACCCAACGCGCACTATTGCACACTTCATTGCTTTTGGTTGGTATCGTGCACATCACTATCCGTTCAAAGATTTTATAACTTATCGGCATGTGTAAAACGTCGTTGTCGACTCTTCTATGTAAAGGGGTTCTCCCCGAGTGGGATTGTTTCAGACGAAAGGCACAGTGAACTGACGAGGCTGCAAGGCCGAGAAAGTGTATTACTGTGTAAGTGCCCATGACAGACCACATGCAAACATGCAAACAGACCACAGTGTTCCGCCAAACAACTGTTATTTCCTTTGCGTCGCACATGTACATACTATAGATAGTACAACATTATGTAAGGGATGAATGTTTAAAATAAATTTATCGAATAAGTATAACATTGTCTCCTGTGGACACTGCCTTAAGTAATCGGAAGACGACGTAATTAGCGTGTTTATCGGCCCGAGATCGCGATGTAGCCGGGACATTACCGGTGGCGGACACATGCCGACGACATGGTCCAACGGTCAAGGAAGATGGCGATGGTGGAGGGTTACTCCCACAATGGCACTTCATTCCTTTTTCGATCTCATTGCTTGCTCGTTTACTATTTCTCCACTCATCTGTCGACAATGTTAACTAGGTATCAACATCAGCTATCAAACTCCTGCCTATCATGTATCTCGATCAATCACTCATTTTTCGACGTCGTCACTCACTTGTCCTTGGCATCAACTTTACCGTACTCTTGTATGATCAAGTTCGTATCGTTAATGCTCATGATGATTGTTGTACATGCGTGTGTGTATATATTTTAATATTTTTTGGGTTGTTTGTTAAAGGATAAGGGATAAAGCTCTCGGCGTTGGTCAATCCCTGAGGGATGCGCCATGCATTCGACTTCAATTTTTATCTTCGCTTGAGGTGATTGAATGCACATCTGACCTTTACTAACTCGCGGTGGCCTCCAGCTGAACAGAGTCAGTGCTGCTTATCCTCCCGGACAAGTCTGAGACCTGTCTGGTACCAATTTACCGACCCCGGAGGGATGGATGGCTTGGTGAGCCATGAGCGCGAGATTGAACACTGACCTCGTGTACGGCGCAGAGCACCTCTAACCACTGCGCCACATGCGCTCTTTGATTGTTCCTTATAAGGATAACTCCTATCCCGAAATTCCACGTGGCAGGACAAATCGAGACGAGTCAAACAGCAGCGCTCTATCGCAATGTATACAAGTAACGACTCAACTATCACTGAAACAGAAATACACGGCTCAAAAATAGCTATCAGGTTTATTGAAACTTGAGCGTGGTCTAAAGAAACACTCGAAACGGAAGTATGACTCTATGATTTTGTCTATAAGCCCATATGCTCTTGGTGCAAAGTATGAGGTTGAGGAGAACGTGTCTTAACACTCATTGAAAATTCACAATTTATATATAAATTCAATCAAAGACAACAATAATTATTCTCCGAAACAAAAACCATCATTATCCATGATCTTCTGCCAACGATGTGCAAGCTTTTGAACTTGTTTAAAATACCATTCCTTAGACTTTGAATCAAAAACTCGTTTGGTGCCTCTTCAACCTGATCAACTGTCTCAGATCGGCGTCCACGAAGGAAATGTTCTATTGAGCTGAAAAGACCATAATAGAGTGGCGCATCATCCGGATTTTAGGCTGGGTGCAGCAAGACCTTGTCTCCCTCGAAAATACAAACTTCTCTCAAGTTTTTTTTTTGCGGTGTGAGGTTTGGCATTTTTTTTGCTGAAACATATCAAGCTTTTGACAAACCAATGTCGCGTACTTCTCCATCAATACATAGTAGACTCGGCCAGTAGAGTTGCCCATAAAAGTTTCTTATGAAAATGTCCCTGAGGTATATCCATGAATCAACAATAACCGATACTGTGTGAAACAAACACAAAATCTGATTTTTTCGCGGGTATCAAGGAACTTTTTCCTCACGTTAGTAACTCTTATGTGTGGTTAATAAGCTCCCTCTCACTGCGCTGTCATAATTTCGGCCGTTGCGACTTTTTACTTGGCCTTCGAAAAAAAAATTTTTCTCAATGCGCTTTATCAGCGGAAACAAAAAATGTTTCACACGCGGTTTGCTTTGTTCACTCAGCCTAGGACTGTAGATAACTTTCCATCCAAAGTTTACAAGTCATTTGATAGCTTGAATTACTAACAATTTTGAATAAAAAATATTTGTTTCAGAAGATTCTTATAGGATGCTATAAGAGCAAGAAAAATTAGTTCACCCCTAGAATTTCTTCGCACGTCAGATTCACCTGTATCACCTGTCGTCCCGTTGATCGTCGAGTGACTCGAGCGGGTACCAGCAACTCTTCCATTTTTCCCTATCGCGCGCAAGAGTAGCCCAGTGGGTCCTCCTTGCTCTAGGAATTCGCTGAGCATCATATCTTTCTTCCATCGCTTTCGTGAAGAAATCGGACCAACGGGTCAGTGGTCTTCCTTTAGAGCGCTTGACGTCCCGAGGAATCCAGTCGGTAACGGCTCTCGTCCATCGGTTGTCGTTGAAGCGCATCACGTGTCCGGCCCACCTTATTTTCGATATCCTGGCGTGTAGAACGGCGTCTCTGATTTTCGATCGTTGACGTAGGTCGGAAGTTCGGATCCTTTGTCTCATTAGCGAAATACGAGATACTCCTAGCATCGACCTTTCGACTGCGCGTTCGATAACGGCCAGTGATCTTTCATCCTGCTTACGTAGCGACCAGGTTTCTGCTGCATACGTTAGGGCAGGGATAATTGTCGAGTCGAAAAGGTGGGCACGGAGTCGGATGTTCTTTGTCCTCTTCACTACATCTTCGATGCTCTTAAACGTTCCCCAAGCCGCTCGTTTCCTCCTGCTCAACTCTGGGGCTAGGTCGTTCATCATGTTGATCTCACGACCTAGATAGATGTAACTGGAGCATTCGGAAATTGTCGTTCCGTTGAGCGTGAATGGGGCATTAGAAACCCATCCGTTCCTCATGAACATTGTTTTCGTTAGATTCAGTTGAAGACCGATCTTTCCACAGGCGTTGTCGAAATCAGTCAACATTCGTTCCGCTTGGCTGATGTTTGGTGTTATGAGAACGATATCGTCAACAAAGCGAAGATGGTTTAATTGTCGACCGTCAATTTTCACTCCCATTTCGTCCCATTCTAAAGTTCGCATGACGTTTTGTAGGGTGGCAGTGAATAGTTTTGGCGATATTGTATCGCCTTGTCGAACCCCTCTTCTTACGTCAATGGTGATATTGTTGTAGAATGGAGATATTCTGGTCGTGAAATCTTTATAAAGCTCACGAAGGATCATTATGTACCGAGTAGGGACGCCCTGGTTATCCAGAGCCTCTATAACCGCTTCTGTTTCCACTGAATCTAAGGCTTTCTTCAGATCGATAAAAGTGAGACAGAGTGGTTGTTTGTACTCTCGCGAAACTTCAATGAGTCTTGTGATCGTGTGGATGTGGTGCACGTCAGATTATATATGCAATAAAGGCGTGTGAGCATATAAAAGCAATTGTGTTTGCATCAGAATATTGAAAAATTTTAACATTTCCTTACGGCAGAGGAAAAGTTACCAGAAAACGTAAATCGAGTTTCCTCTGATAAGGCTGCTCGCGGAGATCAATCGCCAGCCCGAAAGGGCGCGATTTTAATTACTTGTATAGAAATTTTTCGCTGAATCGGAAAAAATTCAAGCTCGACACGATTATTAAAAAAACTTTGTTCAACGTTACTATGGATATTAGCCTTTTTACTATCATTTTACACAGCAAATGAATACATTTTGAATTTCATACCAACAGCTAATACTTTGGATGCAAAATAATCTTTTTTCGCTCTTACGGCGTTCTATTACGACTTTTCCGAATTTAGTCTAAGCTCCAAATTCAGCAAAATTTTTTCCTTTAGATAATTATCTAATCATCATTATACATCTACGAGAAGCCGAGTACAGACGTCAGCCTTGCAATTGATACAAGTCAAAAATTAATGCACCTTTCTTCTAGATTTTATCTTTTTGAAAAACACTCTGTTTGGCTACACGGGTGCAAAACGCACTGCACACTCAGGCAAATCGCAACTTTCTCTTTGTTATGAAGCGCATAAATAAAGCCCTCCCAGAAAACAAACCTAATGTTTATGTTATAATTTTTTCAGCTATCGAATGATTACTCAGAGTCCTAGTGAGAACCTGCTCTTAACAAAGAAACCACGGAAAGCCGGTAAACCACCATTGGCTTACTTGGTCTCGGAGAAGAAACTCAAAACGTAACTTCTCTTCGTTACTACAGCACAAAAATAGCTATGCTTGAAAGTCGAATTAAGATTTAGAAATGCCGTTTCTCAAGCTATCGAATGACTACTAAAGCTTTGATGAAAAAACTTTCATTAGCAAAAAGCCAACCAAACACAAATGCAAAATGCACTATACACTCAGAAGAGAAAACGTGATCTTTTCCTCGTTCATTAAATCGACTATTTTTAAAACCTCGTAGAAAACATTCAAAATAAATCCAAAAAAAGAATGCTTTTAGCCTAAACGAGGTTTGTACGCCAGGGCCATACACCGGTGTTTCGGAGGCTCGTCCTCCTCGTCAGTGACCTCCGCCCCACATTAAGCCCTGCATTGTATCAAGGAGGGAGGCGTATGTGGTATTTGGTGCTGGCATAGTGTACAATGACACTGGTCCATCACCATCAGTCGATGGTTTTGGCTGGCAGACCAAAAACTAATCCATTAAATCGACTGTTTTTAAAACCTCGTAGAAAACATGCCATCACCAAATACCACATACGCCTCCCTCCTTGCTACAATGCAGGGCTTAATGTGGGGCGGGGGTCACTGACGGGGAGGACGAGCCTCCGAAACACCGGTGTATGGCCCTGGCGTACCAACCTCGTTTAGGCTAAAAGCATCCTTTTTTCTGGATTTACTTTTCCTCGTTGTTACAGATCAATAGATAAGCTTTTTTACAAACAAACGTAGTATTAAAACCGCGATTCTTTCATCTATCGAATAGGTATTAAAATTTTGGTGAAAAAGCTTTGTCTGATGAAAAAGCTAAACTAATACGAGTGCAAAAAAAAACCCTGAAGTAAAAACTCAATTTTCTCTTCGTTGCCATACCTCATTAGAACAGCGTTTCTAAAAATGAAGCGTAGTATTAGAATCACGATTTTTGTGGTATCGAATGAGTAATAAGGGTCTATTGAAAGGTCTGTGCTTCACGAGGAAACCACGAAAAGACGCGTGTACCACCATTATCACACGTGATCCCGAAAATCTTAGTGAAGTTATTTGAGCTGAGCGAGGTATATACAATGCCTACCTTGTGGTTTTGGGGCCCTCTCATTCTAGTCATTACCCAGAATTCATAGTAACGATTGGGAATAAGCAAGCAACAAGCTGCTTCTCACAGAGACAAGAACGTTTATGCTCGTCCTCAATGGTCACATTCACTTGCGCACGCTCTTTTCAACAGTATTAATCTCTCCTTAAAAAATGAGAAACTAAGTGGAAATTATCAACAAAAAAATCCTAGAAACAGCGTTCGCCACTTTTTCTGTACTGGACTAGCTACCAGCTGGTTGCAAGAGTTTGGACAAAAAAATTTATATTCACCAAAATAGAAAGAATATGGCACCTACAAGTGCTAGAATGATAGTTAGGATATGACAAGAAAGCAATATAATTACTGCTTACTGTTATTTTGCTTTATTTACATCGCCCGTCTTCATATCTACTAGGAAGATTTCAGCATTTTTTGTTGTGGACTCCTCGCATCCAACATGCACAAAGTTCTTTGAATTTGTGCATATAGAGTCGGCTGCTGTTTGAGAACCCTTGCGTATCTAATGAACGTCATTTAATACTAATTTAGTCGATCTTTCTTAAATCCTGGAAGAACTGTACCATGTCGTTACTGTTTAAATTGTAAGATCAAAATGAGAATGTGTTTTGACCTCTCATGAAGTCTATTATGGGGCACTTACACGGTGCAATACACGTGTTTCGGCTTTCCAGCCTCATCAGCTGCACAGTGCCTTTTCCTTCAAACAGTTCCTCAGGTATATTTACCCTACATTTGAAACATTGTCATACTATATTGTCATGAGCGATGTCTCAAAATAGCCGAATGCATTGGTTGTAAAAGTAAACTTTTTCTACAAGAGTTTATTGCCAATTTCCCAATTACAGAGTAATGAGAGTTGTTGAGCCTGAGGGGTCAACAGGAGGTTACGCGAGCACCGTGCCTGTGATAATCAAAACTACATCCACTGCGCCATCGTTCACCTTTTTCCTACTGATCTTTCACCTTTTCATTAGTCCAGTTGAGCTCGAATTTCACTGGAGATATATTTCATTCCTCGTTTGAAGTTACATCAGTTTTGCAATGTGGAGAACACATTTGAAGAGTATCTTTTATAGAATTCTACTTTATAAATTATCAGACTCCATCTTCTAAAAACGTCTCATTTTTCGTATGCTATCATTGTGAACTTGAGCATAGTCGATCGTAATACCTCTCGGAAGTCGATCAATGATATCGTAAAGTTTTGGTGGAACTTTTTTCGCTGAAAAACTGCGTTACAGTAAGACTGATTCAATATTTTGAATAGAATGACAATGAATTATAGATGTTGTATCTTTAATGTTCTTCACGAACCTTCTGTATTTCGTCTACGCAACCGCCCACGGCTTGCTTCAAATGCCTGGAAAGCGTTCTGGAATTCTACATACCTGCAAGTGAGATGTGAGAACATGAATTGAGAAAGACTATCTAAGTAAGCTCTAAGTAGGCCAAATTGTATAATCCTACTAAGAAACGCATTTATTTTGCCTTAACCTCCCTCGCCCTCCATCCACCTACGTCGTTTTTGAGCATTACTTTATAGTAATAGTACTTCCGTTATTATTATTGCTATCCTCCTTCGCCTACGCTTTCCTGCCTCCTAGTTGTTGGAAGGTGGTACTGGGACAACACTGCAATTCAAAGCAACAAATCAGTCTCACATCTACTATGTTGAAGAAGTGTTCAACATTTCACTCGAAAGGAGTAAGGAGGGGTAAAGAATAGGAGTAAACCTGCGGCTTTAATTACCGGTATGTGATAGAAAATTAGTGACAGCGTGGCTAATCCCGCTCTAAAGTTCCGAGCCACACGTACAGATCGCCATTTTCATAAGCGTGGCAATGCCCTAGCACGACTATCAGGAGGGCAAGAATGGAAAATTTATTCGTCAGTCAAATTGAAACGATGCTGAGCGCCGAGTAACTTTTCTGGATAAGTGCTCAATTTAGTAAACAGCAACATCAATGGATCAATTATACAAAATAGAGTCAAAAAAAGGTTCAGAGGTCATATGGATATGGATATAGGGAGGATATGGAATCATTGAATTAATATGGAAGTGAGAAATAATTGATAGAGCGCTAATTTGAATTAATTGAACAGCTGAAGTGGTGGAAAGTAGGTTAGATTCCTTGGTTCAGAGCTGATAAACCAAAAGTACAGATTGAAGCAAACCTCTTCATTCGACCGCTTTTTATAGATCTTGCTCAACGAATAATAAACTAATAAAGATATAACATGTTTTAAGCCACTAGGTCTAACTGCTATGAAGGCGCCTGTATCGTCCTACCGGGACTCATCATTAGCACCGTCCCTCGGTTCAGCCGGTCCCTTGGAGCTATACTCCTCTGTGAAGGAATTGACACCGAGTAATAAATCACTGCAAGTCAGATGATGGAATTACCTGACATTGTAGTGACCGGCAGTCGGGTATAGCCTCAAGAAATCGGCTGAACCGCGGGACGGTGCTACTGATGAGCCCTGATAGGACGAGACAGGCTCCTGTATAACACTCGGACCTAATGGCTCAAAACATGTTAGATCTTTATCAGATTTCTATCTGAGCAAGGTTTATGAAAAAAGCGGTCGAATGAAGAGGTATGATTCACTTCAAAAGCCACAAGCTCGACTGCTGGTCACCCAATGTTAGGTAAATCCAATATCTGACTTGCGGTGACTTATTACTCGACGTTTATTGTTTCATAAAGAAGTATACTCTCAAGGGATTGGCTGAACCGTGAGATGTACCAGTGATGAGCCCCGGTAGGACGAGACAGGCGCCTATATAGTACTTAGACCAATAGGCTCAAAACATGTTGGATCCTTATCAGATTGTAAATTGAAAGTTCCAAACTGAAGATCTTGAAAAATTTAAGATGTTCAAATGTATATCTAAACTGATGAATTTTGGTCAGATTTCGTTATTCTGATTTCTAAAGAGGAGGGTGAGAGCGGGTGGCGGCGTGGGGAAGGGAAGGCGCGTGGCCGAGTGGTTATGATGCTTGTCGGTGCGCGTGGAGCCGGGCTGCCTCTCTCAACGCTCTTCGGCAGTCAACACGAACGCTCTATGAATCGCCACAGCAAGGCTATTACTGAGATTGCAAGGAAACATGCTCGATCAGTACTACCTCATTCAAAAAGAAGACGAAAAACGAATTGAATGCTAGAAGTACTGGGCTTCGCGCAAGATGACGGGTTATGTAAAAAGAAGTTTTTAAGGACACAACTCGCAGTGTAGTTTGAGATATGCCGACACTTCCTGGGCTATTTCGAGATGAGTCTATAAGTAAGAAACAGCTAAAGTTTTTTCATAACAATCCGTCGACGTTCTAGATTAGTAAACTGTTATAAAAAATGGAAGTTGGGGAAGCCCACTTTTTTACTACGATTCTCTTTAACTTATAAATGATGTAAATAATGATAATGATAAATTTACAGTAGTGGTTGAGTTCAAGCATTACTTTAGTCAGTGGAATCCCTCAGCAAGTCGGCCATTTTGCAATGTACTTCGGTTCAAAAAATTCACTCACTTTTTAGAAGGCAAAATTTTACTTATGTATTTGTTGATATGTTCCTTCACAGACGTCTCGTCTGCACCATCAAGTCGAGCTTTAACGACCAGTTCATGTACTGTTTCCTAAATACATCCAGTCAAACACTAAAGTTTCTTAGGATAATTCAGTTATCGAAACTGGTTTCTGAAGAAGCCTTTTTTGGACAAAAGCTTTCCACTTACACAGTAGTAAAGTGATAAAGCCGGGAAATTTAACAACGCGCTTGTTTTTAAGAAAAGTTTTTACAGCGCTGTGGCACAAAAGACAAAATTATATTTTACATGCATCGCGCGTTATCGCGCTCATATTTCGCTTCTTCTCTCAATGAAAATCTTGTTTCAAAATCCAGTGGATCGTTGAACAGGGCAAATTTCGGAGAGTAGGAGAATGCGTCTATTTTCTAGAAAGGCCTTGCTATAGCGATGTTGCTGATAGAATATAATTGTGTCCACACGCATTACGCATTATCGCGCTTTATCGCGTGTACTTTCGTGAGACAAGGTCTTCCCTTAACTGCTAGTAATTGATCGATAGCGCAAATCTCGGAAATTTTGCGGTAGTACTTGATTTTTATAAAACCCCTTTTACAGCACTGCAGCAAGGAAAATAAAGCTAACGATCGCTGATGATCTAAAGGAACTCTCTTCCGTGATATATATGCGTGTTGTGAAACATAATTCAAGGTTCTTTCTGATTATGAGGGAACAAATGAAAAACCGATCTCATTCGCTGAAGTAGAAATTTTTATAGGAGTGTTAGTCACCATTCGAAAGCTGAAACTTGAGGCTACCACTCAAGTCATCGTTCCTTTAAAGCACCCTTTTATAACATTGTACCATTCAGATCAGAAATTATGTTTCACACTCGCCTTCTGCCTTCAGTCTTATCAGGAGTGTAGCTCGCTGGAAGCCAAGAAGCATATCAATGTGTAAAAGCATTTTCGTAGTACCTTAGACATTTGCTCTATCTGGATTTTCATTCAAAACGGAGGAAAAATTCCCAAATGAATAACAAAATGTCGGTCATCCCGCCTCGCTCCGCCTTCGCCCTGTCGAATAGCCAATAAACAACTTGACAAAATTGTAGAGCTCAATCCTGTTTTCTCTGTTGAAACGTATTTCCATAAAATAAAGACATCGCTAGAATCAAGAAACATTACGCTATCAAATGATTGCTAATAGTTAGAATAAAGAGCTCTGTCCAGCAAGGATGTTTGAAGCGCAAATCAAAAGACCAGAGGAGATCAAAGGAGCATTAGGCTTTTCAAAAGCAAACATATTTTTGAGTTTTTTGGAGCATGAGCTATAGTTTGAGTGCAAGCACTCTAAGAAAGAAGTTTTGTCCAACGAAATAGAGGTAAGAGAAAAAAAACTTCTTTTTATGGGACATGATTTTATTTTTAATGCTACAACGTTATAAGTGGATGCTTTGAAAAACCGGCGACGAGGGACTGTAGCCTGAAGTCTTATCTTTCGAATGGTTACAAACACTCCCCATCAAAAGTTCCTCTCCGTCGAATAACATCGGTTTCTCATTTGTTTGCTTATAATAAGATAGAACCCAATTCAATTTTCCTTCCTAGAGCGCTTCGAGAGGCCTTCACAAAAAAAAGTAAATGTCTACATTTCCGAGATTTACGCTATCCAATAGTCACTAGTAGCTTAGAGGAAAATCTCTGTACAGCAAAATATATGCGCAGTAACGCGGGTCGCGAGCGAAAACAATAAACTTTATTTTTACTTTTACAACTTTCTGAGAAGGCATTTTGAAATACAGTAAATCTGTGAGCTCGCAGAAATCAAGCTTTTGAATGGATACCAATAATCTAATGGAAAGTCTCTGACCAGCACAAAGTCCCTTGAAAATCTT
Organism: Parelaphostrongylus tenuis; assembly: GCA_019055375.1. NCBI lineage: Eukaryota > Metazoa > Nematoda > Chromadorea > Rhabditida > Metastrongylidae > Parelaphostrongylus > Parelaphostrongylus tenuis. Next base: position 355,206 of record JAHQIW010000542.1, on the reverse strand, counting down.
TTGTGCTACGGAACTGCATGATTTTCTCAAGTTTAATGACTCGTCTATAAGCCGAAAGAAAATACATAACCGTGATTTTCAGCGTAAATATACAAACGAGAATGAGAGGTGTAGTGGTAGGAAAGATGTCCAATAATATTTAGAAGACGGCTGGTTTTAAACTGATAATGGGGAATGAAGTTTCTGTTCTTCTTGGTGTTAACAATTAGTACCAGAGTTGCCCAGGAAAAGTTGCTTGAAAATCCAAGGCAGGCTCCTACATATGGTAAAACGCGGGAACGTTTTAATAAAGACACCTCACATTTCATTTTGCGTAATCAAATCAACAGGGATCAATCACATCTATAGGAAATCAATCAATCACATTTATAGGAAAACACTAGTTTCGACTGTAGCACAAGCCACAGGAACGCATCAAACAGAGAAGCTGTTAGGATTCGTACTTGATTTTAAAATATGTGTAACGTTTAGGATATATGTAATAGATGAAATAATGCACAGGCCTGTTGCTCCTCTGTTAAAAACGTCGCATAGGGAGACATTGGGCAACCTCTTGATGGTCTCCTTGTGTGGACAATGGAATTTTCCTTAATAAGATCTGCACATCCAGCACTGGGAAACATAGTTTGTTCCAGTAGAACTATAAAGACTACCAAGACGAATGTCATCCTATAATAGTACACAAATAATGTTTGAGCTTGCATATCTTCAATCATTTATATGTCACACGATAAAATCAAAGGAGAAAAAGTGCGATGCACGAGTGCCCGAGAGTCAGGGTTAGGAAACACTTGAAAATATGAGTCTTTCTTTCTTATCAGTTGAAGCCTCAAATGACCATGCCACATATTTACAACCGTATGTGGCGTCTTTCGAAAAAAGATTCCGCTTGTTGCGAATGTCATAGCACTTTGTTATCGAAGTGACCCCGTAGAAAGTTCTTGGAACAAGTGAAAACCAATCTCATTTGCTGGAGAGGAGCTTTTCATAGGAAATTTAGTAACCTTTCGAAAGCTCAGATTTCATGCTACAGTTCCACTTCGCCAGTTTTCAAAACACTCCTTTGCAGCGGACTAACATTCAAAACAGATTCATGTTACATAAAGCCATGTGTTTTTTTTCTCTTATCTCGCTTATACTTCGCTGGACGAAGCTCCTTGCTTAGAGTGTTAGTGCTCAAACTATAGCATAAACTCCAAAGAACTCAAAAAATGCGTTCACTTTTTTAAAAATTTTTTTCGTTTTTTGATCTCATGTGGTCTTTTGATTTGTGATTTGAACCTAACCGGACAGAGCTCTTTCATAAGACTATTGGTAATCATCTGGTAGTGTAATGTTTCTTGAATCTAGCGATGTACTCATTTTCTGGACATACGGTTCAGCAGGAAAAACAAGATCGAGTTTTACACTTCTGGCAACCTTGTTCACCGTCTATTCAACAAGGCGAGGGTCGTGGGCGAGTACGGTGCAAGGCGGGACGATAGATCTATTGATATCCGATTGGGAAATTTCCTCCGCTTCGGAAGAAACTCCAAATAAAACGATTATCTAAGATACTACGAAAAATTCTCTAGACATTGATATGCTTTCAGGCTCCCCGCGAATTATGCACGTGGTAGTAATTAAGACGAAAGGAGAGTGTGAAACATAATATTTCATCTGGATGCTACAGCGTTGTAAAAGAATGTTTTGGAAAACAGGGAATGTAACGCTGTAGACTCAAGTCTCAGCTTTCGAATAGTTACTAATACTCCTATTAGAATTTCCACTCCAGCGAGTGAGATCGGTTTTACATTTGTTCTCTCGTAATTAGTAGGAACCCCATAGAGATCTAACGACTGCATGATCGAGATTCTTGGTTGGTGTGCTGACAGTCTGGAGAATCTGACCAGTTAGCCATTGTAACCTAGACAATGGAGACCTTGAGTCGTAACATAACACTATAACTGGAGACTCGTGGTATTTTGTTCAACGAGATAAAACCCTTCACTGTGTGGATTGTTTCCCATTTATTTCACTTGCGTCCTGCCATTTCCCAAGTTATCCAGATGAACTCTAGTTGTGGACATTCTTACATTTGTGGAGGTAAGCGCCTGTTCTGGAATTGGATTTACCAAATTGATAATACTGGCACCTTCAGCATACTACCGTGCTACGTGTGTCTTATTCTTGTATAGCTAGCTAACCTTATTGTTCATTTCATTCATTATAAATGACACAGTGGGAACACGATTGTTGCAGTACGGATGTTTCTCCACGTATAGCTCCACAAGCAGTCTTTTCAAACAAATGGTAACGAGGCAACATTCCTCCGGTTGGCAAATCCTTGTGATTTACGCATGTGTAGATATGGTACATTTGAAGCTTACCATTCAAATAATCTACTGCGACATATTCAGCACTTATTCTATTCGTTTCGCTGCCATCCAACTATCATCTATTGAGGCCGTTCAATACAAAAATGTTGGTCGGCTGCAGCATGAGAATCTGCCAAGTTTTTGACATAAGAGCTGCTGGTGGGTTGTTCGATGCTTCAAGCTCTTCATCAAAAAGAATTGTCTATCTCTTTTCTTACCAGGGATAGCCTATTTTACAATTAATATTGTTTCACGACAGCACTAATTTCTAGTAGTTGAGTAAATGATTGATGTAGATGTAAAAGACTAAATCACATAGAGAATCAATAAGAGAAATCAGTTAAAACAGTGGAAATTATCTCCTATTAATTGAGAATGACAAGTTCACCAAAAATAAACATAGTTCGTCAACGAGAACCAACCAATACCTCTGGTTTTTGTGTGAAACATTATGTGTTCAAAACTAAATAGTTACGTAGGAGGACAAGAAACACGAAAAAATTTTTGAACCATTCAATTAACCCTCTAAGGACCATTTTTAATCTCATCGCGCAATGTTAAGTCTCACTTAGCTACTATGATGGCAGCGTCGCGTCTCGTGGGAAGGCAGGCAGAGAGCTAGACATGCATGCAGACATGTAGAGCCGCTTGTCTGACTGCGCGTAAGTGACGGCAAGACAACGCCTGCTTGTCAACGCTGGTCCTTTAAAGGTTAAAAAAATGACGAATGAAAGTCAAAGTAACATATCATTGTAAAGATCTCACTCAGTTTTGTTTTCTCTCATTAAGAATTGAAGATATTCAGTCACAGTGACCGTCACTCAGGCACATATCAATGCGGACATTAGACCTCTAATTACAGTCCTTCGTCACACATATTATCAAATAGTTCTAGTATCAAGGGGGATCAATCAGGATATACATTGTTGTTACTCGATTCCAATTTAAGCTTTCAGAATTCGAACGATCAGTGAAACATCACTCTATTTTTACTGTTACAGCGCATTTAATTCAAGCGTTCATTTAATTCAAGATTTAATTCACTTAATTCAAAATTTAAGCAAATGGTGGGCACAAATTCAAAAAAGTATCCAAATTTTTCATATAACAATGTTGCAAACATTAGATTCCGTCAAGAAAGATTATAGTCGCTAGAGAGTGAATGGCTAATGCTGACGGGACGTCCCAAAAACATCTTGAACTTGCTGTCGATGTTTGCCAAATGATTGACGGACTGGTCAAGTGACCAGTTTTTTTGCTGTTTGAGCCAAAGAGAAAAAACTTTGCGATTTATTAGTGCGTTCCGTCACACTTCAAGCATAACATAAGCTTAACACAATGATGACGGTATGCATTGAATTTGACGCGCATGTAGAAGAAAGTGGTTTAATTTTTCTTTCAACTCAAATAAACTCATCTCCATTCTAGTAAACTTTCTACCTATATTATAGCAATTGAAATCTGAATACTTTTGGCACAAGGTAGAAATATACCTGTTCAAGTGTGACAAAATTATGTTTTCGAAGAATCTATGGCACTACGGTAGTCTAGAACACTGATGTGCTTCCTTAAGTATGACGAACAATAATTTATCGAAAGATTCAACTGAAAGCGAGAATAAACCTCAACTGGGATGATTTTTCTAAGTTCATTATGTGGCAACAATGTGGCACGCTTGTACAATTTACATATGAGATAGTTTCGAAACTAAAAATTTTCTTTTTCACTATATCTCGTTTTCATGTCACTAAATCTCAAAGAAATATTCCATGGCATTGAATTGTATGTAGAGCAGTTGTTAGAGCTGCGACAATACATATGGTTGTTGGTTGGATCTCGTACGTAAGGTGAGCCACGCTTTCCATACCTCTGAAATCTACATATCAACTTCAGGCGTGTTTGAAAACATATAACACTGGCATTGAACCAATCTCAGCGATTGTTCTCAAAACCTCGCTTTAAACATTTGATATCGTCTCTGAGAATGTCTTTTAAAGGTTGGTATGCCAGAGGCATACGTACGTTTCGGCAATGTGGCCCGCTTCATCGATAGCTCACTCACCACACTGCATCCTACTTTATAGCAGGGATGGGGAGACGTTATTGATGGTGATAACACGTAATATTGTGTTATCACCACTAACATGAAAATAATAAGCCTCTGAAAGTCATTATACAAGCCCATTGTGCATTCCACGACGCTTTATGGAAAAGATTGTTCGGTGCGTGCCACTAAGGGATTGATCAATATTAAGGATTTACATTTTGCATTTTAGTTGAAAACTTAGTTCAAACCGTAGTATAGATTTCACAGCATTCGAAAAAGAACTCAATCCTCAAGTTGTGATTGGTGACAAAAGATGCAAATTCCTAAGCCGTGTATCGAAACTACAAATAAACTTGAAAGTTTCTATAAGTGACTTGTGAAACAACGAAGGCAGAGAGACATGTACTTAAGCCAAAAGCATCTGTGAGGAGCTATAGAGATGCACAAGCAGAGGCATAGTTCAAGACTTGGATATTTAGTAATACGTATGACTTCGTGATGCGCTGCGCTATTTTATGACATATCTTAAAGAATTTCTATTCTAAAACCTCAAAGCACGAAAAGCTGAAAATCTTATGAGTGAAGGGAGATCGTACTATACGCTGAGCATTATATATGGTTGTGATGTGTCGGAAAAGGGTTTTTGAAAACAAAGTTGTTGTCCCGGAAGTAGACAAAGAACAAACAAGAATTAAAGTGCGCTGAGCTCACGATTTTCGTGATATCCGAGAGATGTTGATGAAAACTTGGGAGGTTGACGATAACAACAATAACTATAAGGATGAGGAGATACGTGAAGAACATGGAACATAAGGTGGCTTCAAATCCGCGATCACTCTTCCCGGAGTCGTTGAGTTTTCCACTACACCATAGAGGCCCCGCATTTCTTTCGGATGCATTTTAACCTTTCGGTGGCTGTCATCAAGCTCGTGTCAATGGAACTGATTACACAGCTCAAATAGCATCTACTCAGTTGAAGTGAAGCCATGATTTGAATCAATTAGGAAGAACTAACCCTTTCGAGACCGTGAACCCACGGCCTCTGCATCTCTAACACCCAGCGTGGAAACGCCGGACGGCTTTTCGTGATGCCGTCTGTCGGGTTGGGAATCACTTTTTGTCTTACTCCTCTCTGCATGAATTCGACGAAGTACAAGTACTGTCTTAGAGGCATATTGAACAGCAAATAAGTAGATACATGGATTTAAATTATCATTCTAAATAAATTACATCAGATATATGACGTATATCCAAGGGGTAAAAACGCATATCCAACATTTTTTCGCATTTCTTTCAACGATGTTGTAAAAATAGAATACGAAAACATATTTCTTTGAGCATACGATAATGCACGAATGTGGCGCAGTCACTCAGCAAGCGTATTGTTACAAGTTGCAGATTGTTGATAAATTGATGATAAATAAATAAATCAATTGCTCGCTTGCGTTACGATGTTACCATATGAGATGTGGTTTGATTTGGTGGTGTCAGTGATTTGAGTATACTGTAGCGAAAAACAGAAAAATAACACCAAAAAACTACACTGAAGCGTCGTGGTAGGAACCATCAACCTTCTCCCAACGGATAGGGTGCCGAGTGGCAGAAATGAGTGAGACAGTGATTTCCATGCTGGGGGTTGGAGATCGAAAGGAGGTGGAGCGGACTGTCCAGCGTTGTCACGCTGGACTTAGAGATGCAGAGGCCATGGGTCCATGGACTGGAAAGATTAAATGGCGAGCTGGAAGTAATGCAACATATTTTGCTCGTATTTCAGCACTCCTTTAATTATATATACACCGTAGCCTGCCTTTATATAAATTAATGGAGCATAAATTGTAAAGAATTGTTACTAGTGTGCAGATGTTCTATTTCAAAGCAACTATCTCGTCGATATTACAAACATCCTGCGACTTTGTGAAAAATGGAATCTTTCTTTCTGGGATTTTATTAATATATTTTATTTGATCTGTCATCACAGTGTTTTTTTTTTTCACTGTGCGGATCCCACTACATCTAGCATTCAATTCATTTTTTCGTCTTCTTCTTGAACGGCGTGGAACACTGGTTGAGCGAGTCTCCTTGCAATCTCGAGGATGTGACGTTCCACAGGACGTTGTTGCTGACTGCCGGAGAAGGTGGGGAGTGGGGGGGAGGGGTGGAGCTCGGCTCCGCGAGCGCCGCAACGAGCATCACAACCACTCGCTAGGGTGCCCTCCGAATAATTGACTGGGATAACTTATGAGTAAAACTGATGGTCATTTACTATTCTGTCTTCACTTTTCTGAAAACATTAATCTATAACACTAAGCATGACCTATGTGGCACCTTTCTTGCAACTCGGACTCGTGCAAGATGGCGACGACTGCTGTGACGGCAGTGAATCCTACATAGCTTGAAGAAGACATTTGAGATATATATTCGATTTGATCGAGTGACGCAGCCTAATGGAAATAAGTACACGAGAATCTTTATACATGTTGGTCTCGGCTTAGGTAGAGTAACACTTCCTTATTCCACAAAAGTGTCCTCATTGAACCATTCCCACAACCGTTATCATTTGTAATTTGATCGAACTAAGTCACTCTCTTATCAGTTAATTAACTCATTATTCAAAAACCTACCAAGTCGGCAAATTCTTCTACAGTAATTATTTTAGCCAGAAGATCTACTATAACCTCTTCTGCTCATTCACCTCTATGTATTTCTCTTTAAACTATCTACGTCGCTCAATATAATCTCGACTCATTTAAGTAGGAAACCCCCATACGAGTGAAAACAGTAAACTTCGAAATGTCATTCTTTACTTGTATTACTGCAATAATCACAAAAGATTACCAAAGGTAGATAACAAAAACAAAGTGTTATAAACTAGTGAGAAAAATCTTAATAAGGATCTTCCTGATCTTCAACAAAGCGTTGCACTACGAATTCCAGTGCTAACAGTTTTTTTTTTTCTTGGATGTGATCGAAAATGATACAACTCAATATTATCTTAGGCCATGCAGGAGATTATACCACACCAAAAAGCTTCCCATTATGGATGCCATCTTAGAACACAGATATAATCACAAATATATTGTAATATGAGACAAAAATATGAATGAAAAGAAAAACTTATTACTTCCAGATACAAATATCTAACAGCCAAGGTTGAAAGAGTTACTAGAAAAAGCACTGCCCACCTAAAAATGGCAGATTTGCGAGCCACTTTCAAGTTACGATCGGATTTCATTCAGACTTGACAAAGAAAAACAAAATCCTTTCGATGGCGTGCAGTTCTCTTAAGCAATGTACAATTGAGCTATAGGACACACATAGCTGCCGATATATGTGATCAGTTCAAAGTAGGTATAAGAGTGATTTGACACTTTCAGATGGATAAATTTTAAGACTTGGTTGATTTACAGAAGGCGTAATTTTAATCTAGGATCCATGACCCCCGAAAAAGCTGATTCAACTGATTCGCTCTTCAATACGTAATTCTAAAATGTTCTACTACAACAGGTGCACAATACTGTGATACTTCATAAACGAAATGTCACATTCGGGAAGCCAATCTATCTCACCAATCCATCGAGATTATGGAACTTCTCCCAAATTTGAATTTGTGTAGTATTGGAATTTCAAATACAGTATATGGGTCCATCACCATCCAGTAAAAAACTAGGATCAATATCTAAAAACCATTGCGAAGGAATTCCCATAAATTCGAAAGGTATTTGTAAATTTGACTACGGTCTTGCGAGATCTGTCAAAATGGCTGCTTTTACCTCATGAAATTGTTGCAACCGTTTTATAAAACAGTTCATATCACACATACTTGCTCAAGTACTAAAAATGCAGTCTTTGACAAATTAATTCCATTCAATACAATTCCAAAGAAATAAAACATGTATGATGTTTAGAAAAAAGTAAGCGAGCTCATTTTTTTCGTGCATTGCAAACCATCAAGCACTAGCACTCGATGCTTTCCACTTGTATTTCGTAGCGACGACTCCAGCGCCCGACTGCGGCTTCTGTTGAGGTGGGTGGTAAAAATAACAGCTTGCATTCATGCATAAAAGACCGTAATGACAAGCCTATAAATAAAGCGGTGGCTGATACACAAAACTCCATAACAACTAATAGAATAGGAAAGAATGCGAACTCAACCTTTGGATGCTTAAATGCACAATTTGGTTTCTTACACTTGTTTCCAAAGAGGCAAGGCGTAGGATTAGGTGAAACTTTCGTTTCAGCAGAGAGTGGGACGCTAAAGAAATTCAGTACTAATGTCAAGTTCATTTCAAAGATCTGTGTGCTGTGATTTTGGCTTCACGAAAAGAAAAGAATAAAGAGAAAAAAAAAAACTTACTCCGGAGGGATTTTTGACGTTTCAGTTACTGTAGAGCCCGGTGATAATGTGGCAATTGGCTGCGATATCTTCAAAAGCAGGAAAGAAAGTTAATCTGTTCACGTATGCAAGTTCATTAGCCGATTACAGAGCAAAAAGAAAACTGGGATACCTGTGTTGTCACAACAGCTGGTGCTGGTGTCGTCACAGGCACTGCAACGGTTGCAGCAGTGATTCGACCGTGAGTGTAAGGGCAACTTGGATTAGCACATTTTCTATCGAATCGACACGGTGGATGGATGTAAAGACAGCGCGCGCCAAAAGAACAGTGCGGGAAGTTTCTGGAACAAAAGTTAATGAGAAATTTATAGAAATCAAACACTCCTCACACTTACAGACATTACGATAGGCAATGAAATAGTCAGAACAATAACGTCCTCACATGCACTGCTTGTTTGGATGGGTATAGGGACAATTTTCACCCTGTCGACATGCTGGCCAAAAACGACATCGTTCGGGTATCTTCGCTAGTGTTGTGTAGTTGACCTCATCCTATTATTCCATCTTTCAGTCATGAATGTGGAAAGGGTAAAAAACAAAAAAACACTAAGAGAAGAAATCCCATACTTTTGTTAGAGGAGTTGGTACATAATTCGGAGTTCCTCCTGAGGGTTGTTGGGTTGGTGAACCTGCAAACCCGGACCAGCTATTTCCACGACTCAGTTGATGGGTAGGTGGCACTTCATCGTCTTCATCCATGGTTGAGGTAACGCCACGAGCGTCAGCCAAAACAGCATCTATTTTTGCTTCTAAAGCATCAACTCCTTTCCTTTACCATCTGTAGAATATAACCGAGCAACTACCATATCTTCAAGAAAGTAAGATTTGCCTAATCCATGGCTCAACATACCATCATCATCTGTTGAATCTTCCTCATCCAGTTGTATTTGACCGTCCCACTTACGAATTGATGGTGATTCATAACCGTCATGAAATACAATTATCAAGCTTTATCAAATAGTTATAATGACAGAATATCATGAAGATTTTCATTTTTTTGAATAAAGCAAAGAAAAATTTAAATTATCGCGAACAAAACTGGAGCTATGTGGAAATAATGGGCAATTTCACTCACCACAATCTCATCGTCAATTTCTATGGTACGACCACGCTTTTCCGGTACAACTACAACGCTTCCGTTTCTAGCATCTATAATAGTATTGGATTTACGGCACATTCATAACAATGCAACGTCAGAATTGCTGATTTCTGATTTTTCTTTCCATCACTGAAAATCCGTACTAACCCTAATGCATTAACGATTGATAGCTGAATTCTCCTAGGTAACGAGCTTTTGAGTAAGTGTGCGCAACTGGATGAATGTCTAATCGAGAACAGTAAGCCACAGTTCAGATGTTCCGATCATTTGGGCCTCCATCCAATCACAGCAGTACATACTTCGAAGGCATTGACGAGAAGAACTTGGATAATTCCATTCGATATGTTGATTAGTAGCAATTTCTTTCGTGAGAATGAAATTGAATACCAACTCAAATGAGTGATAACACAACACGACCGGCCAGACTGATGTTGGTGCAACCTCCCGTCGAAGTGGACTAACGCTTTGTAGATGGAACTTTCCAATTCATAGGCATACGGTGACCTATTAGGGGATTACTTGGTAGTGTTGCCGGTGAAGCATTCTCTTGGAGCTTAGAGTGAAGAGATGAAGTTGCAATACAACAACCAAATTAGAACTGAAGGAAAAAGGTGTAAAAACCACCACCAGTGCAGCATAAAGTGGGTGTTCGGTTAAGTTTACTTCATGATGTGCACTACAGAATCAAACATGCTTTTCAAATACTGACATTTACGATTTTTTTTGAAACCGCCGGGCACATAGAACTAAACATGATCATCCTTGTGGAAATCAAAAGCAAAAAAACCAACGCGAGCTAATTCAAGGTGTGACCTAAAGAAGGGGAAAACGCAAAACGCCAGCGAGTATTGGAAAAATTGTGTCTTTAAAAGCACAGGGTTTGGCTAACGATTGAAGCACTGACTGTCAGTTTAGAAAAGGTTCCATCACGACCCATGTGGAAGCTATAACGAGCAACAACTTCACTACTTTAACTCAATTAAGATAGAGACATTTCGCTTAGTCATCCGACTTTTCCAATAGTAAAAGAAGCTCAGTACATCAACTGCTGCTATGGAACTTCGTGGATCAGAGGAACTTATAAGGGCAAAAAAGGAATCCAACGTCATAAAAAGAAAGGCTATTGAAAAGAGTACTGATGCAGAAAATTTTCAATGGTAGCTGACAAATTGAGCGGAGAAGAGTGCAATAGGGTTTTGTTAGCGTCAACCTTTTCACAACCGACCGCAATTCCGAATAACTGAAGGGCGGTTTCTAAAGTATCACGATTACTTTTAGTAACTTGTAATTTGTAAACGAGTAGCGATTAAGTTTCCGATAATCCTGTTTCTGACTGATTCTTAAGACTGAGGTATTCGAGGCTATAGGTTAGAAGGAAGAAAAAGGGCAAAATTTCAAGGGCAGTTCAGTTGTACACAGCTCTAAATCGGCACGTGTAATCGTGAAAGGGATAACCACAGCGTCACCCTAAACAGAGAAACGCAATTTAGCTGCACGTTCTAAGCCTAATATCGTTGAAACAAACGCCACTTCACCAACAGTGGCTGACAAAACATAGGATCGTATCGGAGAAAATGAGCATGTATACTACGACAACACAATTCCAGCCTTTCTCTCCTATCCTCAGACCACGCTTAGGAAGATGGTATCAGGAGAGCACGACTCTATATCGTCCAATTAGTCCACCGTATAACTGTAATGCAATATGAACTCCTGATTGGGACAGAAAGTTTATACGCTTTAGCGACAGAAACCTAATGATCATTCCTTTGCCAAATATCGTTTCAGCGATCTTGAGTGAAGCTCAGAGTCTAGTCAAGGAGTTTAGCTAAGTGGGTAGAAGGACAAAACCGCGAACAGATCGGAAATCCAAGTTGAGAAATTCATAGCACAGTAGAAGAATCGAAGGATAGAAATTAATGAAAAAGTTGAAGTAGAAACTGTACCGATAAGAAGCACATATCACTATTTCCTACGGAGCTAACAGAATAACTAATATTCCCATATTGACTTGTTTTAGTCATTTTGAAGCGTCCTGCTATACAGTTGCAAGGTTTGATACTACCACAATAACGCCAATTTCTGCAAGATGGAGCATGCGCAAACTAAGCATATGTATCGCAAACAGTATTGCAGCTCTTCACAACTTACGCATCAAAGAATAACACGGGCTCGATGCCATTATGCAAAAAAAAAAGAATTATTGAAAATTGTGCCTGGAGTCCACGCTAGGAAAACGAGTTGAGAGCGAAGACTCAAGACAAGACAAGCAATTGCATCAAGGAATCAGAATAAAACATTTATGAGAAATTATTAATTTTAACATTCTTCTCATACAACTTTACCACCACACACAACAACTAAAAAAGAACGACGTGGAGATAAGTTTCACCCACATTTATCTTTGCTGAATGTAACGTACTTCTTTGAGATATTTCAAACACCCACTTCCATCACTCTTCTCCTTACGACGCTTGAGAGTGGCTTTTTTGACTGCGATGTGCTCTCCTGCACCTTTGAACGTCACAGTTATTCGTGGACTCTTCTGTCTACTACGAGACTTCTCACCCGTTATCACTTCCGTCTTGTAGGTATTTTCCCTAAAATAGGTAATAAACTGCTGCCAACTTCACACGAACTTTCCGACAGTTTATCTTTATTGAAAAAAGGAAATTTATTCTCAGAATAACTTGTCTGCTCTCATATTAGGTTTACAGATATGACTCCGCCGTTTAGCTATCCTCTACTGTAATAATAGCTAAAATAAAGATGTGCAAATTCTTTCTTCACTTACAAGTGCGCTAGAAACTCCACTTATTTACGCTTTCCATATACAAAATAACTTATATGATGGTTTTTAAAGGACTTTGAAGATAACGACTTCTGCATCCGAAAAACGCCATTAGCAGTAAGCTTTAACGTTCATGTAAATTGAATGAAACTGCCGCCAACGCTCATCAAATGCTTGTAGAAGCTTACGAGAAACATAGTTTGTATGGAGAAAAAAAAACTAGTCGTGAATGGTTTCAACGCTTCAAAACCGATTATTTTGATGTCGAGGACAAAAACACATGGAAAACCACCCAAAAAATTTGAAGACGAAGAACTGCAAGCATAACTGGACGATGATGAATCCAAATGCAAGAACAATTAGTCGATAAACCTACTCGCCGCGGCTGATTGGATAGCATCAAAAGAACAATTTTTCCAAATTTGAAAGATTTTAGAGCTAATGATGGAAATTGTATCTGAATAAACTTTGAAATAGAAAATACTCATATTGATCGGATACTTGGACCGTAAAAAACGGCGAAGTCACTTTTGTACAACTAATATAATCTTTTGATTATCTCTGACTCATCACAGTGACCTAAACTATGGCACACGACTAATTGCTTGCTTCTGTGCATTATTTCTTCATAAAATGGTATTTATATGACTTCAATGTGCGCAGTTCAATGAACAGCAGCAGAAAATGTCATTAAACAAATGTTCACGACAAGCATGTAGATATTTTCACTATATATACATATATATATATGTATGTGTACATATACATATATATATATATATATATATATTATATATATACACGCGTAGAGTACAAAGTATTGAAGACAAAATCGATCGGAAAGCAAATTATATGCACTATTTTTAAGAGTTGGTGAAATGAGCTATATCAAAAATAAAGAAGCATATACGAACCCATCACTGTCCACCTCGACAACGTCTGGTCGACTCAGCCGATTCTTTAGCGGTGATCTCGATATAGACGGGTGAACGGCACTTTTCTTAAATCGACAACACTCGATTGGAATGACAAAATAATAGTGAGGATTTTTGATACCTTCTTGTCTACAAGCGAAGCGCCATATCCAGCGCTCACACTAGCTTGATTCATTGCCTTCAAAAACATTGACGATCCTGCTTTCATCGTCCTCATTTCGATCTCACTAGAAAATAAAAAACCTGATGATCTATCATTCTTCAACCACAACTGATATTAGAAAAATTTTTCAAATTCCTACATGGATCATGCTATAGAAAACGCTTCATACCTTGTTGCAGGCTTTACTTTTCTCATCACGTGCACCTGTGAAGATACTTTTACGGGCTCAAGACTACCAGCAAGTGCACGATTCGCAACCACCGATGAGGCCACCTGAAAGTAAAAATTGATGCTCAAGTATTAGTATAATTCTAGAGAAAGAGGGTAAGTCAAATCCACGAAGCTGCTGAAAGTGAGATGTAAAATGAATGATTTCCAAATAGTTTGGAAATACCAGAAAAATGCGCTCGCCTTTTTAGCGCGTCCCTCGACCTGTTGTTCGAATTCATCATCTGACCAGGTCTTAGAACGAGATCGAGATCTGCGCTCTTTCTCACGTCGTGTAGGGCGAGCTGTATCCCGAGCCAGAGAAACTTTCAACCTTTAAGGAACAGCTTGAAACTCTATATAAGGATAATAATTGTGAATGCTGGAATTGGAGAAAATTCTTCTGTACATTTCACACTACAAAGACGTACTTCTCTTGTTCACGAAGTTTATCTTGACGTTCCGATTCCCGAGTTCGTTCTTCGCGCTCCTTTTCTTTTACCTTTTCAGCTTGCCGAGTCTTTTCCCTCTCTCGTTCTTTTTCCTTTTCACGCTCCTTTTCTTTTTCAGTTTCACGTCTTCTTGATTCAGTATCAGAGTGCTTGTGAGTTGAGTCGTAGGTGCGAGATTCTAAAACTTGAAAAATATTTGCGTACTCTTACAACTACGGCAAACACAGACCAATAAATCTATTTACTATTAGAACAACAGATAATATTCGTCTATATCGTCTTAGAGTAAGTGTAACGCAATAGAATATTCACATTCACAAAGGTTTACTCTCTTTTCAACCACCTTTTTTATCCTCCTTTTTCGTAGTAGATGCATGTGGAATTGTTTCCGCATCTTTTCTGCGTTCTTTGGTTTTAGAATGTTCTTTCGAGGTCTCCTAAAAAATAGAAAGCTGTTTTTGTGACACAATGCAATGGAGTTCCTGATAATCACCTTACTAGCCTTATCGACCATTGAATGAGTATCTGACTTAGTGCCAGCGGTTTGTAGTCGCTCGAAAAGATCGAAGAGCCTGAAGTACAGCTCAATACCAAAGAAACTAAGAATTTTGCTCAAACTGAAATTCGCTATGCTTACTGGCAAACTATATTGACTCAATGTAATCTCTAGCGATAGATTTATATGAAAATCTTCGTAAGGCTTATGCAGTCATTCTACAGTTCGCAATATGAGTTTCGGTAGAACAAAAAAAAAAAGAGATTCGTATCTACTAGAAAAACGAAATCTCATTATCGGTCACGGTAGAATTAGAAGAACATGTACGTTGTTCGCAAAGAATGGTGAATTCCGCAGGTACCTCAATTAATACGGCTGTTTGGAAGTGAAAGACATTTTATAGACTCACGACGATCTAGCGATGAATTATTCGATGTATCATAACTTTCGTTTCGAGGGATTTCTTAAGACCACAGCTTAAATTTCAATATGCCTCGTAAACATTTTTGAGCCACGCATGTCAGTAGTCTTTCAAGGAGGGCTTAATTATTCTTCGATGTTCGCAGACTTATTTCAATGAATAAATCTCAACAGAATATTCTTACCACTAAAATTCAGGTAAAATGCCCATAGCAAATCTTACGAAACTAAGATCAGAGTCAACAGAATATGCAAATTTATGTCAACTAAATACTTTACTATTCCTCATCAACGGAAATTCCTCTTTTGGAGCCAATTTAGCCCATTATTTTTCCATTTCTTTCGTCAGCATTTTGTACGACCGATAAAGAATTCGTGTCCGTGGTTGCTATATAGGCTTTAAGGGACTCAAAAACACAAAATATCAACTTTATGCAAATTGAAATATTTCGTCAGTTTATACCCCTACTGAATCGTTTGCCGCCTCATCGTGTATGGGAGGTCTTCGTGGGTGTCGGACTGCGAAGTACGGAAGGGATTCAACCTCCCAAAAGGGTCACCCAGACTTGGAACTAGTCCGTTTCCACCCAAAAAGCTAAGCTAAGAGTAACCCATATCAGAAATGACCGCCGTCTCGGTAGCTGCTAGTCGCAAAGTAGTGGTCGGTCGCCCTCTGATCCACAAGAGCCGGCAACTACAGTGTAGTGACGACCTGAAGGAGCCCTGGCTAGGCCTACCTCAGGCCCGTACAATCAATAGAGACGGGTCGTTCGGGTATCCAAGCAAGTGATATGAAACCCTTCTATTCCGCTATATCGACAGTGAAAGATAGTCCTCTCTACAATCACTTCAGATTCTGAGGTTATGAGGTACTTCAGTTATCGAAAAAGTACTGCGAGTCATAGAAAACCAATCTCTCCACCGTCGTCATGAGCTACGCTGAAGTGGCGGCAAAATGTCGTGAACAGTTATCGTGTATTATTCTGATATACTAAACTTGACACGAAGAAAAAACCGAAAGAAAAAAGAACATGGCACAAAACCACCTTACCAAAAAAATATTCTGCAGGGAATGAGAAAAAAAGGAGTAAAGCTAAAAGGCACTAACCAATCAACAAATTTATTCGTACACTTTCCCAAAAATAAGTTCAAATCGTCTTTCATCTGGTTCTTCTCCTTCTTGTTAGCAATCATTACCATGATATATTCCGGAAGCTCGTCATCAACATAGACACCGAGTTCCTCCAATTTTGCTTTGATTGCCGCCTAGAATGAGGAGCTGTTTGAAGCTGAATATATATATATATATATATATATATATTATAGATGTATATATATATAATCAAATCTAACCTTTAGCTTTTTTGACACATCCACGTTTTGCCCTGCAGCCATAATCTCCGCGCAAATAAGTAGTTATCTAAAAGATAAGTTATTAAGCTGCATAGAATCTAGTGAACGTGGCACTTGGCTTATAGCTATCATCCTCAGAATACTGTTTAGTGGTCCGTTCAGCATCAAAAAGGCAAAATACCTCCACAACAGCACGAAATGGAACATCAGAATCAATGGAGGGTAGTGAAGAGTAGTAGTCCCATCAACTTGTAGGTCCAAGCCTAAGCCTAAGCCTAAGCCTAGGCGTGTCCCCGTAATTTTTTATTCAAAAAGACTAACTAGAAAAGTATACTTTGAAAATTAATGGGACCACAACTCTCTACAATGGCCTATTGATGCAGGAGAAAAGACACACACAAAGCACGGGCTCGAGCTCAATTAAAAAAAAAGACATTACGAATGTAAAATATTCATAAGAGATGTACGACTATAGATTCACTTCAAATGGACATAAAAATGACATGATGCTTAGAGGGGAAAACATTAAATCACAGAAATGATTACGTAGACGAACGCGCAAATCAATGAAAAGATGTGAGCTGTGGCAAAATAGGCGTCCGTAGCGCAATTGGTTAAGCCCCTCCCCCCGCTCGTGAAAGAGTGGAATGTGGGTTCGAGTTCCGCCTGACGTCAAAAGTTTGCACACCACTCAATACCACTGCGCATTTATCCATGGCATCGACTGTTTTTAAACCTCGCAATGTACATTCAACATAAACTCAAGAATGTTTAAAGCCTTACCCGAGGTTGGTACGCCAGGGCTATACACGCGTGTTTCGGGGGTCTCGCCCCCCTTGTCAGTAGCCTACGCCCAACATTAAGCCCTGCATTGTAGCAAAGCATTCATTTCAAAGACAAGACTTAAACATTCTTGACAGTTTATATTGAATGTTTATAGCGAGGTTTTGAAAACAGTTGATGCCATAGATCAATTTCGTCCTACCAGCCGAGATATATCAACTGAGAAGTGGTGATGGCACAGTGTTTATTGGATTACGCCTCCCTCCTTGCTACAATGCAGGG
This sequence comes from Parelaphostrongylus tenuis, assembly GCA_019055375.1. Classification (NCBI taxonomy): domain Eukaryota; kingdom Metazoa; phylum Nematoda; class Chromadorea; order Rhabditida; family Metastrongylidae; genus Parelaphostrongylus; species Parelaphostrongylus tenuis. The sequence continues at coordinate 337,428 of JAHQIW010000542.1, read as the reverse complement.
CTTAATGTGGGGCGTGGGCTACTGACGAGGAGGCGAGACCTCCGAAACACGCATGTATAGCCCTGGCCCTAGTATCGTTGCATATATTTAACATCAGACCACCTGCAAAAGCAGTTAACCGGTTGACAACGACATGAGCTGTTTTTAGCTCAAGCCGCGCGCCGTGTCTCGGAGTAAATATGCTTTGGCGCGCGCTGCTGCAAAGATCTGGTACTTATAGGAAGAATCTATTTATTTCTAATGTTGCTGCAAATATTTGATGATTATTACAACAACCACAAATAGCAGTTTCACAATTTCCTACAAAAAATTTATATTTGTTGGCATCATGCAATTTATAAAAAAATTCTCATAAATGTATGCACAAAGACTTCTGAGAGAGATTTACTAAACATATATTTTTGCTCCATTCATTGAAAATTCATTATAAACTACCGATGATCTTATCGAGATCTCATCAATCAAACTGTTCAAAACCTTATGATAATTCAACAATTAAGTTACGTTTACTTCCAAATTTCATCAAAAAGAATTTGGTCATGTATATATGCATATGTACATCAGTATATATGCATATAATATGTACATATATATATACATGTGTATGTAAACACGTATGTATGTCCAATCTTGTAAATGAGAGAAAGGATCCGAAATTCCGACCTACGTCAACGATCGAAAATCAGAGACGCCGTTCTACACGTCAGGATATCGAAAATAAGAGGACCGGACACGTTATGCGCTTCTACGACAACCGATGGACGAAAGCCGTTACCGACTGGATTCCTCGGGACATCAAGCGCTTTAAAGGAAGACCACCGACCCGTTGGTCCGATTTCTTCACGAAAGCGATAGAAGAAAGATATGATGCTCAGCGAATCCCTAGAGCGAGGAGGACCCACTGGGCTACTCTTGCATGCGATAGGGAAAAATGGAAGAGCTGCTGGCAGCCGCTCGAGTCACTCGACGATCAACGGGACGATAGGTGATAAAGGTGATGTATGTCCAATATGTCAGCGTGACTGGGTTCGCTGTCGATATCGAATCACGGATCAAATCGTTGACGGTTGGTTGCTGATAAACAGATGCGTTGAAGCGTAGAAAGATTGGGGGCAAAACAGGCGTTTGTTGTGCAAGGGATGGAGACGCGACCCGGAGAGGGTGAAAAGCGGGTTCGAGTCCACCTGCCTGACGCAAAGTTTTCCACACCACTCAACAACGCTGGGTAATGGAAAGATACGTTTGTATTCGACCTATCTCTTCTCCTTCACATCTATTTTGCTGAACAACACTTGGCGATTATCATTTGTGTTAGTGAAAGCACCGAGTATGGCAACGTATGGCACATACGGTGCGAGCGAAAAGAATAACTTGGAATGCCTGTAAATGCATTTGAGCCTTGCTATGGGCACTTACATAGTGCAAGGTACGTGCTTCGGCCTTCCAGTCTTGTCAGTTGCGCGGTGCCATTTCGTTCAGTCAGTTCTTCCGGGATCTACCCTTAGATACAGGGATCGACAACAAGCTTCTCACACTCGACGCACGCTGAACGAATCAATGTGGCGTTCTTTCAGAGTGACTGATTGTCGACTGCATGGCGTATGGCTGTTACGTGAGCATATGTAACAAACAATGAAATCGACTATTTTAAGACCTCGCTAAAGGACAAGATTCTCAGAGAATTGAGTGGTAAGCAAAAATCCAACCTCTAAAGCCAGTTGAACCCGCGTTTCCATCCATACCGGGCACGCGTGCTACCACTACACCGAGGCCATTGCCTAACCACCACTCATTCTTCAGTGCCTCTCTATTCGAGGTATCAGCCACCTACCTTTACACGTTGGATCGGCTAAGCAATCTCGCTGTATAAACACAGTTACGCTGACAGCCATTAAGATAAGCAATAATCTGATATTTTAATGTTTTTACTGCTCTTTTGAAGTGTCATGATGATTCACTTTTCTTAGGCTTGCTTGAAACATCATAACACCGCGAAAAAGCAGTGAAAACATTTGAATATTTGAGCATTACTTATCAAAATGGCTGTCGGCCTAAATTTGTCTATACAACGAAATTGCTTACCCGATCACACCTGATAAAGATTGGTGGCTGATAGCTATGATAGAGAGGCACTGAAGAATGAATGATGGGTAAGCGGTGGCCTCGGTGTAGTGGTAGCACGTGTCCTGAGCATGGATGAAACGTGGGTTCGACTCCAGGCTGAGGTCGTGTTTTTGCTCACCACTTAGCTCTCTTAGGTCAGTATTGTGGATTCGATTCGATATAAACACAGCATCTAAAGTATAGCCAAATTGATGTCTGCGACTTTGACTGAACTACCCACTTGGGCAGCCTCGTCAGTCGGGCAGACCCTTCGCCTTTAGCCGATCATCTCGGGGCCCCTACCTCCCCCTTTGAACAGTGGGCGATAACGACCGATTTACACTTTCGTCATCAAGTGAAAAACCACTAGATCGGTAGTGTTCGACACTCGATTGCTCTTGGCTGGTATTTTTGAAATATTATACCATCTGTCCCGAGCAATCGAGTGTGAAACACTATCAATCCAGTGATTTTTCACTTGGCGGCGAAAGTGCAAATCGTCCGTCGTCGGCTACTCTTTATAGGGAGATGTAGGGGCCCCGAGAGGATTGGCTAAAGACGAGGGGTCTGCCGGCTGACGAGGCTGTAGGGCCGAAGCACGTGTATCGGGCCACACAAGAGCCCATGACAGACCACATGACGACATGTTAGCTCAAATGATAATTCCTGATTTTCTTCTTTAAGCCAAACACGAGGTGTTACAATAAACTTTATTTGACACCTGACGTTTCGGCAGTTCGCCTTCTTCAGAGCCTGAAAAGGTCAAATTGTCCGCAATCCAATAAGCCAAACACCTCCATTACTCCTTTAGAAAAAAATCACCAGACCTAGATTTCAATCGCATCAAGCACAAAATCAACTCCCAATATACTCACCGCTTTTTATATGTGTTTCCACCGAATGATTCAAGTGGAGATCACAGGAAGGAGATCACATATGCTCGTAAGGCACCTTGCCCATCAAAACAACAGTCTTATATACTGACTCAGATCACGCGTGATAACGAGGCATTCCTCCCTGCGGTTTATACTTGGATTGGTGGTATTGATCCAAAGTGCTTCAAGAGTTTTTCGCCTTATGCCCGCATAGAAGAACACCTAGCTGACAAGCGTCTTAGTGGACGGAACACCCGCTAGGGACACATAGAGCACAGAAGCAGGACGGAGTTGATTTTGAGATCGAAGTCACCATCCTTGCGCAGGAACAAAAAACATCAGCGCGAAAACTTCTTGAAGCACTTTGGATTAATAAGACCAATCCAACTATAAATCGCAAGGAGGAATGCCTCGTTATCACGCGTGATCTGAGTCAGTATATAAGACTGTTGTTTTGATGAGTGAGGTGCATTACAAGCCTATGTGATCTCCTTCCGGTGGTCTCCACTCGAATCACTCAGTGGAACACATATAAAAAGCGGTGAGTATGCTGAGAGCTGATTTTGTTCTTGATGCGATTGAAATTTAGGTTCTGGTAATTTTTTCTAAAGGAGTAATGGAGGTGTTTGACTGATTTTGATTGCGCACAATATGACCTTTCCAGGCTCTGAAGAGGACGAACTGCCGAAACGTCAGCTGTCAAATAAAGTTTTATGTAACATCTCGTGTTTGGCTTGAAGAAGAAAATCAGGAATTATACTGAAGCATGCCGAGGTTCATAGACAGTCGGTCTTGGAAATTGTTCAATGAATGAATCCATATGATCGACTGTTTTTGAAAACCTCGTGATAAAAATTCAAAATTGATTCCAAGAAAAAAATGTTTTTAGCCTAGAAGAGGTTGGTACGCCCAGGGTCATACACCGGTGTTTCGGAGGTTCGTCCTCCTCGTCAATGACCCCCGCCCCACATTAAGCCCTGCCATCGTAGCAAGGAGGGAGGCGTATGTGGTGATGGCATAGTGTACAATGACACTGGTCCATCACCACTGTTCAGTCGATGGATTTCGGCTGGTAGACCAATATTAATCCATAAGATCGACTGTTTTTGAAACCTCGTGATAAACATTCAAAATAAATCCAAAAAAGTCGGCGGGGGTCACTGACGAGGAGGCCGAAACCTCCGAAACACCGGCGTATGGCCCTGGCGTACCAATCTCGTTTAGGCTCTAGACATTCTTCTTTTGGATTTATGTTCAATGAATGATTATGAGAACCTAGAAAGTGCTCCAATCTAGTGGAGATCAAAGGTCAACACCATCGTCAACGCGTCAAATGACAAACTTATGACGGCTCGACAACACGCGACAATACGAAAGTGTCTCTGTTTTGAGCTCGGTTAATAGCCTCTGACAGCAATGAACGCATGAAAATATGATGTGGACATAAAATTACATAAAGAATAATAGGTTATTCAATTTAAACCGACTCCCAACATGTAAAGTAATAAAGGAAAAAAGAAGATGCATTGCGTCGAAACACTCAAGGACGGTGTGCCTCGCGGGAGACACCAGGCCGCGCACATCCGACTCAATCGATAAATCGATTTTATTGATTGATTTCACAGGGTAGATCGATTTAGAGGGATCACGGCAAGCCAATAAAAGTGGAAAAACACAGAGCATTGGGGCACGATGGCCAGAAACCGCCCCCACCCTCTAGAGCGGTTAGGGTCCAGGTCATACGCAATGTGTTCTGCGCGCATCACAATTGACGCGATATTGCGGTCACTGCACTGCAATTCACGGTTCTTACATCATACCGTCCATGCGAATCCCCCCTCCCCACTCCATCTCCTCCGCCCTCAAGGAGCTTCTCTGATACCTCTAGGGTTTTCTATTATAAAGGGCTGCTCTTATGTTTTAGACGGCGGCAAATTTCTAAGCTGATCCCATTCGCTGTCGAGAAATTTTCCTAGGAGTGCTAGTAACCATTGAAAAGCTTAAATCTCTGGCTACAGCCACACGTCGCCCGTTTTTCAAAAAACCCTCTTATAGCGCTGTAAAATCCAGAAGAAAATTTAGTTTCGCACGACTGCATTTTTTCTCGTTTATGATTCGCTGGACAAAACTCCTTCGTCGCAGTGCTAGAGCTCATTCGATAGCGCAAGTTTCAAAGAGCCCAAAAATGTGTTCGCTCCATGGAGAAACTCCGCGGATCGCGCTTTAGGAAACGGGAAAGATTTGTGCTTTGATTCTCGCCGGACATAACTCTTTCTTTGGATATTGATAATCAATCGATAGCGTAAGTTCCATTGATTCCAACGCTATGCTATTTTTTTCTGGAAGTGCCGTTGAGCATGGAAAATTGACCAAGTTATGCATTTTCGACGACCTTGTTTACCGGCTAATTCACGGGTCGGGGCTGGGCGGAGTGAGGCGATTGATCGAGTTCGGAATATCGTTACTCAATTGGGGATTTTTTCACCGCATCGACAGAAACTTCACATTAAAGCGCATGATCCTGAAACTATGGAAAATTCTCTACACACTGATATGCTTTTCGTGCTTCGAGCGAATTATGCAGGTGATAAAATAAGTGCGAAAGGCGAGTGTGGAACACAATTTTATTCTGAGATTTACGGCGTTTGGTGGGGGTGTTTTGAAAAAACCGGCGACGTGGGGCTCTAGCCAGAGATCTGAGCTTTCGATTGATTACAAACACTCCTATGAAAAATCTCTATCCAGCGGTTAGGATCGACTTATTGTCACCGTCTAACATATGAGCCTCGAATGGACATTCCGTTCGTTTTCAATCTTTCAGAAATTTCCAGAATTTTCTTTTTTCCTGCCTTCAGCGGTTTTCTCGCCAATCTCGCATTTACAGATGAAATGGAGTCTACGGAGGATTTGAAAGCTGACGGAAATAGACTCTTTCAACAGGGCCGATATCAAGAGGCCATCGACGCGTACAGCAAGGCGATTATCAGAAATCCCCACGTATCTACTTATTTCACGAATCGAGCGCTTTGTTATATGAATGTGAGTTTCTTTATGACGTCCACTATGCAAGTGTGTACATTGTATTTTTAGGTTCATTTATGTTATCCGGGTACAAATGCAGAAGACGCTCCTTTTGCTGGACAAGAACTTCTCATAGAAGTGTTGGTAGTCATTCTATAGATCAAATCTCTAGCCACTGCGCTGCTTGCTCCTTTTTTGAAGAAGTTTCTTTATAACGCTGTAAGAGAAAGAGAACATTTGTGTTTCACACGCGCATATTTCTCGCAGATTAGAACTCGGTACTTGGTCATTATGAGGCGACAAATGAAAAACCGACCTTATTCGTTGAACAGGAAATCTTCCAGAGATTGTTAGTAATCATTCGAAAGCTGAGATTTCTGACTACAACACCGCGTCGCCGGTTTTCCAAAAGACCTTTTTATAACACTGTACAGTCAAGTATAATATTATGTTTCACACGCTCATAATTCTCGCCGAAGAGAGCTCTTTCCTTGGACTATTAGTAGTCAGTCGATAGCCTAACGTTTGCTGATTCTATCGCTATGCTTATATCCTAAAAAGACCGTTTCTCTGCAGCACAATAGGTGAATTAAGTTGAATTCGCATGTGCAGCCAAGGGGGTCTTTGGCCAATTCACGTGCCACTGGTTAAGTGGGCCACGTGCGCTGACCGATAACCGCTCGATCTTGGAGCGGTCTTACGACATCGCGTCAGCGGCACGTAGTCGCTTTACTCAGTGGCACGTGAATTGGCTAAAAAACCTTCTTAGTGGCATATGCGAATTAAATTTATTTCGCCTACTCCCTTGCGGAGAAGCGGTCTTTTTAGGATATAAGCACAGCGGTGGAATCAGCAAACGTTAGTCTATCGAATGTTTACCAATTCTGCAAAGAAATGGCTCTCTCCGACGTTAAATATACGGGTGTGAAACATAATATTATCTTGACCTTTACAGTGTCAAAAAATGTTTTCGAAAATCGGCCACGTGGGCTTTAGCCAGAAATCTAAGCTTTCAAATGACTACTAGCACTTCTTTGTGAAGCTCATGTCCAGCAAATGAGATCGATTTTGTATTTTCCGCCTCATGCCGGACAGGAACCTTGAACTCTTTCCGGAAATGATAAGAAACCACTCGATAGCGTAAGTTTCGACGATTCCAATGCTGTGTTTATATTCTGGAAAGACCGTTTCCATGCAATGTAGCGGAAAAAAATGAGATTGCATCTCATATACGCCGCGCATTTCTTTGTCGGGTAGTGTGTGCGCTGCTGAGGGGCTACCCTGGATTCAATACGGCGATCCATCGATCGCCTGACGCAGCTCACAGGTGGAGTGCAGTTCTTGTTATTTCATTCGAGATCTTTTCTCCGCTTCGAAAAAATGCTCCTAATAAAGAGTATGACACTGATGCTACAGATTTCCTCTACATGCTCATATGCTTTTCCTGCTTCCAGCGAATTATACGCATGATAGAAATGAAAGCGTGAGTTAAGTGTGAAGTATAATTTACTCCTGAATGTTACAGCTTCATAAAAGGGGTTTTTTTCCAAAGAAAGGAGCACGTAGCGCACTAGCCAGAGATTCAAGCTCTCGAATGATTACCAATACTCTTATGAAGAGTTCTTGTCTAGCGAAAGAAGTGGTTATTTCTTTGTCACCGGATAACATAGAAGAACTTTATTTTTGTTTTCTTCAGTTAAAAGCATGGAATAAGGCAGCAGAAGACTGCGCAAAAGCTGCATTTTTGGACAGGAACAATGTGAAGGTTGTTGTTTTTCTTTTTATTCTTACTTTTTTCTTATTCTCTTGCGTCAACTTCTCGTTGTTCCCGCATCGAATCCGGTACATTATGTCAGTATTTCCACAGCTGCATGCCTAACAGATTGTCGTGAATATTCACTTTTTGTGCGATATACGGCAATCGAATATTTCTCTCAGGCATACTACTTTGGAGGACGAGCAGCTATACAACTAGGTAATTATAATGAGGCTATTCGGCTTATTACAAAAGCTAAAGAGTTGGCAAGCAGTCAAAAGGTGGGTTCCTCCCTCATTCTACATTTTCCTCACAAGTTTTTTTTTCGTGTCCATGGAGTGTAAATCCAGATGAATTTCGGCGATGAAATCCATGCCCAGATGCGTCTTGCACGAAGGGAAAAGTTTCGTATGGAAGAAGAGAAGCGTGTGAAAGAAGAATGTGAACTGCAAATATATTTACGGAGGTAGACCATAAGCATTTAAAGACCTTTTTAATCAATTTTTCAGCACTATATTTTGGCATATGATCATATCAAAAGTCTTTGTTCTATTTATTGGTTCACTTCCGCGGATTCAAACTGAATGCATATATCTGGCAAGGACTCCATGGGAAGGACTCCACCCCCCCCCCCCCCGCCTCTACGACTCTTCGATTCCAACCCTCAGCGTGGCAATCAGTGTCTGTCCCACTCCTCTCTGCCACTCGGTACTCGTCCATCGAGAAGAATGTTGCTGTTTTCGATGCCCCACGGCGATGCTTCACTGTAGTTTTTTTGTCTTTTCAATCTCAGTTGGTGTCGAACGTCCTTCTATAAGGGTACAAATATAGATCATGGACGTGGGACGTGAATGTGAAGATATCATTCAGTTATAAGTTGCAGATTGTTGTGTAAATGGCGATAGAAAGTTGTAAATATTGATCGATTGAGCTGCAGTATTACTATATGAGATATGATGTGATTTGGTGTGCCAGTGATTCGAGCATATTGTGGTGAACACAAAAAGGTAACACACAAAAAAACTACTATGATGTCTTGTAGTAGGGGATCGAGCCGGCAACCTTCTTCCTTATGGACGGGTACCGAGTGGCAGAGAGGAGTGAGAGAGACAGTGATTGCCACGCTGGCATTAGCGTCACAGAGTCGCAGAGGGAAGCAGAAGAGTCGGTGCCGTTCCCATGCTGACGATTAGAGCTTTTGCCAGTTAAAAGGGCCCAGTTTGGGTCCGCGAAATCCGGCAGGTCAAAGTACAGCTAGTTTTTCGTTGCTCATTAACGAACGACGGCCATTCATTTTTTTGTTGATGAATTCGTTTTCTCCTATGATTCGGTAGGTGCCTGAAGTTTCCTTTATTGGGTAATTCTATAAGTTTTGACACTGAAGCAATAAACACTGAATTTACAACCAGGTGTAAATAAATTTGGATGACTTTGGTATCGTTCAACTGAGCATTTTCTTGCAAATATTTTGGCATACAGCTTCCCCATATTAGCTTTGAAATGGAGCTGTCTTGGGAACAAATTCGCTTACTACTCGTGCAGGAATGGCGCGCAGGGGAAAATGCTGGTGAAGTGGCGCGCAGGGGAAAATGCTAGTGAAGCGGTGCGCAAGGTTAGTGGAGCTTTCTATAGATGGCTTGAGAATGACTGTTCTCTGGATGTTCTCTCCAGCATTGAACTTTGAGAACTAGCTTCTAATTTTTTTCTGCAACTAAATATTGCTCCAGGCTCCATTGATCTTGCGCGTCGGTTCACTAGCATTTCTCTACGCGCCATTCGTGCATGAGAGTAAGCGAATTTGTTCCCAAAACAGCTCCAATTCAAAGCAAATGCAGGAACCTGTATGCCAAAATGTTTGCAAGAAAATGCTCAGTTGAACGAAACCAAAATCATGCAAGTTTGAACACTTCTGGTTGAATTTAGTGTTTCTTACTCTAGTACCAAAACTTATGGATCAGCCTAATAGGAACATGAAAATCTAGACTTTGACGTGAACGCCTGTTACTATGATGCGTCATCGAATCTTCTTCTTTTCGCATCACTATGCTGGCTTTAGTAGGAGATATTCGCTCTATTATTGGTGGAAGTTAATCTCATGATTTGACTGGGAAGCTATCTTGCTCCATAGATCTGTACATATGGGGATCTGTTTTTTTTTTTTTTGCTATTCCGTATTACAAACATGCTGCAAATGTAGCAGTGGCCACAAATTTATGAAAACTCTTTGATTTCATAATGCTCAAGCCCTCAACCTGTTTGATGAAGCCTCTTTTTCAAAACATTATGGTATTTTGATAGCCGTTTCTACCATTTCTTTTGCTTAGTTCCTCAATCGTATGTGATTCTGTGATAATGTATTGTGAGCCTTTCATAAGGTCTGTGATGGGCAGTTACACAGCAAGATCAATGCATTCCGTTCATTCAGTTCCGTGAGGATCTACGCCTGGCGACGACGAACTCTTTACACTCGACGTACGGTGAAACAATCACCGTGACGTTCTTTCCGAGTGAGTGATTGTCGATTGTAAGGTGTATAACTGTTACGTGGCCAGATGTAACAAACATTGCAGTCGACTATTTTGAAACCTCGCTCAAGGACAGTAAATCTGCCAATCTATTCTGAGCCTTTCATGAGGTCCGTTATAGGTACTTATACTGATACAGAGCAAGACATGTGTTTCGGCCACGTAACAGCCGTAGGCCATGCAATCGACAATCAGTATCTCGGAAAGGACGCCGTGGTGATTATTTCATTTTATGTTGAGTGTAAAAAGTTCGTCGTCGATTCCTCTGTGTTAGGAAAGTAAAAAGGATGTAAGAGCGGATCACGTATCTTACACTGTCTAAGTGCCCATAACAGACCTCGTGAAAGGCTTAAAATACATTGTCAGACTATAATGATTTGAGCGAGGTTTTCAAAGTAGTCGACTGCAATGTTTGTTATGTGATTCGTTCAGCTTGCGTGGTGCAGCGGTCGGAGGTGCTTCGCGAAACCCAGGTGGTTGTTCTATCGATAGTTAACGATCCGATCCCGCACCGAAGACTCACCAGGCTTTTCGTACCTTCGGGTTTGCTTAAGTGGTGCGAGACTTGTCTACGAGGATGGCAACAGTGACTTGATACATCGATAAACTACCACGAGCCATTGTAATAGTCAAGGATGCATTCACTCACCTAAACCAATGCTTGTTGAAGGCGAGTTCATGGCGCAGCTCTCAGAGATTTATGAAATGAAGAGCTATATCCTTTATCCTCTGAAGTGGCTTCGAATTCGTGACTACTATCTGCAGAGGCTTACCAGGTTTCCCGTGGTACCTCAAGGCTCTCTCTCTGCCTTCTTTCAATTCCATTTTAACCATATTGGTGCAATCAGCAGTGTTGAGAGAAGGGCTTAGTGGTATTTTGGTAAACGTAATATCCATGGGAATTGTTTATTTTTCGACACTGCATGCTTTATGGAATTTACGGAACAGTTCTCTTCATTTGATATTTTTGACATTCCTAGTTGAAGCTAGGTTGTACTGCGATATCCTTTGGTTCCCTGATATCTGCCTCAGAAATTGACCCATTTCAACAACCATTAGGAACTTTAGTTATCGTAAAATAAGTGGACTTCGTCGTGTAACGGTCCCATGTTGATCTCTCATTGATAGCAAAATGTACTACCAGTGGTGTGACTTCTGTTCATAGTAAAGGCCGTCTATATATCCTTGGTTTTCTTACACTTTATCACTTTTCGTAATAAATTATGGCTTATAGTAATCATTTGAATCATATGTTGTTATCTGTAAAAGATCACTTATAGCTTAGAAAATTTATCTACCTCAATGAATTTAATTTGTGGGTTAATGAATTCAAAGAACGTTGTCTTTCTAGAAAGTTTACTCAGAAGGTCATGCGTAACTGCATATCTCACTACTACCACTTTCTCTAATTTCTGAGGGCGTCTTTTCTACCATTCCTAGGTTCATTTCTGTCCTCGTATACATGCGCTTATGCCCATTGTATTTCTATCAATTCAATATATACATTCAGTTGCTTTTGTGACAGGACTCATTTCACACTATGAGTACAGGAGCACCGATTTAGGTTGATCGATGAGGATGTGAGCCGACAAATAGCTGAGGTGCTGTCGGGCGAGTCCAGTGCTGAAAATGAGCGCGATGAGGAAAAAAATCAGAATGTGGAGACAATAACTCAGTTGGGTGAGCAGCACAAGGCTCAACTGGACTCATTATTTGCACAGGTTAGTTATTTTTATCTTTAAAGAATTTGTTGTTCATAATCTAGACTTACCTACTTGTTCTAACTAGTTTGTCTTCTGATTATTGATCTCAACACATTTCTTGGCGAAGCTCGTTTCTCGACAGCATATAATTTAGTACCTTAAGGGATTGGGGACTCTATAGATTTTGAAAGAGAAATGTTTATAGCACTAATTGTACATACTATTTATACACGATGTTTCTCAAAATTACTTTGAAAAGTCTAGAACAATTTACTAAATCATATCAAATTATTAGGTGAGGTATCAGGTTAGTCGATTGGAAGGTTTCGTTACAAGTTGGAAATTGTCAAGGATGTAGCATCGAGTGTAATGTGCAGCATTATTTGCCTAATATTAATTGTCTTTTGCCGTTGTTGAGTGGTTGCGATGCTCGTCGCTGTGGCGTAGAGCCGTGCTCCACCCCCAACACTCTCCGGCAGTCTAAAACGAACGCCCTGTGGAACGCTACAGCTAGGTTATCATTGAGATTGCAAGGAGATATGCTCCACCAATATTCTACGTCATTTAAGAAGAAGGCGAAAAAACGAATTGAGTGCTAGATTATCGGGATAAGCGCAATAAATATTGTGATGACGGGTCGTGTAAATAGATAAAAATCATTGTCTTTCAATTTCCAGTCACCATCTTCACTATTAGAGGTTATCAAAACTATAAGATTTACATTGTGATGCTTGATTTCAAAAGTACAAAATGGTAGATCGTTTACTTATTTGACGATTTGTTCATTTGCGCCTATGTGAAAGGATGAATTGTTGCCATGATAAATACAAGATAAGTATGTTTGAAATAAGAATACAAATGGGTTCAATTCGGTCAGCGGGTAAGTCGAAAATTGTCCCCTTCCGCTGGACGAGAACTTTTCATAAGAGTGTTTAATAACCATTCGAAAGCTAAAATCTTTGTCTAGTCCGCTGTGTAGCCGTTTTTGAAAAGGTCATTTAGTAAGGCTGTAAAATTCTAAATAAAATTGTGGTATACATCGGGCACGAAATTTTATGACTACTTCTCTGGAAACACGAAAAGCACATGAGCGTGTAGAGAATATCCTTTAGCATCTCATTTAGACGTTCAATCTGTGAGTATCTTTCAAAGCGGAGAATCAATTCCTAATTGAATAACAGAAATCGCACTTCCCTATGGCTCGCGGAGGGGCCAATCCATTGCCGGCCGTGTTGAAACCCGTCGCATCTGCCCTAGCCCATACCCTGTAGATTAACCAAAATACCCATGCTCGCGTGTCTAAATTCAGTCTTCATTTCCTTACCGAACTGCAGAGAAACCGTCTTTCCAGAAAATAAGCACAGGCTTGAAATCTTCAAATTTTACGGTATTCAATGATTGCTTCAGTCCAAAGAGCTGTCTTGCGTATATGTACATGTATATATGTATATATATACATATATATATACATATGTAATATATATATATATAAAACTAGCGTGGAAACGTTCAATAATAGTTGGAATCATGACACTTTTGTATGCATTTGTTGTCCCCTTGAGAGATGTAATGTTTTAGAGGATGCATTAGAGGAAGGTATTGTTTCCGCTACATGTGCCTTACTCTTATCTCTCCTATCATATTTTACCGTTCTCTGGTGATGAAAACTTCCTTTGACTAAGACATAAATCCAAGTCTGATTAGAATTAGTCATTGGAACGCTCCCCGTTTATCAGGCCACAGCACTGCCTACCAGGCTAGTTATCAACGTGAAAGCCAAAGAACATTTCTGAGCCTTCCCATTTCCCACATTTTCTTCAACAACAAAAGTCTTTCAGCAAAGAATGAAAGATCAAATGAATTATATATTGACACTTTATGGACAACGTCCGATACTGCAACTGAGTTGGATGAGCCACAAATTGTTTTCATGTTTGCAAGGAATTTCCGTGTACCATAACAAACCGCTGGAAAAACTACGATACCTATAAGTGGTATACCGGCTACTCCCACACTTTCATCATGACACCTATAGTGGCCGCTCGTCGCAAGAGTGTTAATGTCGTCCTTATCGAAATCAAAAGTAAGGTAGAGGATTCAATCCATATAGTTTGAGACCTGTTTCAATGCATATCTCCTCTTTATGATGACTCGCGGTGGCTTGGCGATTTACCCAATCGGTCTTGTTATTCTATCGGAAAAGTCAGATCTCAGTTTACTTATTTCGAAGGAATGGAGCTCAAAGGGCCTATGACGTGGGATCGAACAAACAACAACACTTGTACGCTGGAGGACACCTCCAACCACTGCACCCACCCTTTTTTAATATATATGTATATATATTATACAAATACATATGTATATATATATATTTATACATACATATACGTGCCTACATGAGTGTATGTGAATATACATAATATGTATTCATATTTATGTACGCATATGTAATTGCTTATACATGTATATGAACAGTATATGTTTATACATCCATGTATAAATACAAATAGATGTATCACTTTGTTTTATTTTTTTTACCTGACCCATCTTCTTAGTTCTTTTTACTATGCATTTCCAGTAATTTTACCATTTGATTCGTCTCTTTGGTTGCTTTAGCATTTGATCCGCTTCATAGACGTCTTAGAATCCTATTCGAGCACGTCATTATGAAGTCTCGACGATAACTCTGCTGCGGCTTTCCGTAGGGCGTTCGCAGAAATGGTCTTTCCAGGTTGGAATCCTCGAATCTTACACTTTCGAATGATTACTAACAGTCTAAAGAAAATGCTATGTCTTGGGAGAAAAAACGCGAGTAAGGAACACAACTGTTTTCCTTTCATTGAAACATTATATGAAAGACTCAAAAATTTCACCCCACGTACAGCGCTAGACAAATATTTGAGCTTTCGAATGTTACTAATGCTTTCTATGAAAAGTTTTTTTCGAGCGTAAGAAATAGGTCTGGAAATACATGCTACTAAACGGCAAAGTACCACGTGCACGCATTATTGTATACATGTATATATTTATAGATTACATACATATGTATGTATACACGTACATATATATGCACATGTGTATATATATGCATATATATCCATGTTAATATACACCATTCATCCAAATTGAGTTAATATGGTTGGAGTTGTTTAATTCTTATCAAGTCATCATTTGAAAGAAAATTTTTCTATGTCATTTTCTTTGCACAGAATCAACAAATTATTTTTAATAAATAGTATAGAAAAGTTCAGAGGTGAGGTTGCTGTAAAAGAATGCTCTGTCAAAAACGTTGACAAATCAATGCGTTTTCTACTTAATTTCTATCAAAATGTACTGCACCGTTGTGATTCAATATGTCAGTGCCCATGTGTGTGATAACTTGCGAATATTTTACAGGTTGACGATCGCCGTAGAAAACGAGAAATTCCTGATTTTCTGTGTGGGAAGATCTCTTGTGCTCTGCTACAGGATCCTGTGATTACTCCCTCGGGTATAACTTACGATCGTGCCGACATAAAGCAACATTTACACCGAGTCGGTAGGTCAAAAGTCATGTTTGCAACATCACACTTTTCGAGTACAAAAAACTGTTTTGTCCATAGGTCATTTCGATCCAGTGACGCGTGCTCCACTAACTGAGGCTGATCTCATTCCCAATCTTGCTATGAAGGAAGTGTTAGAACATTTTCTTATTGAGAATCCTTGGGCTAAATACGAAGATTTGTTGAGTTAGATGTAAATATTGTTTTTCTTCCTCGGTACTCGCACTGATATGTGATGGGTTATACTGACACCAACTGGACAGAATGGTTGTTTTGGTTCTTGGATTGTTCTGCACAAATAGTATTTCTAGATAGTTGATTTAATGGGTCGAATTTTCTTTCTTACTTTGTAAGTATTAAAGACGTCTCATCCTGGTGTGCTGTGTAATGTACTAATAGGAAATTTTCCCCATAAAGTTTACATATCCTTTTTAGCTGATTTTTATTGCGAATCACTATTGTAACCTTTGTGTAGACGTCCTTTTTTGCAATGATTTTTTTCCAATGGCACTGTATCAATGACTACTTAAGCTTTATGCGTTTTTTTCTGTATTTCGATCTAAACTGTTTTAGTCAGCTACAACTTCTAGATCATAGACTGTATTGGCCATTTGAGGACGATATAGGGTTGATCAAAAGATTGTTTTAGGTTTACATTGCATAGTTTACATTTAATTTAACCTGGAATGGAATATAATTTTTTGGTGTTCTTGTCCAAAGTTTTATTGCATCCAAAGCGATGTGTGGAGTATGTACCAGGACATTCCATGGCGAAAGTGTAAAAGCATGAGGTCGTACGCTAAAAGTGACATCGAATTGAGATGGACAATCGTCTGTAATACTGTGACAGCTGGTGAGATAGTGTCGCATTCGGTGGAAGCATATTTACTATAAGGACTAGCACCTTTGTACGCATGTGACGCTTCTAGAAAACGAGAGAAGAAACTTTATTTTCGAATTCTCATTCGCCAAGTGCTCCGACTTGTGAATTCTGTCATTGGAGTAGAAGGGTATAATGGATACCTGCTGCTATCGGAAATGATCAAGAGTACATCAGTAAATACGACTATGTGATAACATGTTCTGAGCCTTTCATAAGGCATTTTAGGGCACTTATACCGTGCAAGACAAGTGTTTCGGCATTACGGCCTCGTCACCTGCACGGTGCCTTCCAGTTCAGTTAGTTTCGCGGATAGATGTCCCCTGCATAGGGGAGCCGACGTTGAACTGATTGAACCGAAAGGCATTATGCAACTGATGGGGCTGTAATGCCGAAACACGTGTCTTGCACTGTATAAGTGCTAAAACAGACCTCATTAATACTCAATATATGTTATTAGGCTATCGGATAACTTTGTTTTCATTTTTTGCAATTTGATAAATACAGGTTCTAATTTTTAAGTTTGGTTCCTGAATGATCTTCATAACAAGCTCTAGTAACAGCAAGAGAATGGGGCTTTATATCTGGAGCAATCAGCGATTCTCTGCTTAGAAATCACCGTATTCAATAGTACATATTGGGTCGTTTCATAAACTGTGGAATTGGAGCAATGAACACTAAATTTACCAACAGAAAGGATTATAATTGCATAATTTTGGCATCGTTGAATTGCACATTTCTTTATGAACATTTTGGTATACAACTTGCCTATACCTGCTTCAAGATGAAGCTGTCGTGGGAACAAATTTGCTTGCTACTCACGCACGGGTAACGCATAGAGGGAAATGCTAGTGAAGCAGCACGCAAGATTAATGGAGCTAGCTTCTTGGGAACGACTCTAGTGCGACTGATCCTCCAGAGTGTTCTCTCCAGCTTTGAACTTCGCAGACCACATCTTAGCCTACCTTCCTGCAGTCGTATCATCGTCCCAAGCTCCATTAATCATGCGCGCCGCTTCACTAGCATTTTTCCCTACACTCCATTCGTGCATGAATAGCAAGCGAATTTGCTCCCAAGTCAGCTGCATCTTAAAGCAAATATAGGAAAGTTGTATGATAAAATGATCGCAAAAAAATGCACACTTGAATGATACTAAAATCATGCAAATCTAGTTACTTCTGATTTATAAATTTGGTGTTTATTGCTCTAGTGTCAAAACTTGTGAAGTGACTAACACTAAAATTTGTAACAGTTCCTAAGACCGACTGTCTATCAACCTCGGCATTAAAAGATAAATTTGTTTTTGAAGTTACTTTATCGTTACGAAAAGGTAGAATATGCGGCTGGTTTTTGTATGAACGTAGTTTGAGTAAGAAGAGCGCTTAGTTGCCATAAAAAAGCGGACTTTCCAGTACGAAAGCTGCATTGATGGGATAGTGTCGCGTTTCCAACTCTATTTTCTCATATTTCTTTCGGTACTGCTCACAAATTGTAACTTGAATAACTTGCTACGTTGCTAGACTTTTAGAAGAGACATATGTGGTTTTTTTCAATATCTACCTGGAGAAAGGGTAGATAGGGAGCGCACTGCATATTGAGGAATTTGGGAATTTTTTCCGTTTAGGAAGTGTGGTGTTATAGCGGAAGTATTCAGATTGTTTCTACGACCTGTGCCCTTACTGAGAGCTCTTCTATCATATTTATTTTTATTAATGACTAATTCCTCCTTCAATGGCGACTTAAGCTAAATTTCATTGAAAAACCACCATAATGCATCCGAGCAAACCACTAACCAGCGACCGCTTGCGTGACAGGCGAAATAACAACGCTGTCCGCAACCTGTTAGATAATGAAATTGTGCGCCTGTCAGAGATTTGCGCTACGAGAAACGATTTCTCTTGCCGTCCCGAACGGGTTGAACATAGTCAGGAATGGTTAATACTCTCGCGATGACGCTTCATTTTTGATATAATGTTTCAAAAATAGCAGCTAAGAACAATCGAGTGTACAACAGTGTCAATCTAGTGATTTCTCACTTGACGGAAATTGTGTAAATTGTTCGTCGTCGCTACCCCAAGTGGGAGACTGGATCGCCCCGTGAGGATTGGCTAAAGACGAAGGGCCTGCCCGATGACGAGGCTGCTCAAGGTCGAAACACGTGTATTGGGCTGTACAAGAGCCCATAACAGACCACATGACATGTTGGCTCGAATAATAATCATGAGACGTGTTGGAATTTTAGCGTGGTCTTGAGAAAACACTCGAAACAAACGGTATAATGCTTCATTTTTGGTTTTGTCGCTGAGTAGGGCGCCTGGTTTGTTGCTGCACTTGTTCGGGCACCTATGGATATACACCGACCATCCCGACGGTTTTTTTGTAGCCCTACTTATCTGTTGTGATTTCATGTTCTAACAGATGTTCTTCTTTTACTTTCAAATCTGTTATAGCAGTGCTATGATGTTTTAATTATATATCCAAAGATGCTGAGTGATATTCAAATCTCCACCCTACGAGGGAGTTGCCCCGTTAAAAACCGTACCACAGGTTCGTGTTATCACTATACCCAGAGTTCATTGCCTTGCTACCACTCTTTGTGCAATGTGAGATATGGAGCAGCAACCAAACCGCTAGCAGCAACGAACCGTCAATGGATTTGGTCTATTAAGCACGATTCGGCATTAAACTATGCTAAGCTTTATTTCACTGTGCGGATCCCAGTACTTCCAGCATTAAACCTGATTGAGCGAGTTTCTTTGCAATCTCGAGGATATCCTGGCTTTGGCGTTCCATAAGGCATTGTTGTTGACTGCCGGAGAGGGTTTGGGGCGGAGCTTGGCTCCGCGCGCGTCGCGATGAGCATGACAACAACTCGGCCACGGCACCTCCATTTCAAGTTAGCAGCTGTTATAGATCTCTTCAGAGACCATGTGGGATGTTTTGTCCCACACCGCGCGACGTCAAATCACATTCAGTGAGTGCAATTTCGGCGCCCTGCCCCATGAGAAGGGTGGTGCATCTTGTGGGAAGACAGACGCATACAGCATGATGGATGCGAGGAGACGAACCCAGTTCTGAGGTAACAGTATCATCGTGCAATGATGGAATCTTTTGAAAAAGCTCCTCCAAAGGTGACTTTAGAAGAATATCTGTATGTTCCAAATTACATTCTTATGTTAACACGAAAAAAACTACATCGCTGTAAAAGGGAGCATATTTTCAATCGGTATATGACATTTGTTTCTTTTTTTAGTCGATGTTCTTGATAGCTTGAGAACTGCCGATCTTCATACTAAGTTTAGTTTCTGACTCGACCTTCATACTATGTTTTACTAATGGAAAAAGTTAACGTTTTGCTTGCGGAGGGG
The DNA here is from genome assembly GCA_019055375.1 of Parelaphostrongylus tenuis. Classification (NCBI taxonomy): domain Eukaryota; kingdom Metazoa; phylum Nematoda; class Chromadorea; order Rhabditida; family Metastrongylidae; genus Parelaphostrongylus; species Parelaphostrongylus tenuis. The sequence goes on along the minus strand of JAHQIW010000542.1, from coordinate 317,655 downwards.
CTTTGTTTCTACTTTACAGCGAATTTTCTAGTATTTAATATAGATAAATTCTGATGATGGGGAAACTTCAATGACAGGATGTCAGTAAATGAACTTTCATAATTGTATTTTGAGTGAAAATAACGCTCACGTTTCCACGTTTTCGTTGATGAGGACCAACGACGTTTTTCCGGTGGCGGAAATGGCGGCCCAGACCATCATAGAAGCCGGAAAATGCCGGAGGCCCGTGTTTCTTGCTACTGCAGACTTCTGCTAACTCTTTTTGAGAAACGAACATCGATTATGGCGATTGTGGAGCAGTTCGGCGTTGACACGTGTTTAGGTCGAATACTGCGAAAATATGTGCGAACATCTTATGCAACTCAACTATTACGAAATGTTAATTTTTACGGTGCATAACGGAACTGAAAATAGACAAATACATAAAACAGATCGTAGACCACACTGCGCAAGGAATTTGATATAATTATTAGCATCAATGAAAAATACCATATCAGTGCCAAAATTGACAAAATGATGTTTAGACCAACAATTAAGTTTTCGGCAACGTGATAATCTGAAGACTTGACGGACTTGTTCAGCACAATGCCCTATCGTTCTACGTATATGTTTTCTGATAATGATTATTTCCCACTACCGAATATCTGCTAACCTCGGCATTTTTCAATAATTCACACATTTTTCGGTTCTTTTCGCTTATCCGGAGAAAAATGATTAATCGCTCACATTCGCTGGGCAAAAATTCTTTATGGCAGTGTTAGTTATCATTCGAAGGCTTGAATATTTGGCTAGTTGTATATTCGAAGTACCCTTCTATTACGTAGCATCGTTGAAAATAAAATCATGTTTCACACGATTACGCTTTTTTTCTTCTTATCTTGCTCCTAATTCGCTGGACAAAACTCCTTCCCCAAGATGCTAGCACTCTTTCGATAGCACAAGTCTCGAAGAAGTCAAAAACGTGTCTACTTTCCGGAGAACTTATTTTTCTGAAAAAAAAAAACTTGCGCCGTGGCCGAGTGGTTGTTTGGTCACGGCGCGCATAGAGCCGAGTTCCCTCCCCCATCCCCACTTCTCTCCGGCAGTCAGAACCAACGTTTTATGGAACGCCACGGCAAGGCTGTCCTCGAGATTGCAAGGAGACACGCTCGACCAAATTTTTGTGCCGTTCAAAGAACAAGAACGAATTAACTGCTAGAAGTACTGTGATCTGCACAATGAAAAAAACACTGTGATGACGGACCAAATAAAATCAAATTAAGTAAAAGAAAGAAAATATTTGTGTTTTACACCTCGCCGTATAAGGCTCTTTCTTTAAACGTAATCATTCAATAGCGTACATTTCAGTGAATCCAGCGCTATGCTTATTTTCTCTAAAGATCGTTTCACTGCAGTGTAGCAGGGAAAATAAGATCGAGTTCCTTATATTCGGCGGCTTGTTTACCGGTTAACCGATGGGCGAGGGGCGATCGCGATGACGTGACGGGTTAGACATGTTGGGTAGAACTTGTTATTTAATTGGTAATCTTTTCTTCGCTTTGAAACAAGTTCCATATAAAATTATTGACATTTATACTACGAGATTTTCTCCACACGTTCATATGCTTTTCGTGCTTCCAGCGATTTATACGCGTGATAGAAAATGAAAGCACAAGGCGGGTGCGAAGCATAATTTTATTTTGTATGCTACAATGTTGTAAAAGGGTTTTATCAAAAAAAGGCCAAGTAACGCTGTAGCCAGAGATTAAAGCTTTTGAATGATTACTAACACTTCTATGAAAAATCTTGTCCAGCGAATGAGGTCGATTATTCATTTTTCCTGGATACCTGAAATGAACTATTATTCTTTGTAAAACAAAACTCGAGGTTGATATAATTTATCTTCTTTAGATAGCTGACATTTCGGCGGTTTCGCTATCTTCAAACCGTGAAAAGATAGGGTTGTCCACAACCAATCAGTCACCTAGTAACCTCCGTTAGTTTATCAAGAAAAATCACCAAGTCTAGATTTTAATCGCATCAAGCACGAAATGACCTTCAAATGCTCACCACTTTCATAAACTCTCAACTGAGTTGTTCAAATGAGATCAATGCCAAGAATATATGGACTATAAAAGTATCTCTCACATCAAAATAATAGTTTTGAATACTGTCTCATATCACCCGTGGTAGTGAGGATTCCTCCCTGCAGTTCGTGTTTGGATTTATGAAGATATATCAGGCGAAACTCCAAAATCTTACGCGCTGAGGTTTCGTTCGTGTGCGAGGATGGGTAAGTTATACTTCAAAATTTTCTGCGTAACACAACTCTATCCTATGCGAGCGTAGTGGGGTATTTAATTTAGTTCTAAGCTTGCCAACTAGGTGCTCTTTGTTGCGGACAGAGTGATCTACCCGTTTTCTTAACGTATTTATCGTCACACGCTTTAAGGAGACGCGTAAAGTGTACTATGCAATCATCATCTCTAGCATTAGTGCATATTATGCACTCGTACGTTGTACATAAAGCGATTGCGAACCAATTGGTGCCTCGGAATTCGGTGGTAATTCAATTATTGCTACCAATTTTCTACAAGCCTGCTCTTTTCAGACGTTTTATATTATATTAATCTGATTTGAGAAGAAAGAGAGGGTAATCGGGACCTTTCTTTCGTTGGAACTATCGTTTAGGAGTAACTCACTTCCTTTAAACCTCCACCATAGAGCTACAAACTGGTAGCCATCAGAAATCGCTATTTTCCGAGACAAATTCAGGGATTTTATTCTCTGCGCTCTTACACTACACGACTAGCGGCTGATTATTAACTTCGTTATAGCCTTAATTCTCAACCAAGAAGAACTGAAATGGAACCAACGCAAACGCGAAAGCTACAAAACTTACCATGTATTCGTGTAGAGGGGAATTTTAGCGCAGAAAGTCCCGCTTGTAGCGCCGCTTCTGTGGACAAGTCTCGATTAAGAAATAACTTGTCGTTTCTAGTGTTTCATCGGACCACGCTCAAAATTCAGTAGCTTTATAGTTACAACACTGCCCATTCAGTGATATTTTCACTTAATGGCGCGTGTAAATAATATTTCTGCGCCTTCTCTGGGTAAGAGGGTTGCGTTGCCCCTAGAGAAATTGGCTAAGAGGAAAGGCAATGTGCAACTGAAGAGGCTGCAAGGCCGAAACACGTGTATTGCACTTCATAAGTGCTCATATCACACAACATGCAAGGCTCAAAAATAACTATAAAGAAAAAACTCTTGAGAGGTTTCATTTAATTTTCAATAATAGAATATTATCGTAGTAAAGTGCCAAAATTTGTTATATCATAAAGAACTCTGTAGACTCAAACAAAATTCATTTCAATCAGTGAAAATTTGTACGGATTAGCATTACCGAGTGGAGATTTATTCGTAGAGATTTATTTTTTAAACTGGAAGGCTAGAGATTATTGTCGGTCATGTATGAGTCATATATAACTTTGTCGTTGTGAATGTTTTGAATTTCGCAGCTGTCGAAGATGTGAATCACATCGTTTTCAAAATAGCAGAGTAATACATCGTAAATAACGAAAGCTGTCGATGTTGATCAATCTCTGAGCGATGCGCCGTGAACCTGACTTCATCAAGCAATGTTTAAGATGACCGAGTGCATACCTGGCCTTTACAATGACTTCCGGTGGTCTATCGTTGTATCGGGTCAGCACTGCTATCCCCTCGACAAGTCTTGTACCAATTCGCCGATCCCGGAAGGATGGAAGGCTTGGCGAGCATTGGGCGTGAAACTGAACCATTGACCACGATTGTAGCGCAGGGCACTTCTAAGCATTACGAAAGACGCGACCAATACATTACAAAGTTCAAATTTGTTGTCTTGATATCCTGTGATCAGCTGTAGTTCTAAGACACAATCTCGGATAGAATAACGCAAACTAGCAGCTGTCGTCATTGCGATATTCAAAACTCTGAAGTCTATAATCTTTCGCTTACACAGGCTTTTTATAGATCTTAATTGTATCTCACGTTTCGGCAATCTCGCCTTCATCAGGCCCTCGATGATTCCGAGTGTCCACAGCAGATGTTCTTTGGACGATGTTGCTTGTCATAGCCGTTAGATCGAGACGAATTGAGTAGAGTGGATTACTGCACGATTGAATAGCGCCCATAACGTTGCCTTTTATACGCGGTTCCAACTATGATGGTCTGACCTGATATAACTGAGCAGTTCTTTGCTATACGAACGGCACAGTCCTTTGGCGATTGTCGATGATTATGTGGGCTTCTGCCATGAGAACATCTATAAATCGGTCTCATCAAATGCTTTCACACCTCGCCTTAATCAGTCAATAAAAGTCTGTCAGAATATTCAGAGCCTTTTTGAGGCTGCTACGTCAGAGTCATACATCGTTTCGGTGGTGTCGCCCGCTTCATCACTAGTCCACGCCCCACATTGAACCCCTACTTTAAAGCAGGGATAGGAGACGTTATTTATGGTGATATCACGTGGTTTTGATGGTGATATAGTGATAACACGATATCACGTGCTGTCACTATAAATAATGTCTCCCATCCCTGCTATAAAGTAGGGTTAAGTGAGTGGCGTGGCCACTGATGAAGCGAACCACACGTACGTATGACTCTCACATATCAACCTCGAAAAGGCTTGAAACATTCTCACAAACTGTATTGTATGCCATGAGGATTCTTTGATTTTACCACTCCTCTCGCAATATTATGACGTAATTGTATACTAAAGGATGCTGAGCGATGCTCAGAGCTCGCACCTCAGGCGGGAGTTGAGGTGGCGTTTGATCGTACCAAGGTCGCCGTGCTAACCTCTACACCAGCGAGGCCGCCGCTACTCCCAGATGTTTCTTCCATATAATACGTCGCAGCTGTCAGCAACCACCTAACCGTGCATTACATTATAATAAGCGTTGTAACTGTTGTAAAGTGAGTCAAATTAATGAGTCATATAGATTGAATTGATCAGCGATGTGGATCAACTTCATATCGCTAAAGGCCACCATCCGTCATCCACTTCGTCGAAACAGTGTCCACCAGCACAGCACGTTTGCAGCTGATGGATGATGAGTCGTTGAGCCATTCATTTCGCTTTTCTCGCTAATGCCTTGATCTTCTCTGTCGCTTGTCCGATTACAGTTTTTTTTCCTCCGACTTCTGTTTTCTTTCTTTTTTTTTCTTTTTTTTTCCATTCGTTTGTAAACAATTTTTTCATACTATTAGTAATCATTTGGAAAATCTGAATCTCTTGCTACGAAATTATTTTATTTGACCGCCTATTGCGGTGTTATGATGTTTCTATAAACCCAATGATGTAAGTGGTGTGCAAAAACGTTTGCGTCAGCCGGGATTTGAACCCAGATCTTACTCTTTGGGTCTGGGTTCAAATCCCGGCTGACGCAAACGTTTTTGCACACCACTCTACATCTCTTGCTACGGTTTTCCAAAACAGCTTTTTATAAAACTGTAGCATTTAGAATAGAATTTCGTTTCACACTCGCCTTTCGCCTTCATTTTCATTACGCGTATAGTTCGCTGAAGCACGAAAAGCACCTCGGCGTGTAGAGAATTTTTCGTAGTATCAGAATCACGTCTTTATCAAAAATTTCAGTCGATGTTGTGAAAAAATCCCCAACTGAATAAGAATATTTCAAACGCAACCGATCGCCCCTTCCCCTCCCCTCCACTCGCTCCGTGAATTAGCCGATAGACGAGGTCGTCGAACTTTGAAACACGATCGATTTTCCCTGTTAAACGCTGTTTTGAGAAAATAAGCCCAACATTGGAATCATTGGAACTTACGACGTCGAATGGTTATTAATAGTCTATAGAAAAAGCTCTGTTCAGCGAGGTGTGAAGCAAAGATATTTTCCTTCTCCTACAGCGCTATCAAAAGAGCTTTTTCAGAAAGCAAACACATTTTTGAGTTCTTCGAAACTTGTGCTATCGAATGAGTACTAGAAGTCTAAGGAAGGAGTTTTGTCCAGCGAAACATAAGCGAGATGAGAAAAAAAACACGTGGCATGTGGTACACAATTTTATTTTGGATTTTAAAGCGCTATACAAGGATGTTTTGAAAAACCGGCGACATGGGGTTGTAGCCAGAGATTCAAGCTTTCGAACAGTTACTCCTCACACTCCTATGAATAGCTGTTGTCCAGCGAATTAGATCGGTTTATAAATTTGCCCCCTCCTAATCAGAAGGACCCATTTTATAAAGCGAAATCGCATATCCGACCAAACCTGTTAAAGGCTGGTGGCTGATAGCTAACATAGAGATGTCGAAGAATGAGTGGTCGGGCAAATGTGCCTCGGTGGTTTCGTGGTAGAGCACGCGTCCCCGGATAGGATGAAACGCGGGTTCGATTCCCGCCCGAGGCCGTGTTTTTGCTCACCACTCAATTCTCCTCTTGGTTTTATAAGGACCCATTTTTCTTCCAGAAATATAAGTGAAGTGATGGAGAGCACTGGTCTCTGGTCGATCTCCTCGGTGGCGGCGACAGTGATGGAGCGAAGTGTTGCTCCTCCTGGTCGTCGTCCTGGTGATCGTCCTGGTCGCGTGTCGCTGTCGTCGTCGTCGTAATGGTCGTCGCCTATCAGCGTGTGGCGCATGACCGACCGACTTGCCTGCGATGCGACGAGACGACCGCCACCTAGCAGCCACAGCCACATTCTTCCTTCGCTTTGTTGTGTAACAATACCATTGATTTTTTACTCTCGTGACGACGTGTGTGTGTTTTCACTTAATTTTATTTATTTGTTCCAATCTCATGTTGATCTCTCTCCTTCTCAGCCGACTTAGGAGCTTCATGATCTCCACGAAATTCTCTTTCCATTCATCCTTTCATTATTATTTGAGCCAACTTGTCATGTGGTCTGGTAAGGGCTCTTGTACAACCCGATACACGTGTTTCGTCCTTACTACCTTGGATTTTGGCTCAAATAATAATGAAAGGATATATTGAAATTCGAGCGTGGTTTTGATAAAGCACTCGAAATAAAGGTATAATATGATAAAAATACCAGCCAGCTAGCAATGGAGTGCACAAACACTCTGCGTTAGTTGGAAATTTCACTTGACAAAGGGTGTAAAACGTTCGTCTTCGATGACTCTCTATAAGGAGTATAACGCTTCCGAGAGAACTGACTATAAAAAGATCGACAGAGGACGGGTTCTGCCTGGCTAATGAGTCTGTAAGCCCGAAACACGTGTATCAGGCCATACAAGAGCCCATTAACAGATCATATTGAATGTTGGCTCAAATAATAATGATTGCTTATTTTGAAATTTGGAGTGCGGTCTCAATAAAATACTCGAATAGAAGGGGGTATCAATTATTAATTGATGACCAGCCCCTTAGGGTCAGTGCATCCATCAATGGGCTGTGCCTAGCCCAGGCCGCGGAAAGATCAGAAAATCTAAGCGGTGAGTGTTTTTGAATTGAACTTTTGTACTATGCGATCATCCAAAATTCCCTTCCTGATGTTTTCTGCTAGGGTTATGGAGGTTTGGCTTAGTGGATTGTGGGTCAGTTTGATCTTTCGAGGCTCTGAAGAAGGCGAGCTTCGCTGAAACGTGAGCCACTACTATTTTTGTAATATTCATGCTGCATTATAAACTGTATTGTTGTATTGCTTCGCTAATATTCAAGAAACAATATCACTAACACCTCGTAACGGCTCATCAGAAGAAACTTCTCCTGCGATTGATTATTCTTCTTACTAGTCAGTAGTGCAGCGGGTTAAAGCACTCGCAACCGAATAGAGTGAGGTGCTGGTTCGAGTCCCGTTCTGCGCAAGACGTTTTGTAAATCATTCTACGTCGCTGGATATATTTCTTTCTACTGTCTCAAGTCGCCATCGTTTTCAAAAATCTCAAATTGCTATATTATTATTTTTGTCTTTTATCTCTCAGGTCGTGTCATAAGTTTTAGCACTAGAGCAATAACTTATTAACCAGAAGTTATTTAAATTGCATGATTTAGTATCATTTAACTACGACTTTTCTTACGAACATTTTGGTGTACAATTTGCCTATACTTGCTTTAACTCTTTACGAAACTTGAGGGTCATTTTGACCCTCAAATTTTCAGAGATCTTTTTTGGCTGTACAGAGGTTTTTGTTTAGAATTTAAGTAATCATTCGAAGGCTTAAATCTCGAAAATTTCTACACTTTACTTGGTTTTCAAAAAGGCCTTTGCGGTCCACTGTAGCAACAAGAATAAAATTATGTTTCGCACTCGGTTTGCCTTATTTACTCAGCTAGAATTCGTGGATCGCTTTTTATTGGACAGCACTAAGCTCATTCGATAGCTCAAATCTCGGAAGACTTGAAGCCCAAGTGGTTCTCAAAAAAGTTTGCATAGCGCACTGTGAGAGCGAAAATCAAATTACGTTTCACATTCGGAGTTTCCTTTGCATATAAGAATTGTATGCGCACTAAAAGTATACAGTCTTGTCGAGAAAATTATGTTCTATCGTATGCTGCTGAAAAATATCAGTTTTTCTGTAGGGTAATGTGGAACTGCTAATCGTAGGTTCTGTAATATTCATCAAATATCTGATACAAGATTAGGAATAATGGAATAAGTTCATCAATTGAGTACCAGATCTGCATGGAAGCGCGCGCGAAGACATTCACTGCAAGACAGACGAGAGAGAGAGAAAGAGAGATGTGAGCTGATAACAGCTCACATCGTGTTTAAGCGATTAATTTTGAGCATCGTTTCACCAGCATTTTCCCTGCACACCATTCGTGCGTGAGCAGTGAGCGAATTTGTTGCCAAGATTATTCTATTTTGAAGCAAACATAGGAATGTTGTATGCCAAAATGTTCGCAAGAAAATGTGCAATTGAACAATACCGAATCGTGCAATTTAATTACGTCTGGTTAACGAATTTGATTTTCCTTCCTCTTCTTCTTCTTATTCTCCCTTTTCATAGAGAGAGGGAGAGAGATGTAGAGATAGAGAGAGAGAGAGAGAGAGAGAGAGAGAGAGAGAATGAAAGAATAGCCTAGGAAAAGCTTTAGAGGGTGTCAATGACTAAAAAAATAACATACCTATGTTTATTTTTTTCTCTTTCTCGTTGTATTTTGCACAGATCTCGATCTCGACTTTGATCATTGACGCGTTATTATTCTTTGAAGTGATGTTCGGCTGTATATATCTTTTCCTACATTAGTTTTCTCATTTCAGATTAATGTGATACGACCAGGACGGTGCCTTTCCGTACGATAGAGTGCCTTCAGTAGACTTCGACGTGTATTTACTCGTTTTCATGTTTATGATAAGCTCTACATTATTCCTATTCTTCTCTTCTACTCCCCATGACTCCTCTGTCTACATGTGATCCCATATCCTCCCCATCGGGCAGCGGACGGCTGACGTCAAATCAACAAAACTGGGCGAATGCCTTCGTCGAACGGATCTACCAGGTATGTTTCTTTGAGGTTATCATTTATCCCTAATAGGGATGTCGCTCGGTTTTTCTAAATCTTGTCTCACTGTTTAGCAGCTTTTGTTCAGTATCACCATCATATTAACTTTGGAAGTGCATTTAACTTCAGTAAGCCTGATAATCATTATTTGAGCCACGCATGTCAGTGGTCTGTCAATGAGGACTGACTTATAGAGCCCGATACTTATAGAGCGGTAACGGGCTCTATAAGTTAGCCCTGATTGACAGACCACTGACGGGCGTGGCTCAAATAATGACTATTAGGCATATTGAAATTTGAGCAGTGGTCTTAAGAAAACACTCGAAACGAAAGATATGATATATATTGCATTTAATTTATCTGAATTGTGACCACCAACTTCTTCGAGTCTTAAGGTAGCTTATATAGGGTTTTATATGTATAAACGTTATCATATTTTCCTTTTCATGAATGTAATAGAGAATAGCGCAGTGGATAGTGATGCCATGCTATTAGGAAGCGTGGTCGGGCCAGCTCGGATATCCGCAGAACTCTATAGAAAATCGCCTCGATCACCGTCCTCCAACATTCATAGAAGAGCAATTCTCAGCCAACAATCGAAACAACATGCAAGCATTCGCAGAGCTATTTTGGGTACATGCGAGGAAACGATTCGGATACAAGAAATGTTAGGATCCGCGTTGCGAATTGTGATGCCGGGTCATGCAAGGAAGAGAAACTTGATTCGTTCAGGCTCTGAAGTCGGCCGTAACGTCAGCCGTTATGTTGGGCTGTACAAGAGCATCCTCGTGATTCATCAAGGAGAACATTGGCCTACTATTACCTTCCAATCGACTGTTTTCTAAGCACGCTATAAACATTCAATATCACCTGTATCAACTGTCGTCCCGTTGATCGCCGAGTGACTCGAGTGGGTACCAGCAACTCTTCCATTTTTCCCTATCGCGTGCAAGAGTAGCCCAATGGGTCCTCCTCGCTCTAGGCATTCGCTGAGCATCATATCTTTCTTCTATCGCTTTCGTGAAGAAATCGGACCAACGGGTCAGTGGTCTTCCTTTAGAGCGTTTGACGTCCCGAGGAACCCAGTCGGTAACGGCTCTCGTCCATTGGTTGTCGTTGAAGCGCATCACGTGTCCGGCCCACCTTATTTTCGATATCCTGTCGTGTAGAACGTTCAAAACATTCAATATAGTCTGTGAGAATATTCAAGCGCGAGAATGATCCGTCAGTGGCTTAGTTACGTTTCGGCGATCGCCTATCTCATCAGGGTTACTCGCCTCATAGGTGGTCAACTCTGCTTTATAACAGGGATGGGATCCGTTTTCGGTGATAGGACGTGATATTGTGTTTCTCACCACTTGTTCAGTCAATGCCTTAGGGCTGGTAGTGAAGATAAAGACATTATTTTCCAATCGACTGTTTGCAAACCTCAGTATAAATGTTCAGTATAGTTTGTGAGAATGTTCATTTCTGTTCGAGTTTCATTCGACAGTGGCTACGCACGTTTTGGTGATCGTTTACCTCATCAGAGCTACTCGCCCCGTTGATCAACCCTGCTTCATAGGAGATGGGGAGACGTTTTTTGTGACGGTACGTGATATTGTGGTTCTCACCACTTCTTCAGTCGATGACTTAAGTCTCCTCATTCCTGCTTCAAAGTAGGCTCTGAAGAAGTGGGCGATATCGCCGAATCGTATGTAAGGCATTGACGTATCAATCTTGGAAATGATTGAACATGTTCACAAACTATAAGAGGATAAAAGCTGTCGGCGTTGATCAATCCCTGAGGGATGCGCCATGCATTCGACTTCAATTTTTAACTTCGTTTGAGGTAATTGAATGCATATCTGGCCTTTACAATGACTCGCGGTAGCCTCCCGCTGAACCGAGTCAGTTCTGCTTATCCTCCCAGACACGTCTGAGACCTGTCTGGTACCAATTTACCGACCGCGGAGGGATGGATGGCTTGGTGAGCCATGAGCGCGAGATCGAACCCTTGACCTCGTGTGCGACGCAGAGCACCTCTAATCACTGCGCCACATGCGCTCTTCACAAACTATATCGAACATTAATAGCGAGGATCAAAAATAGTTGAATGGAAGGTAATAGCTTTATATTCACAGCCAATCATAAGCCATCGACTGAAGTAGTGGTGGTAACCACAATATCATGTGCTATCACCAAAACACTCCTCTCAATCCTTGATGCAAGGTAGAGTTGACTACTGGAGCGTGTGGCTCTGATGGAGCGGGCGATATTGGCGAAGCGTTTGTAAGCCACCGACGTCTCAACCTCGAGAAGGCTTTAACATTCTCACAGACTATATTGACCTATTGTGTTGATTCAGTAACGGATTTTAAGCTTATCTGAGCTGTGATTATCAACATATTTTCCTATATATCTTTAGTTTCGAGTGTTTTCTTAGGACCACAGCTCAAAATTCAATATGCCTTGCAATCATTTTGAGCCACGCATGTCAGTGGTCTGTTAAATGGGCTGACTTATAGAATCCGATATATGTGTTTCGATCTTGCGATCTCGTCAGTCGGGTGCTTACCCTTTCGTCTTTTTTGCCAATCGTGTGTGGAGGCCTAGGCCCTCTATGGGCTCTATAAGTCAGCCCTCTTTGATAGGCCACTAACATGCGTGGCTCAAAGAATGATTACTAGGCATTTTCCTTATAATCAATTCAGTACCACGAGCCTGATGACACACTCTATATGGCCAACGTTTCGATGTCTTCGTGTTCTTTAGAGCCCATGACTCTAGACGATTGTTCTTCAGTGCAGCATCGTCCGTTCGGGTGAAATTATCTCACTCAACGAATCACCACTATACCGAAGCGTTATTATTGTTACATGTAGATTAGATAGCGATGTGTTGTGTTTGCTACGTAATGGTTCCATAAATTTTGGCACTGGAGCAGTAAACACCAGATTTATCAACCAAAAATAATCAAAACTGCATGATTTTGATATGTTCAATTAAATATTTTCTTGCGAAGATTCCGATATACAACTTGTATACTTGATTTAAGGTGAAGCTTCCTTGGAAACGAATTCGATTGCTATTCATGCAGGAATAGCGCATAAGGGAAAATGCTAATGAAGCGGCGAGCAAGATTAATGGAGCTTGGGGCAATGATAAGGTTGCAGAAAGGACGACGAGGAAGTGGTTCCCTTAGTGGAAAGCTGGAGAGAACAGTCTGAAGGATCGGCCAAGCTTGGGCTATCCACGGAAGCTCCATTAATCTTCCGCGGCGCTTCGCTAACATTTTCCCCTACGCGACATTCGTGCATGAGTAGCAAGCGAATTTGTTCCCAAGACAAGTTCATTTTAGAGTAGGTATAGGCAAGTTGTATATGGAAATGTTTGCAAAAAAATGCGCATTTGAACGATATCAAAATCATGCAGTTTTAATCACTTCTGGTTGATAAATTTGGTGTTTGTTGCTCTAGTGCCTAAACTTTTGAAACGAACTAATGTAATGTTTGTTCGGATGTATACAACTACTAATTTCTTTGAGTCATGAGGTAACTTCTTTGGGCTGGTCATATCTTCAACAACGCCTTTACTTGTTCCTTTCGATATCGTTCTATTTTTATCTGCTTTTTGTTGGTTCTTTCGCCGCAATTTTAATCTGTGTAAGTCACAACCATTAATTTAGCTTTGTGGTACGGTACATCCAGGGATGGCCATTGATCATGATGCTGTGCTTCATATCAGGGATCTCATCAATCAGATTGTTGTTGAGGTGATTTTCCCGACCATTTTGCGTTTTAATTAAATTTATAAACAGCACTGCTTTTTGAAGATTTTGGAGCAAAAGCTCACTAGCGTCATTGATATGGACAAAGCTATACGAAAACTTTTTCCTGCCTCGAGTCATTGGATAGCCAAGGTGAGTAGAATTGCGGATATATGTGGTATTTAAAGGATTAGGTGATATTTAATCTTGTAAGAGCTAGAAAAAAGATTACGTTTCGCACTCAAAGTTCGGGCGTACATATAAGTTATACATGCACGAAAAACATATGAGCATATAGAGACATTCATGGAGTATCAGAATTACACAAAAACCTAAGGTTTTACTTTCCAAATGGAGGAAAAATCCCCAATTGAATAACGATGATCGCGCGTCTCTTGCTAGTTGTGCTGTGTGATCGATCAGCTGCCGTCCCTAAAGTCTTAGATATATTGTTACAATTGTGTTAATATAGAAAGAGAGGGTATTTATGTTTTTGGAAGTCAAATTGTTTCTGTCTCTGAGGCGTTTTTTGTTCCGTTACAGGATGCATGGGATGCCATGTATAATCATGCCATAACGAGTCGTAAGTTTCATAGTGGAAGATTCGGTGCTTCTCGATTGCCTCACGATCTACATTATAAGATGTCGTCGACAATCAAAGTAAGTCGTAGATTTTTTCTCTGTAGTCTGCTCATTCAGTTTTCATCTTTTGAAGAGGGGATCATTTCAATTTAAAGGCATACAGATGTTGGTCGTTTTTAGGATAGCTTGGGCAGAGAGAAGGACAAGAAGGATCGAGAGAAAGATAAAGAAATCGACAAAATGACGTACTACCTCATCGCTATCTGTGAAGGGATCTCGGAGGTACCCCCTCAATCGCATACTTTCCTAATCAATGTTTGATTTACGGCTGTTCAACTGTGAAATTCTCACTGTTTAAGGACGTAATTAAGTGGACGGGTAATTATGTGAAGAATATTCGTGATTCTGACATGAAGATCAATCTTCAGAACTTAAAGATCGCACTAAATGCTGACAAAGTAAGTTGTGGGAGACGATTTTTTCACTTGATCCTTTCGTGACCATGGATCCAACCCCTTGCGTTACTAAACCCCAGCGCGTTGCTTAGTTGTCGGAGACAGAAGGTTGATTCCATGATCACGATGCGTTAACTCTTACTTTTGCTTAGAGTTGATTTGTGTTCATTTCGCTCATATTTGTTTTGACATTGAACTTTTTCTCGTGGTTTTTCTTGAGCAGAGTGACATCTTTGTTGGAAAAAGGTAGATTCTTTGTTGGTTTACGTACATTCTTCATTGTAAATGTCCTGTTTAGGCGTTAATGCAGTTATGCAACTCATTGAGAAACGACGACGATGAGCAGTCACCTGGATGCCTTCTATCGAATTTCTACGATTTCGATCTTGATGATTCAGTTGAAGACAGAGAGCAGAATACTTCGTACGAATCTGTACGTTTTTGTTACTTGATGAAGGTACCATTGGCTTTTCGATGGATCCACTTTTTATCTCAAATACGAGCACCAAATATCACTGTGAGGCCCACTGTAGTCTTTTTCCTATTGTATCACATACATAGATGTTCTAGACATTTTCTTCCGTAATTTTATCCTCTCTGTGGTTTGTTAAGATTGCTAGTGATTTCCTCAAAGAAGAACGCTTATATCTCCGAGAGTTGAATCAGGTCAATGTTTTCCGCCGTCGATTAGAAGCAGTATTACAAGATGAGGACAAGGTGTGTGCACTACGCTTTTCTCGGAATTTTAACCAGTACAAATCAACGATCTGTTAAGATTTACCTTCGTCTACTTTTCGGGAACTTACCAGAGATCCACGAACTCACAATGAAAATGGAGAGAACTCTCGAGGATTCCATAGAAATGAGCGATTCTCCGTGCATTGGAATGGGTATATGGGAATTAGCAGAAGCGTACGAATTTGACGGGTAACTTTTTCAATGGACTTCTTATTCGTAAATTTTTTCAGAGTTGTAATGTTTGTTTGATTTGTTGATTTCGTCTATATCGAGCGAAGCGATAAGAGTGTTAATCTTTTCGAGACCGTGGACCCAAACCTCTGCGTCTCTGACTCGCATCATGTTGCTTTCTAAAAATAGCGTCTAGCTCCCACCATGCTGCGTCACAATGGCGCGCTGTGGGTTGGACGCCATTGTTAGAAGCTCTGGGCGTTAGAGGCGCAAAGCATTGGGTCCATTGTCCCTGAAGGATCAACGTATTTCTTTGAAAGCGCCTGAAGGCTATAATCCCGAAGAAAAGTGTTCAGTGTCATGCGTGCTTTAGAATATGATTAATAATATTCAATGAAAAGGAACGGAAAAACAAATTGTCAATTGTCTTGGTATATGCCTTGCAGTCATTTTTGAGCCACACATGTCAGTGGTCTGTCAAACAGGGCTGACTCATAGAGCCCGATAACGTGTTTCGATCTTGCGATGTCTTGGTGTATGTTTATTTTTCGATGTTTCATCGTGTTTAAGGTATTTGGCTTACATGAAGCGTGGATGTGATGATGAACCGGAATCAATTTTAACGCCGGTCATAGCGCAAGCCATAGAAGAGCTTCTAGAAAACAAAAAGTATCAGTCGTTGTTCGGTGTGAGTCAATGAGATGGTGACCAGACTTTTATGGGTGCTATCTCAACTGTGTTATATTTTATCCCCGATTTCAGAGCGACGATCGATCGTACAGCGTTTCTCTCGATGGGCCTACTTTTCGTCTAGCCATGAAATACGTCCTACCCACCCTCCTACACTCTCCATTGATCCATTTCTTTCGTTATTTGGAATATGTAAATGTGAGTACTTCCGCTTAGAGCCTTCGAATATGCGTCGTTATGATTTCTCACTTCCTTGTTAACTAAATTTCGCTTGTGAGAACACATAGTAATTGCCACATAATGTGTCTCTTGAAGAGCTCGTGTAGCGTATTAGTTAGAGGTGCTTTGCGACACACACTCTAGTCGCTCAATCGATGGTCAATGGTTCAAACCCCGCTCAAGGCTCGGCAATCCTTCCTCCGGGTCGATAAATTAGTACCACACTTGTCTGAGAGGATAACACCACTGGCTTGAAACATCGATAAACCACTGCGAGCCATTGTAACGGCCAGATATGCATTCAGTCACCTCAAACGATCTTCGATGAAGACGAGTTCATAACGCAGCCCTCAGAGATTTATGAACACCAAGAGCTTTACCTTCTTCCTCTTATCTGTACTTGAAACTAGAACTGATGAACTAAAGTTTCTTTCTGGTCACTTTAGAAACTACTGAAGTACTCCTGGAATGAGGAAGATCGTGTCGAGCTACAGGTTTGTCTGTTTCTGGCGAATTTTCGGCATGTCATTGTGATTCAATTATTCTCTATTGACTTTTGTAGAATTCAAAACTGTATCTAACAACGGTTGGCAACCAATTGGAGCAAATGTTCGACCATGAGGACATGGCTACGATTAAAAGTCGATCGTATGTTTTCCACTATTGTTTTGTTATCTGATTTATATTCTCCCTACTTCTCATGCAGTGTTTCTAATCATTTTCTGTAGTGATTTTTCCCATTATTTCGCTACCGATGGCCAGATGTTGCCTTATTTTTACAGAGAGCTTTTCAATCGGTACGATTCGAGGATTTCACAACTAAGTCGCCTGCAAGAAATACAAAGAAGCATCGAAGGTTTTGAAGGAAACCCCATCGGAAAAACGTGTTCCGAATTGATAAAGCGTTGGTGAACTACGTTTATTGTTTCAGACACTTCACTGTGATTGTAATCAATTCCTAAAATCAGCGTATCTCTCAAATCGAGAAAGTGTTTCTTCATATCGTGAAAGTTTTCGTTACTTTGTTCTTATGTGTAGCGAACATATGCACCGAGAGAAGAAACTGATTGTTCATACTTCGAATCCTACCCGGTTCAATCTACTTTTCAGAGGGAGATCTGCAGATGATTAGGCCATCTTTGACGTTTTCTCCCGATGTTATTAGAAAAGGACGATGGAAAACAGAAAGGTAGATTAGAGGTTTACCGTACATTGAGGGAAGTAAGTATCTGCTTTCTCGAAAGGATATGGTTCCAGACATATATTCTTGTTCGACCATCTACTAGTGCTATGTAAAAAGCATAAGACGTACAAATTCAAGGAGCGGATTAGTGTGAACCTTATGGACATCGTGGACATAAAGGATAGCGATGGTAAGGCCTGAGTTATTACTCTTTGATTACACCAAGCCAATCATTGAGAATCAATCGTTGGTACTACCTTGGTTAAGGATTGTTAGTGTTGATTGTTGTAATTTATTAATTCTTCGTTGTAGTATTTTTTCCTTCATGTCATAGCAGAGAGAAAAACTTATCGCGTTGAGAAAAATTTCGTTCCAATCATAATTTTTCCCGCCTATTTCAAGCAACAGTCATATAGCTTCTTTCTTCCTTTTCTTTGCTAGGGATTCATGTTCAGGTTCCTCAAAAATCGCTGGCAGAAAATCAGACGCTAGTTGTAGTTCATTCCATGTTGTTCTCAGATTTTGTTTGTAGTGTTGCGACATTCGTTTCGATTGGAATCACGTGAAAAGCCGTACATAACACGAACATTCACGATGATTTGTAAGAGTGCGGAAGAGAAAATGGATTGGATGTCCGCCCTGGTCACAGTGAACACAAAGAGGTATGGGAAAAAAGAAAACTTGCTAATTTCTTTCAAAAAGATTTTCTTAATTACAGGTGACATATTTCAGTATTCTCGATCGCGTTCTAGATGGTTATGAGAAGGAAGAGGCTAAAAGAATTCCTCTAATCATCCCAGGACCGGATCAGTACAGGTGAGAGTGAGTAAGAGATGATGTAAGAGTCTGTAAATAGTTATCATCGAACTACATTTCTTTTCCCTACGGATATGGGTACGGAAGATATGAGTGCTTAGGTGGTTGGAAAAAAGATTACTTAAGGAGCACCGCTGAAAGTTTATGAGTCTTTGAAATACTTTTCTTCTCCAAATGAAGTACTACTTTTTCGGTGTTCCAGTAAGTGGCATACGGACAACTGAGGTGTTAAGTCTTCTTTAAAAAAAAACATTACTACATTGTTGGATGTACTAGTTTGGTGCAAAAATAATGGCGGTTCGATACTCGTGACTATCAATTGATGATATTTGGGTCTGATAAATCCTCTATTGATCAAAATAAGAGAGTCAACATATTTTACGAACAGAAAATGATTCGTATTTAAAATCCTGTCTTGGGAGTTTACGAACTCTTGAAGAGCTTTTTTGCATCCTCTGCATTGTGGAGGCGTTTAACTCGCAAGAAGTTAGCGAGATTCTTGAAGAAATGGTGGTCGGTGAGCTCGAGATCCGACGTATATGTAGGATGAGGTAAAATTTCGTAGCTCAATTCGTTAGACCTGTAAAGCGTCCGTTGTGCGACGTATGGCTGTAGATTGGCTACAAGGAACCGCCATTACTTTTGCACCAACGTTTTTTACACGTCCAACTTGTTTCAAATGGCGATCGACCGTAGACTGGTCGACGTTGAGTTCTTCAACAGCATCTCGTAAGTCTTATAGGGATCAGCTTTGATGACTGTTTTTCCCACGACTTCTAATGAGGTTGGTATAGAATTAATTGCCGTTTTGCATTGCTGAAATGCTTTTCTTTTACGAAAATTCTTGAAGTACCGCTGTTCTGAACGTTTGTTAGCAGGTTTGGGCCAGATGCGTTGTTGATGTTGCGAGTTGTCTCTGCTAGTTTGCGATCAATTTCGAATTCACGATCTGATCTGATCTCTGTGATCTGATGATCTGAAACTGCTGTAACTTTTGCACCAACCAACATCCTTTTCATAGTCTAAAATAGGTATGAAATAAACATCAAGTAAAAACGTCATCAGCAGCAAAACGTAGAGTGATAAATGCGCATTAAATGATGTATAACTTAACAACATTCACCTGATAATAATTTCTTGAGCCACGCATGTCAGTGGTCTGTCAAAGAGGGCTGACTTATAGAGTCCGATACACATGTGTCGATCTTTCGATCTCGTCAGTCGGGCAGTTACCCTTTCTCGTCTTTTGCTAATCTCTGTGGGATCGAAACACGTGTATCGGACTCTATAAGTCAGCCCTCTTTGACAGACCACTGACATGCGTGGTTCAAGAAATTATTGTTAGGCATATTGAATCTTTGAGCTGTGGTCTTAAGAAAACACTCGAATCGAAAGATATAACAACATTTATCTGAGGATTTATTCCAGTATTGAGCGGCAAAGTACGCCATAATCCTCCATTACTTTTAAAGCAACTAGGGTATATAATCTGATAACATATCTTGGGCTTTTCATGAAGTCTGTTACCTAGTTTGTATAGTAGTGCGGGACACGTGTGACTGCTTTACAGCCTCATCATTGCACGGTGCATTTTGTTTCAGCCAATTCTATATAGGGGAGACCCCCCACATGTAAAGGAATCGACGAAGAACAATTTACACTGCCGTAAGATAAAAAGATCACCCGTCCTGCTACGTTTTACAGTCGATTGCTCGTGGATGGTGAAATCTGTCATTTAGCACCTTCCTTTTCGACTGTTTTTGAGACCTTGCTTAGAACAAAATAGTCCTGCAGCAAACACATGAAACTTTGTCTTGCACTACAGGGTGCTCAAAAAGTTCTCTCAATTTTTTTCCGGTACCCAATAATGTGGAGTGCTGTGCAAAAACGTTTGTGTCAGCTGGGATTCGAACCCAGATCTCACTCGTTCCGCGAGCGTATGCCAACCGTTGCACCACCGACGCTCGTTTTGCACAGCACTCTTATTTACGCTAGAACGCGTTGTCTGCCAACAGCCACCGTCGACGGTCTGGCGGGGCAGCCGCTATCGGCATTGAGCCCCCTTGCGTTGAGTGAGAATAAGAGTGCTGTGCAAAGCGAGCATCGGTGGTGCAACGGTTGGCAACGCTTCCGGAAAGAGTGACATCCGGGTTCGCATACCGCTGACGCAAACGTTTTTTACACAGCACCCCACATTATTGGGTGTACTATAACATCATACCACTGCAAGTGGCAGTCAAATAAAAAGATTTTTGACTTTTTTCCGATAGTTGGAATTCATTCAATTAGAGGAGTAATTACGTTCATAAAATCAGCAGTTGTAACAATAAACAGGAAAGCTTATAACAAATTCTCAAACTTGCCTCCTCTGGGTTCTACACATCTTCGTAGATGCGAAAATTTCCAACGGAGCTCGCTTACATTTTCACGATAATTTTGTCCCAAGCGCGGGTCTACTTTAGTGTAGCGAGTAGCTGAGATATTCTTTTCCCCCATTATGGACCACGGAGTAATTCATTGGGTTGAAAATCGGCGACTTTGTTGTACAAATATCCTTGCTGCAAACGGGTCTGGAAACAGCTCATTGACAAATGCTAATCGTTGAGCGGGCTGAATGCCCAGGGACGCGGTCTTGCTGGAAGGTAAAATCGTCAGCGCCAAAGTGTTGAGTATTCCAAGATTCCGCAGGCCCCTTAAAACTTGCAACTGATAGCTCGAAGCGTTGGTTTTGACGTTTCCGTTGATGAAGATATGCGGCGTCTTTCCGGTGATGCAAATGCCGCTGTAGAGCATCACAGTGGCCGGGAAATGACTGCGGATAGTTTTTTATCCTCGATTCGGCAGCCGTTACTAGCTGCATATATATATATATATATATATATATATATTATATATAGCGAGTTGACGCGAACTATTTGTTAGTGATCATCGTTCTTCCTAGGAACGATTGTTGTTGCTTTGGACTACTCACCTCTTCTAATCTATTCCTTCCAGGTTCTCATATGTAGACAAGCTCATGCATAAGTATGTTTCGTCGTCTCACGAATTCACTTTTTCAGGTTTGCAGAACCCGATTCCGAAGAGAACATCTCGTTTGAGGATTACACGTCTAGCAGTGGAATCCCAGTAGTGAAAAATGGGACTGTGTTGAAACTTGTGGAGCGATTAACGTATCATCAGTGAGTCATGAAATCGACCAAAAAGAGTTGGTTGTGGGCCGAGTAACGGGGCGATTTCATAACATTTGATTTAGTAAAGTAAATCGAGTAAGCTGCTAATTCATATCTCAATCAAAATTCAAGGAATCACCATAGGAGAAAAATTTATGTTTCGAAGATTGGGGCACAAAAATTCTTGTGTTGTAGTCCTTTAGAAGTATAATATATATGTATATACATATATATATATATATATATATATATGTACATGTATATACATGTACATGTATACATGTGTATATCCATGCATATATACACATATGTATGTATATGTATACACATATGTAGATATATATACATACTCATGTGTATAATTTGCGTATAAGCATGCATATGTGCATGTGTGTACATACGCAGCTACATGCATACATATGTATATATATATAATATATATATATATATATATATATGTATACACGTACACACGCATGTACGTATATGCACATGCGGCGTGTATATGCATATGTGCATGTATATACGTGTTTTTGGCACTTAATCATGTCTACACAGCGTTTTTTTTTCAAGGTATGGATCTTAGTACTTGCAGCATCACTTCGTTTTTTTTTTCGTCTTTCTTCTTGAATGTCATTGAATACTGGTTGAGCACGTTCCTTCATAGTCTCGAGGATAGCGAGGCTATATGTTCCATAGGGCGTTCGTTGTTGAGTGCCTGAGAGTGTTAGGAGCGAGGTTCAGCCTGCGCGCGCAGCGAAGAGTACCACAACCGCTAGGCCACGGTGTCCACGGTATATACATATGTGTATATATATATGTATATATATATGCATATGTATGTACTCATATATATGTACATGCGTGTGTATATATATGTGCATATATGTTCATATACGTATGTATATGTGTACATATTTATATGTAGATATATGTGTGCGCATATATGCTGCTCATGTGTACATTCATGAATATATGTGTATATATGCATGTGTATCGATGCACATATAGATGTATATATATACATATGTATATATGTGCTAGCGTACGTGTATATTTTGTACGTGCACATGTGTAATGTATCCATATATACATATATATGCATATATGTACATGCATATGTATACACACGCGTTCTTTTTTTGTTAGACTGGAAGAAGTGAAGAAACGACTCCATTCGCTGGAGAGGAGCTTTACAAAAAAGTGTTAGTATTCATTCGAAAGCATAAATCTACATAAATCTGGCTATTTTCCGCTACATGCTTGTTTCTTGAAAAAGCCTTTTTGTAACGGTGTAGCAGTAAAATTTATTTGTGTTTCGCACACGCATATTTCTCCCCGTGTGGAACTCCTTTCTCAAATGATCAGTAACCATTCATTAGCGTAAATCCCGACGATTTGAACACTGTGCTTATTTTCTGTGCTTTCCTTTCCTTGCTTTCTTACGGAAAAGAACCTTTTCTTAATCCATACACGACTTCGTAGTCATCTTATAGTCTTTTTTTTGTAGTTTAGCTAATACAGGTCAAGTATTATGTTTTTTTTTTTTTGCAGGTACACGGATAACAAATACGTGCAGACATTCCTAATTTCGTATCGGTCATTTTGCACCCCTAGCGAATTGCTTGAGATGCTTATAGAGCGTTTCAATGTACCAATTCCTAATAAACTCATGCAAAACCAAGAGATGAAGTGAGTCCAAACTTATGATTTTTCTCATTTTTTCTATTCCCATAATGTTGTTGATTTGAAGAGGTGGTCCATTAGCTGGTCGATACGATACGGTACAGTCCCATGGATTATCTGGTGGCTCGATGTTTTCTGCCTATAATGAACAAAGTTACCAACGATTCAGAAAGGAATATGAACGGCCAATACAACGAAGGTGTGCGTTTTGATTTAACTGAACCCTTTTCTGAAACTACGTGTCATTAACATTAGTTCCCGGAGCCCAGGTGAAATACTTTTGTCGAAAAGTCCCTCTGAGTGGTTTGTGCTAATTTTTTGTGAAACACCATAAACAGAAGTTTGCCACAATGCGATCTTGATTTTCTGGCAATACGGAGGTGTTCCTCATTCTATCGTTCATGTTTGGAAGTGCCCTTTTTGCGCCAGAAATCTCCTGATTATTTTTTTTTTGAGAACTTTATGGATGTTGACATCTTTCTTTATTTCATTCTATAACTGTGCATTACAGAGTCCTTAGTGTTCTCCATCAATGGGTTAAAAATCACTGGTACGATTTTGAGAACGATACCACCTTACTGGAGGGACTTGAACGGTTTCTACAAGCTTCTTGTGATCAGAAGCTTACCAATCAGCATAAGAAGTTCTGCAAGAATATTATTGTTTGTATTATAGTCCATTATTTGTATAGCATTCACTTTGTTGACACAGTTACATTTTTGTTAGTGAATAGTTCTAGAATTTGATAGAAAAGAAGCAAAAGCAGCATGAATCTGAGGGTCACGTGAACACAGCATTTGACTTCGAGGAAACGGGCGCATTTCAACCAAAGAAGCCGGAGGTATGTGTAACTTTAGTGTTCAACTTTTAGGATCAGTTTTACTTTGCTACACAATCATGTCACTCGAGATATGATCACCAATTTTTCAGCCTGTTTGGCATGTAGCTAGACAAGGTGATGTTGCCAACTATGACCTTCTAACGCTGCATCCCCTCGAAATCGGCAGGCAGGTAAGGATATGATCTCGACTTCCTATAAAGTCATTTGGCTTGATGATTGTTCTTTGACTGAGTCAATATTTAAGTAAATGGATTCACTGTCCAAAAGGGAATGCTTGAGTTTAACCGAATTTGTTGTTTCATTGTTATTAGCAGTGATATCATGTTCTATATACACATCTGGCAGTACTGAGTGTATGCAATATATTAGACGGTACTCATATGTTAGACAGCGCAAAATTTATAAACCGATCTCATTTAGTGTACGGGAACTTCCTAAGGAGTGACTTTTTATAAAAACACCCTTTTATAACGATGTCGCATCCAGAATAGAATTTTGTATCACACGCTCCTTTTACCTTTATTTTTATCACGCGTATAATTTGCTGGAAGCATGAACAGCTTTTCAGTGTATGGAGAACTTTTCGTAGTATTAGAATCATACGTTTTTATTCAAAGTTTCTGTCGATGTGGTGAAAAATTCCCAATTGTATAACAATATTTCAAATGCGATTGATCGCTGCGCCCCGCCGCTGCCACCCGCTCCGTCAACCAACCGGTAAACAAGGTCGTCGAAAATGTGAGACTCAACAGATTTTCCCTGCTAAGCGGTATCTCCGGAATGTAACCCAACGTTGGTATCATCGAAACTTACAACGTCAAATGATTACTAATAGTCCTAAGAAAGACCTGTGTGCGGTTAGGTTTGGAGCACAAATCTTTTCTTTCTCACACAGCGCTGTCAAAATAGCTTTTTCATTATGTGAACGCATTCTGAGTTCTTCCGAACTTATGCTATCGGTAATGAGTGCTAGCACTCTAAGGAAGGAGTTTTGTTCAGCGAAATATAAGCGAGATAAGAAAAAAGAAACACGTGGTGGTGTAAATCATGATTGGATCTTGGATTTCAAAATTTTACAAATGGATATTTTGAAAAAACGACCAGGAGGGCGTTAGCTAGAGATTCAAGCTTTCGAATGGTTGCTAACACTCATGAAAATTTCTTGTCCAAAACGAATGAGATCGCTTTATGAATTTGTCACCGTCTAACATAGAAGTACTCATTCGACATTAGGTAGGAGTTGAACCCGTGTTTCACCCAAAGTAACGGCGTTATAAAAGGGTCTTTTCAAAAAACAGCCACGCAGTGCACTAGCCAATGATTAAGCTTATGAATGATTACTGCACTAGTATGAAAATTTTTGTCAAGCGAAAGGTATCGTTTCTTTATCCTATGCTGTTTAACGGAAAAGAACCGAAAGGTCGACTTCTTTTATATTGTGTACTTTTCAATCATTTGAATCTTTTGACCGAGTCTACTTACAGAACACTGCTTCATTATATATTGTACCAACTTTTTCTTTACGTCTGGCATAACATACAATCGTATTTTCTTTGTTGATTAAGCCTTTGAAGAAAACGAAACGCGTCGAAACGTTACTCGATTCAAAATTATTATTAACACTTTGTGCTACAGGCTAGATTAAAAAGGAAATCACTCATTATATCACAACACAATCATCTACATGTGTGTGAAAATTGAACTCTATACCCCAATCTTTTTACGACCATGCACATAAATTTATAATAGTTGCTGTTTGACATTTCGGACCGTACACCTCGATGTGCACGATATTTTCTAGCCTGCTTCACTACACTGAGCCTCTTTGCCAAACTTTTTGTAGTCATCCGATAGCTTGCTGAATACGAGGTCTATATCCTAGCCGGTCCATGGACTGGCCCTCTCAATGCGTTATACTTGGGGAAGCTTTTTCTTTGGACGGTGGAACGGAGTTGGTGGATGTAGATACATGGATGTGACCGAGATAGACATCAGATATCGCGCAAAACCACACAGAAGCCAGTAACAGCGTCATCAGATACTGGATAATTTTCTTCTCATCAAAAATGCGAATTTGTTGACATTCACAGAAAAACATCACGCCTACGTAGATGTTAGGGCGATACGAAAATTTTATGAGGAAACCGCGTATTAGGGATGGTAACCTCGAGAATTCACTGCTCCATGCATTTTCGTGGGCTCTCGGACCCAACGTTTTGGAATCATTGCGCATCTAGACAGCTGAAACTGTTTTTATTTGGTCGCTTTTTTGCGGTGGTATGATGTTATACATATATACCCAGTGTTATAGAGCGATGTGCAAAACTTTAGCGCCAGGCGGGACTAGAACGCGCACCTCACTCTTTCCGG
Organism: Parelaphostrongylus tenuis; assembly: GCA_019055375.1. Taxonomy (NCBI): domain Eukaryota; kingdom Metazoa; phylum Nematoda; class Chromadorea; order Rhabditida; family Metastrongylidae; genus Parelaphostrongylus; species Parelaphostrongylus tenuis. The sequence continues at coordinate 291,537 of JAHQIW010000542.1, read as the reverse complement.
GAATGCGTGCTCTATCCGTTACACCACTGATGCCCATCACAAAGCTGTGCACATCGCTCTATAACACATCTAGACAGTGTTGTAATGTTACATGTTATACGCTCTTCGATGAGCTTCAGATACGTGAATGACCGAGATCGTTAAAAGCTTTAAAACTTACGTCTTAGAGCAACTATGTAGTAGTCAATGATGTGGAATATCGTTGATATGGGGAAGCATCACGTAACTTTTGACCGAGTGCCTAGAAATCGTTGTTCAAGAGGAGTACTTGGAGTATTGGAGTTTGTTCCCATAGCAATTCAAAGACAAGAACGGCGGAGTGTGAAGCACTAACTTGAGCTTCGTTTTAACCCAAAAATTAAGCTCATATTCTAAGGGACTTTCATACCTGAAAGTCACTGGTGGTCTGTCATAGTTCATATAACTTTTATAGTTGACGTTACTTCACTTTGATCTCTATCGTGCTATCAAACCGATCGAACTGGTGGGAGCAGCGTGGACAAAGCACGACAAGTATAGGAGGAGCCCTCAATTGCTGAAGCTCACCGACCATTCAACACTGGTAAGAATCTTTTCTGTCAACGTAAATGTGTTTGTAGCAAATTGCATATGCGCAAATCCATTTGTCACTTCCAGCTAACGTATTGGGTGTCACGTTCTATTGTTGAGACGGAGTCACTGGAAGAACGAGTTTGCAATGTTTACTCGTGTTTTGGAGGCGAGTTTTGGTTTTGTTACCCTTATATTTATCACCATTGCAATTCTTCTTTTTATTGACCAACTCTATGTTCATCATGCCTGATAATCATTTTTTGAGCCACGCATGTCAGTGGTCTATCAAAGAGGGCTGACTTATAGAGCCCGATACACGTGTTTCGAGCTATGTTCATCATTTGTTATGTGCCCAAAGTCTAAATAGAAAAAAATGAACTGATAAAAATTGCAATCTCATGGTTTTGTTCATTGGAGTGTCTCTAAGGTTAAGGTATTTGATAAGGGAGGGTGTGTAGGAATGTGCGTCGTTAGAGATTACCGAATTCCTTGAATGCTGAGTGCAAAACAGTAAATAATGTTGAACAAGTGTATCTAGCGATACTTGCAATCTTTCTTCCATTGGATAAAATTTCCATTTATATCTTTCTAGGTTTACAGTAGCAATTCTAAAAAGCTTCGGCTACTGTCTTCAATATATTCATAATTTTTGTTTTTACTTTAGATAGGTTTTTTTGATATTATGACTAACTAGCAGTTGAATTTTTAATCGTTCATCAATGTGAAGTATTCATTTCGCTATCTGTGTGACATCGGACGGGGTTGATTTTGTATGAATGTTGTTTGTCTACCAATGCCATTGAGTGACGCTAAACATCCTATGTTTTTTTCATTCTTTAGGTAATGTCGGTGTTTGAAGAGCTGCACAATTTTACGGGACTTGTTGCCTTCCAGTCGGCTTTGAATTCTGCATGCGTTCATCGGCTTTCTTGGTGTTGGGAGGTTGGTTGAATAGGGTTTGAACGCATTGAAAAATTAATTCTCTGATAGGACCGATTTTCTAAAAACATCGACTTATTAATATGTGTAAATCGTGAAGATTCATCTTGCTTAGCCGACGCGAGCTTTCTACTATAGTAGTAGTAGTAGTATTTTGGACGTGGGTTGTTCTAGATCATTCGTAATATATCAATCTATTCCTCTGCTATTTGCTAACCTTAATTTATATTCAAATATTGTGATACGAGTCATTGAAATCGCTTTCAGCAATCATTTTCTTTAAACTCTGTGAAACTTGTTCACCATTGTATATGTGATTTGATGAAATGTGACATTTTGCATTTTACATGTAACTTTTCCACTTAACATCAGGCTTGGCTGATTGATACCAAACGGAGAGGTTAGAAGCAGCGATTTGACACTGTTAGTTAACTGCATTCCATTACATATATATATATATATATATATATATATATATATATTTATACGTACATATATATAGGTACATATAAATGTAATTGTATCTATATACATATATATGTATATATATATATATATACATACATACATACATACATACATACATACATATGTATGTGCGCATGTGGCGCAGTGGTTAGACGTGCCCTGCGTCGCACACGAGGTCAATGGCTCGATCTCGCGCTCATGGCTCACCAAGCCATCCATCCATCCGAGGTCGATAAATTGGTACCAGACAGATCTCAGACTTGTCTGGGAGGATGAGCAGCACTGACTCGATTCAGCGGGAGGCCACCGCGAATCATTGTAGAGGCCAGATATGCATTCAAATCACCTCAAAACGAAGTTAAAAATTCAAGTCGAATGCATGGCGCATCCCTCAGGGGTTGATCAACGCCGAGAGCTTTATCCTTTATATATATATATAATATATATATATATATTATATATATATATATATATTAATATATAAATCTGTACAGTTTCCTCTTGATGCTTGATGGATTGGAATTGTACCTGGCGCTTCTCTTACAAATTGATCAAGATCTAACACTTCGACCTCCTTTCTTTATCTTTTTACGGTGGGCTCTTTACAAGCTGAAACTTTTTTTTTTTTTTGTTTTGTGGTTATGAGGGGATAAATGAAAAACCGATCTCACTAGCAGTAGAGGGACTTTTCATATGAATGTTAGTTTTCCATTCGGAAACTGAAACATCAGGCTGCAGCCCACATCGGGGGTTTTTCGAAAAAGCCTTTTTCACGCTCCTACACAAGGAGATTTCTTGCGTTGTAGACGCGCGTACTTCTCGATGGACAGAACTCTTTCTTTGGACTATTAGTATTCACCTGATAGCCTAATCGTTTTTGACACCTAGGCTGTGTTTATATGCTGAAAAGACCGTTTTCTCTGCAACGCAGCAGGTAAAATAAATTGAATTCGCATATGCGAACAAAACGGTATTTGGCCGATTCATGTGCCCGCACGTGAGGTGGCTATGTTGGATGCCGCGGTGATCATTGATTTTTTGGCCATACAAACGCATAGAGAATTGCAGCGTCAGCAGTTCACGTCGTCACCTCGCGCGCAGGCACGTGAATTAGCCAAAGACCCCCTTGGTTGCACATGCGAGTTCAACTTATTTTACCTGTTGCTTTGCAAGAGATGGTCTTTTCAGGATATAAGCACAGCGTAAATTCCAGAAACGATTACGCTATCAAATGATTACCAACAGTCTAAAGGAAGAGCTCTGTCCGGCGAAAAATATGCGCGTCTGTAACGCAAGAAATCACCTGCAGCAACTGTAAAAAAAGCTTTTTTTGTAGCAGCGACGTGAGGCTGTAGTCAAAAGTCTCAACTTTCGAATGATTACTAACATTCGCATGAATAGTTCCTCTCCAGCAAATGAGAGCGGTTTTTCATTTGTCCTCTCAGAATTAGAAAGAACCAAGAAAAGGCTTAACGATTCTCAAAGCCGTTGATTAGATAACGAGGGTGAGGGTGTTGGTACGGCGACAAAATCAACTTTGGACAGTGGTTTAACCCGTTGACGTTAATATATAAACCGTTAACATATGGTACACCTGGAAGCCATGGGGTTAAGCACTAAGACTGTGTCCTTTGTTTTTCTCACCCTCTTACCCCATCGAAAAGAATTAAGAACTTGGATCAGATAGTTACTCGACAAATTTTAAACGCTGTAATTGCTAGTGCTGGTAATTCGGTGGCGGACGTTTCGGCGACTTATCCTGTCAGAACCTTGACGAACACTGTATCAGACCATATGTTTTTTCGAGGATTTTTCATATTACCTTGATCAGGTCAAAAGATCGTTCATAAAACGCTATGTATGTCCAGGCTCTGAAGAAGGCGAAGTCGCTGAGACGTCAGCCTTTGAACTGTTATTACGTTTAGTATCGTTAACCTCGTGTCGGCTAAGCTAGGTAAGTCATTGAGGTTTATTTTGTTTATTTGAGACATTTTTTAGCGTCTCGATCACGAGAAAGTGAAGACATATGATCGCTTTACCAAACTATGTGAACCACGCTATATCGAAATGCAGAAGCGGATACAGTCCATCAATCCGCCATGTGTGCCATTTTTTGGTACGTTGATTCACAAAATTTAGTGATTTCATAATTGCACGAGGTATGACCTTATATTTGACAGTTTAGTTTGTTCCTACTTTTATTTCTTGAGCAATCTGGCAAAGTTATTTCAAAACACAGGTTATATTCATACGTGACTCAGAGTTAACGGTGCTCGCACTAGAACGGTTGAGATTGTCTGCTTAGCGTTCGTCTAGTCAGCTGTTTTCGTTTTATATGAATGAACTTTTCGTTTGGTATTCTATATGGCTCGAAGTAAACGGCTTTTGCATTCCGTGCGTAGTGAATTACCTTTCCTCAACGTTACGCTTTTCAAGAACGCCGTTTGAAATCAATTTTCATAAAACTCTCGCATCTGAAGGTTCGTAGTTAGGGTCATGTTTATACTGTTAGGAGTAGAGTAATAGTACCAATCATAATTTAAACTTGATGTCAATGATTAAGCTAATTTCATAGATGGTTCTTTTCTGTTAGACGGACACTGTTGTAAAGGGATCTCTTTTGCTGGACAAGAACTTTTTATAAGGATGTCAATAGTTGATTGCAAGCTCAATACTCAGGGAACTGCTACACTTGCTTGTTTTTTGAAAAAGCCTTTTAACATCGCTGTAGCATTCAAAATATGCGTTTCACACGCTGTGCCGTGCGTTTCTATCAATATCACGCTTATATTTTGCTGAACAGTGTTTTTTTCCTAGATTATCATTAACCTTCAAGTAGCGTAGATTTCGATGAGTTCAAAAATGTACTTGGTTTTTCGATCCTTTAGCATCAAAGTATTTTATTTCCCATGCGCCTCGCGCTTTTTTTATCATCGCATTTATATGTCGCTAGACAGAGCTTTTCCCTTGATTTATTTTTAACCTTCAATTACCGTAAATCTCAGAGAATTCAGTAATATACTTTGATTTTGAAAAGCATCTCTAAACATATTTAATCGAGAATTTTTCTCTGTTTCGCGGATATTTCCAGTTTTTTTTTTTGTATTAGAATTAAAGAGGAGTTATTTTGAAGTTTTAAAGTTTAAAGAGGAGTTTAGAGAGGAATTATTTGGTATTAGAATTGAAGAAATAACTTTATTTCGAGTGCTTCATTGAGACTACGCTCAAATTTCAACAGATTCTTTCATTATTATTTGAGCCAACTTGTCATGTGGTTTGGTAAGGGCGCTTGTACAGCCCGATACACGTGTTTCGTCCTTACAGACTCGTCAGTCGGGCAGAACCCGTCGTCTTCCGATATTTTTATAGTCAGTGCACTCGGAGCTCTGCTCCCTTACAGAGAGTTATCGAAGACGAACGTTTTACACTCTATGTCAAGCGAAATTTTCACCTAACATAGAGTGTTTGCGCAAAAAAAAAGATTTGTTGGCTCAAATAATAAAGAAAGGATTTATTAAAGAAGTAACTTGGTTTTGTCGTTCTTTCCATTTCATATTGCAAATAAACCAGCCGTTAAGCCTAAACCTAACGTCCTAAGCTTCAGTACGGAAAGCGTATGAATGTGTGAAAGAAATCTTTGAGTATCAGTCATATGTTTACTATAGATTTTCTGTCAAAACGGAGAAAAATTCTAAGTTCAATAACAAAAGTGACACTCCACGTGTGAAATCGTTGCGGCGCTATCGAATGATCGCCTATCAAGCCACAGCCATTTATGCACCTCAGCCAACAGCAATGCGCGGCGTCTTAAAACTTAGCCTTATTTTTTTCTGCAACAGTGAAATGAAAGGGTCTTTCCAGAAAATAAGCATAGCGTTAAAATCGTCAAAAATTACGCTATGAGGTGGTTATTCAAAATTCCAGGGGACTGTCTGTCTTGCGAGAAATATGCGTGTAATAAATCTTTTCCTTGTACTGTAGTGCTGTAAAAAAGCGTGTCCAAAAAGTTAACATTTTTAGAATTTTTCGCATTTGAGCTGAGCGCGCGGCGCGTGTAAAACATTGTTTTTTTTTTACTTCTACAACGCTATAGAAAAACGGCCTTTTCGAATAACGAGCACATGCAACATTCGTGCTAGATCTGAGCTTTCGAATGATCACTAGAAGCGCATTGGAAAGTGTTTGTCTAGCGAAAAAATTCTCCTTCCCGATTCCGTACCCTCTAATGGAGAGGAACCTTATAAGTTTTTCTCTAATTTTTAATTTTGTTTTGTGTTCACCACTCAATTCTCTAAGTTATATAAGAACATAATAAAACTGCGAAAAAAAAGCAGTGAAAATACTGTAATTTCTAATTTTCAATATTCTAATAAGGTTGGCTTGGTTATTAATTATTCGAAATATTCAATCATTCGAAAAAGATCTGGAGCTTCTTTTCATAAAACTTTCCGATTTGGAAAAAAAAGTTAAAAGTAGAATGTTCCATCGATCAGTGTCATGCGATGATTCCTAACAAAAAACCAAGTCAAATTTCTAATCAAAAATCAAATGAATATAATGTTTCTTGCCCACTGATTCCATTCAACCATGTTTTTCCGTCTTTGCCAATTCGGATATTAAGATTTATTTTGGTCAAGTAATATAATAATTTGCACCAGGCCGAGTAATTTTATACTTCAATTATTATGGCTTTTGTCTTCAAGCACCATAGGAATTCATAAATTACTCTTTGATTTTTCAAATTTTGAAACCATTCTGGATTGAACTGTATATTATTTACATATGTATACTTACACATAATTCACATACTATATACAATTCACACATAATTTAAGGACACTACCTTTCCAACATATTCTTCTTTGAAGCTGGGAACAGTACGTTCGTAAAGTCTCCAGGTGGTACTACAACCGAGGTGCCTCGATCTGTAAGTGTTGTTTTTGAAAATTTTCAAAGATTCGTGATTGATCATTGACCTACTCTCTAGCTGTAGCTGTTGATTACTACTGAGTGTTAAACTGCGGAATCCAGGAGGAATTCACCACTTAGTACTGTGTCACAATCTGAATGACGATGCATTGTGTCCGTTTTCATCTAAAGCCTTGTCAGAAGTAGACCTTTCCAAAAATCACTATCGTCCTGGTGACCAGCTGTATTGTCATGACCATCTAGTGAAGTGATAGCACAAGTTCTGAAACTTCTGGGAAAAATATCTTACCCAGTCAACAGATTGCTAAACAAAAAGAAATCAAATTGTTCTGGCGCGCAGTCTTCGTGACACTTGAGCAGGGGTTATTTTTATTAACTATTCTAGGAAGTAAATCGATAACAGTTGACTAAAATTGGCATAGGCGAACCTACTACTGACGTTAGATAATTGTATTCTTAGAGTGGCAACATACTTGTGCATGAATTACGCCCATAATTTCTTCCGGATCTCGACATCTTTGTTGCAATTGCTATCTATGAAGAAATCGTGTTTTTGCATTTTTTTCCGAGTATCAGTAATCATTTGATAGCTAAAATCTCGACGATTTTACTGCTGTACTTCATTTCTAAAATGGCCTTTTTAATGTTATTTTGCAGTAGAGGTGCTGTTTGTTGAACAATGTTTCAAATTCGCCACATTTTTGCGCGCATTTCTATGATTGATCTGGAATTTTTTTTGTATTTTGTGTGCGCAAGAAACCTTGTTTTGTCGTTCTGTAGGCTTACGCAAATCATTTCCATTCTTTTTTTCCAAATAAACCGTTCTCAACCATAAGCAGCCTCAACTTATATACGAAAGCATGCGAACACGTAAAAGAAATCTTGGAATATCAGAATCATGTGTTCTAAATAGTTTTTTTTTCTCAAAGCACGGAGAAAAACCGAATTTAATACCATAAGTCACCACCACATGTGAATTGCGCTGCGTGAATAGGAACTAGCGATCGATACACAACCACTCACACCCTAGCTGACAAAAAGTAGGCGCTGAATGGGAACCTCAATCTTCTTTCGCTATACCGCACCAAAAGGCCCTTTTCATACAAGTGCATTTTATAAATTGTTGAGATTCAAGCTAATGAGTGATTACTAAAAAAGTTTTGGTGAAAGGCTCTGTCTAGCAAAAAATGCTCTAGTGTAAAGCGTGATATCATCTCTATTGTTGGAGCGCATTTAAAAAGCCCTTCTACGGATCGGAGTTTAGCATTGAAATTGTTGAAATTCAAACTATTGAGTGGTTATTAGAACTTCAAAGAAAAGCACAAAACGTGCTGTTTCCAAAGGGTTGAGAAAGGGTACAGATAAGGGAAAAGTGCCAAGAAAATCAATCAACATCATAATAATTTTCTGGGCGGACACCATCCTCTCAAAGAGAATGACTTTAGCTGTCAGTGAAGTTATTGGGGTCACTTTTGATCTGGTTGTAGTGTTTACCCGTTCGCAACGACAATAGGGATCGCTTTGCCAAGCGTAAACACAAAGCGCCGCACGATTTTCAATATTCGATTAGGGTTTTTTTCCTTCGTTTCGAAAAACTTAGGTTTCCTCGTCTTAATTTGATAAACCACAATTCATTCTAGACACTCATGTGCTATTGGATCTTATATAGCTTTTGTTCATGAAGAAAACGATAGTTTATAACGCACTCATACTGTTTTGTGTTTTCACACAATTGTCATACGTTATGCGAACGATATTACGATTTAAATTTTTGAGTTTGATATTCTTCGTTATGTATGATATCCAAAAGTCATAAGAGCAATTGAAAATTGGAAAACAGTGGTTAATTCACAAAAATGATGATGCACAGTGCATGCGGTATCAGCTCATCGATAACTCTCAATGATTGTTTGATCATTTGTGCGCTTCAGGAGTTGGGATCTATATAGAATTATAAAATATATTTCCTTTTATAGTTGTATAGATTCTTCTTTCTTATATCCTTTTATACTTCACGATGAGCGTTAATCGTCTTTGCAACTTTTCCCACTGGTCGTGCTCACACATTTTGCTTGTTCCGTGTAGGTGGTTGTGGCCGTCCACCAGTAAACGCCAGAACTACTTTGCCCCAACTGCATTACACGAGTATTCTTCTTCACTTTCACCGCTTGAATGCTTAGACTTGTTTGATTTCTGCGAGTTCTCTATAGTTTACATATGCCAAGAGGAGTTGAATACTTTTGCGTTACGAATGAACTCTGGGCAAAAAGTCACAGAACTTTCTGAAGAAAATAATAGGTACTGTATTTTTCTCGTTTGTTCATTGTCGTCACTTGGCATTCACTGTCTTCGGAGTTCTGTTTTCTCAAGTGGTTGACTGAGAAAACTATGAGCAATTTCATTTACGTAGGCTGTGAGGAAGGAGAAGTCTTTGAAACTCCAGCCAATATTGTACTGTATTCTCCAGTTTCATCAAGAGAACATCGTTTAAGAGACAATCGCCAAGTGGCCAAAGAACGTGTTGTCATTGAGACTTCTAACCTACTTCTGACGAAAGGTGGTGTTTAAGGAAAAGTACGGCTCAGGTGCAAAATACCAGTGGACTTTTACCAATTGCACTTGCCCCAAATTTGGAGTTGATTGAAGAACAGACAAGTTTTTGGCTGTTGGACGAATGATGTATAGGAAAAGCGGTCTCATTCTCACGGGATAGGCGACAAGAATACGCAGTAAGAGTTGGCGATGTTCGATTCCTAAGAATGTAGTTTTCCAAATGAAGTTTGCGGATCGTTAGGATGTGTGGACGTTCATTTTTATTAAAAATACCTGTAGAGAATTACTCGGCATTATGCTATTCTTTGTATCTATGAAGTGCTTTCAACAAAGAATTTTACTGTGTAACTCCCAACAAAACTCGCTGTGAAGTTGAAACAGTCGGCTAACTACCACGAAAGCGAGGCCTATTTTTCTCCTTTATTGTGTGGCACACTATGACGGCTTTTCCGGAAAGCGAGCTGACTGCTTGATTCTCCGGTCAATTCCGTTATCGTAGAAAGGGTTTCTGGAAGGGACCTTTTTTGCTGGACGAATGATTTCAATAGACTGTACTCACTGGAATGCTGAAATCATTATGAGTTCAAAACCACATGTGTTTTTTAAAAAGACCTTTTTTAGCGGTGTACCGTCCAAAATAAAACATGTCTCACACGCGCCGCGCGCTATTAATATTCACTCTTATATTTCGCAGGAAGCAGTATAAAAACCATTCGTTTTTATCTGGAGTTTTTATTCTGAAACGAAGAAAAAACTTAAATCCACTAACAAGAATCGCACTACACATATTAGTCGCGCCATGACGGTCTATTGATCGCGCTGTCGGTCCTCATCCATCACAAGCCTCAGCCGACAAGCAATGTACGGCGTGTTTGAGGCTCAATCTTATCTTCACTGCTACGGTACAGCAAAAGAGTCTGTTCACAAACAAGCACATTGTGCAAAGTTTCTGATAATTAGCTCGTGATGAAATCTCGTTCACCCATGACTTTCTGGCGTTCTAAAAATTATGTTCTATATTCCAACTCTTCACTTGGTGCATTGTTGTAAGTAGCTGTCTCTTTAACTGCTAAGTTTGACAAATAACAAGAAGCTACTAAATTGTGCTCTACGGTTTAATCCAAATTCAACTAGATCTCGAAGTTGTCGACGACTTTAATCTATTTCTCAAGTGATTTCTTCATTTCATTCGTAATCTTGCCACGTCTGTTACAGGATGCATGTGACCAGCACTCTCCACCTGCATCCAATAAGAAAGTGTTGGTTCAGTTCTTGAAGTGTCGCCGCATATCTGATTTGATACGCGAGATACAGATGTACCAAAATCAGCCGTACGCTTTGCAAGTGGAGAAGAGTATCCGGGTATGTCGTATTTTTTCTCATAAGCTTCGCTCATAGAATATTCTTCGTAGTTCTTCCTCATTCGATTCATTCAAAAGCAAAAAGATATTTGTATTAAAAACTTATCTGAAGAAAACTTAGCCTTACGAGTAAGTACAATATCGATTTTCTAATTTAATTGTGTTAGCTTCACACTGAGAGATCTTCTTCATAGCATATAAAGTCCAAATTTGATGCTGCTAAACCTGTGCGGATTTTTGATCATTTACATTTTTCATGTTTGATTTGATACTTTGGGTGCTTTACGAACTCAGAGGATAGCAAAATGAATAGTGATGCTCGTTATTATCTAGCAAAGTTTCAGCCCCTTCCCCAAGGCTATCCCGCAAAACCATATAAAGACGGTCTCGGTGAACCTGTCGACTGTATGTAGAATGGCCTCGATCAGCATTCTACAACATGAAGAAATGAACTTTCCAAACCACAGGCGAAACAACCCACCAAATGTCCGAAGATCTTTGTGGAAAACAATGAATGCGAGAAAACGAATTGAATGCAGGAAGCGCTGGGATTCACATGGTATATGTGATCAAAAGTCGTTTAAGAAATGTTTACGAAGCTGTGGCACATCTTTTGTTTACCAGGAGTATCGCTTACCAGTACATTGTTGATTTCTAGAGAAGTTCCGGAAAGCTCATATGAGCATCTTTAAATCGTCATTGAAAGCTCAGCGACCTTTGCCTATCTGCATCTCGATTTTTCTCAAATCAACGCTGACTTTTTCAATAGATTTAGCCTTAACTTTTTACACTGATAGAACTGCCAAACCTCATATTGTTTTTTTTTTTTTTTTTTGGAGATGATCCCAGTCTTCTTCAATGTTTTACATACCGACGTTTGGAATACGATCGCAGTGTAGACTAGTGCTTGTAATTTCATTATGTGGAATGAAAATCCATTGAAGGTTAGGCTGTAATAAGTTGGAAACACCTAAAATTGTTCATTAAGGAGCCTGCGTATAGTATACTCCTAATTAGTTTTTAACACGTTGACAACGACGTTGAAATCCTGCGCCTACGCGCCGTCGCGAGGAGGACTTTTATCATCACTAAAGGGTTTTTCGTCGCCAGTAAATGGTAAAATATGATAGAAAAGACATCAATAAAGCTATGTGTAGTAGAAACAACGGCGAAGCTTTCTCCTAAAATCTCGAATCTCGAGGGAAAAGGCATGTACTCACTAAAACAAACTCTGCTTACAAAACATTAGTTTTTTCATTAGTAGAAAGTAAAATAAAAGTTATCTCACAAGGAAAACTTAGTGGGAGAGTAGGCATTTCTTGAGCTATCGAATGACCATAAAAACATGGATGAAAAAGAAAAAACGAGTTATATAACAGCTGGAAATATACTACGTTTCACAACAATGTGGTTGAAACATGGATGATTTTTCGATACATGGGCATTCTCTTCACTCTGAAACTTTTATAGCAGTCTTTTCTACTACAGTTCATCACGATAATATCCCATCAGTACCTCGAATTACCAAACAGATCTCTATATTTCCATTGCAATGTGGATAATAAGGACTCCCGCCGCACACGCGGTGTGCAGTCTGAGCTAATAACAGCTCAGATAGTTATCATTGTGTTATAAGACGCGTAGACATCGTTACTAGCCCCGAAATTGATATCCATTGCAAGCAGAAAGGCCTTAATTCCAAAACTATGCTTCAATTAATGAACTTTCTCTTCATTAGCACGTTTAGAATCTAATATCAATGTTTTTTCTACAAAGCTTAGATGCAATTTATGTTTGTGATACCAACTGCAAATCAGCGTACACCTAGACGTTTTCAAGTAAAACTAGTTATCTACAAAATTATTGTCATGTTGAGGCATATCATTATGTCGCGAAACTTCAAACGAGATCTCAGAACCAGTCAACCTCGTGAATTATCTGCGGCACAAGTGGAATTTGGGATGTAAAATGATTGGCGAGGCTTCTCGACACAGCTTGTAAACCAATATATTATGATTTTTAGGTTATTCACTTTTCTTGCTAATATAATTTTGGCGACACTAATGAGTACTATTTGCATTGTATAAATTCCACAGGTTGTTTTTTGCAGAACTTTTAAATAGATGAACTGTGTAGCGGTATTTGAGCTATTTGCACTCTTTTCACAGATTCGGTCCTTTTTTTCCCATCCGCACCCATTTTCAACCCTTTGGAAAACCGTGTTTTCTACTTTTTCCGAATTTCGCTAGTCTTTCGAAAGCTCAAATCTTGACAATGTTAATGCTGTTCTTCATTTCTAAAAGGCGTAGCAGTAAAAGTAATGTCATGTTTTGCACTCGGACATTTTTCACGAGAAAAAAAACTTTTCTTCTAGACTTCTACTAATCATTTCTTGGCTCAGTCATCGACGGTCTCAATGGTCTACTTGGTTTTTAAAAGGACTTTTTATTGCTCTTTAACAGCTAATGGAAGATTAGATTTCCACTCGGCGCACATTTTTAATCGGTTATGTGTGTGCGTGCATGTATTATCGAACACGTGGTTTCTTCATCGCGCAGCACATTTCACATGTGGCGTGCAATTTTCCCAGTAAACTTAGGGAGTATTTTTCCGTTCTACAGCATAGGATGGGGAAACGACCCCTCTCACTTGACGAGATGTTTCTATAAGAATGTTAGAATCATCCAGAATCTTAAATCTTTGGCTAGTGATCTACGTGCTCATTTTTTTGAAAAAACACATTTATGATCCAGTGGACCAATATAAAACCATGTTTCACACTGGCCACGTGTTTTCATTGTTACCTTTTCGGAAGCCTGAAAAGCATATGAATATGTGGAGAAAATTCTGTAAAATAAGAGTCATAAGTTTCGAGTGAAGTTTCTTTTGAAGCGGAAAAAGTCGCGATTGATTATTAAGAACTGCATTTCTCATGTGAGCCGCCCCAACGCATTCGATCTATCGATAGCGGAACGCCGTATTGAATCTACGGCCTCTAGACCCCGGACCGCACATCAGCCGATAAACAAGCACCGCCGAATATGTGAAACTCAGTTTTTATTTTCCTTGCTACACTGCAGTGAAACGGTCTTTCTAGAAAAGAAGCGCAGCATTGGAATAGTCGAAACTTATATTATTGAATGGTTGCTTAGAATTTAAGTAAGGAGTCTGTCTTGCGAGAAATATGCGACTGTGAGAGACAAAAGCTTTCCTTCTGCTGAAGCAGTATAAAGGCTTTTGGTGTCTGTCCATTATTAAGCGACAATGGAAAAACCTATCTGATTCACTGGACAGCAGTTTTTCAGAGAAATGTTAGTGATCATTCGAAAGCTTAGATTTCTGATTACAACGCCACATGACCAGTTTTCGAGAAAGCCTTCTTTGACGTTTTTACAGAGAGAAATTTCTTGCGTTCCAGACGCGCATATTTCTCGCCGGACAGAGTTTTTTTTTAGCTTGTAGTAAACATTCGATAGCGTAGTCGTTTCTGATTCCAACGATGTGCTTATGTTCTGAAAAGACTGTTTCTATGCAACGCAGCATGTAAAATATGTTGAATTCGCACGTGCGACCAAGGGGGTCTTTGGCCAATCAACGTGTGGCAGGCAGAGGCGACTTTGCGCGTTGGCTCAATGTCATAAGACTGCTGGATGGTCAAGCAAGTTATGACGCTGATATTCTAGGATTTCCTTTACACGTTTGTATGCTTATCGTGTATAGCTTGAGGCTTATCAACGGGTATATATGGCATTATAAAATGAAAATAAATAGTCTAAGCTCGCTAAACGATTGAAAAAAGTTTTCCCTACAACTATAATACGGAAAGGATTCTACATTACAGAACATGTACTATTAACAAGGTGTGATCTGCGCTTTCTTCCTTCGTTTTATTGTCGGTCTTCCATAAATGTATAACTGAACATTGTGAATATATAGAATAAATTCCGATAAAAGCCATGGCTATACTAGACCAATTAGTCAAGTAGCTCTAAGAAAGCAGTGGAGCATAGAACTGATACTGCAACATAGGAGTAAGAGGAAAATGTAGAGGAGGAACTTTCAGTTCTTGAAACTTTAAGATAGGTTCGGAAATTCAAATTGAAGGCTAAAAATAAAATTAAATTTGTTATAGTGAGGAAATAAAAAATTTTAATTTTAGAATATTGGGTGAGAGCAAAATAATAGTGAAAGTATAAAATAAACAGGATTGTGCATCCATTACTTCAACTCAGAGAAATACTACGTAATTGTTATGTTTTATCATTGACATCTGATAGCGCTCTCTCCTAAGTTCAAGTCGTATGTTTCCCATAGCCTTCACAATCTGATTGATGTGTCAGCGTTAGACTTTGTGTGGGCGATTATGCATGGTGTTTCGTTGGACCCCTACGTTCCACAACTTTCTTCTTGCAGCGCTTTGTTCGAAGATATGCTAGACATATTTAATGAATCAAATTGTTCAGTAAGAAAGGAATGGAATTAAGTTTTTCGATTTAATTGATGATTAACCGCATATACTTCATTTGAATTTGTCATCAACAATATCACTCGTAATGAAAAGCATCGGAGATCAACATCTTTCTTTACAAAGATACGAATAGTTTTCAAATATCATGAGGTAAAAGTTTTGAAAGTTGAACAACAAGTAGAGTTTTTGAATAATCAAAGCATTATGATGACATATTGTACTTGTTCGTGATTCACTGCTTAACTGCCGTCTCGATTTTTCCCGTTGAGCTAGCTCTCCATGTCGTGCAGGAGTTATCACTTTTTTACTCCTTCATAGTAAAAATTGTAATCTCGAACTCCATATCCTCACTTATATAATATAATCTGAATATCAGCTAACGCTGTTGAACTTCTCATGACCAGTTAACGGATGTTATTCTGATGCAGAAGATCAGTGTTATTCAGAATGGAAAGTGTAAAACCACCTCAGAATGATTTCGTTTTGTTATTTACTGGCTCAAATTATTAGGTCTTCTTAAAAGTTTTGGCACTAGAACAATAAACACCAAATTCGTTAGCCAGAGTTGGAACTTCTCATCATCTTTTGAGACCGGACCGGGTCAATTCACTGGGACTTGTTGCCAGCCGCGGAGACGATCAACGACAAGCGCTATCGTGAGCACTTGGATCGCTATAATCGGGTTCTGTGACGTCGACGTCGCCGCAATCTCATCCTTCTGCAAGAAAACGTCAGGGTTCATGTTGCCAAATTGACAATAAGGAAGTTGACAGAACTGGGCTGGGAGTTTCTGGATCATCCGCCGTACAGTCTTTACTTGTCGCAGTCCGACTATTACCTTTTCCGGTCGATGGAGCACTCCCTGAAGAAGAGGACATTCTAAGACACCAATCGTTTGCTATGAAGATGGACAGCTTTCTTTGAATCCAACAATGGCGATTTCTCGGAGCCCGGTATTGATTTGTTGCCTGAGAGATGGCAGAAATGTGTTCGGGCTCATATCGCATATTCTGATTAGTGTTGTTAAGCAATCTCAATTACATCTTGCTAATAAATTTGGTGTTTACTGCTCTGTTGCCAAAACTCATGAGATTTGATATATATTATATATATATATATATTTGTACATGTATACATATAATGCATGTACATACGTATATACATAAATATATCCTTCTTATGTATATGTATGGTATGCATTAAATGTATTTATGCGCATGCGTACTTATATATGTACTGTTGTCGTATTTACGTGAAGTCTGTAGAAAACGATAATTTTTCAGTTCCACTATGTACAGCACATAGCTATTTTTATTACTGTGAAGTTAATTCTCGGAGTGAATTATGTACAAAAATTACTTATTTGAGGATTCTGATGCAAATATGACAGTCGGTCCGTGATCTTTTATATAGACTTATTAGTTTACTTTGGATTTCGTAGCATTGAAGTACACCTTTATTTATGTCATTTTGTAGCTATCGCATTGCTGCACAATTTCAACGAAAGGTTCTATACCGGAGATGTAGTTATGATGGTTATAAGCCTCTAATTGCAGCTGAGAACACTTTTCTGAAGAACGAAAATAAGTGTGCTCTTAAATACTACTTGACTATGTAGAAAAGCCCGAAGGTAGCCATTGAATGGTTCATAATGTTTTTTTTTTTGAAACAACTTCGTGTTAGCTCAATAATATAAGAAAAATTTTGATTACTTTGTCATCTTGAAGACTTTGACAAATTCGAGATCTAAGTGAAAGATGGCCCAAGAAATCGATGCCTGTAAGTCTGTTCTCCATTTCTTTTACGCAATACCAATTTCTCGGTCGCTTTAGTGGCGTAATAGAACGCGGAAGTGGATCCATTTATGACAGCTGTCAACGTACGGTGAGATCGAACCGCAAGTGATCATCCTAAACACTTCTCAAACACAAATGTTAATGAAATTTAGTGCAAATGTTGAGCTAATTGTGTCACAAAGCACAGTGTTATCCAGCGTACATAGCACACATCTCGCTTACCTACCGCTTTCATATCCGCCTTAACGATTATCTACTCAGTAAGGACACGTGCTACAACCAAAGTGTAGCCAAAAGCAGCTTTCCAAAGTTATGGTTGAAAATTCGTCGATCATGTAGGGGAAGTGTTGTAGGATATGTGAGACCTATTGAGTACTGATTTCATATTGGAATTTATGCATAATCATAAAGGACTTAGGTTGTTGCACTGCAGCGAATACAACTAGTCTCAACCAGTACATCAGACACTTGTAGTGGCGTCTTTCGAGCGGCTTCTCATATGACAATCAGATATGTTTTGTATTTGCAATGTATTTAGCACCTAGAGTATCCCACAAATTTGATCGACTTCTTTAATTTGAGTTAGTATAAAAGTTTCTGGCGGTTTTATAGTTTTGAGTGATTTTCTGATCTTTTTGTAGAGAATGTCAGAGTCTTCCCAAAAAAGGTAGAGTCAGTTTTTTAATGACTCAAACTTTTACAATATTTTTTTTTCGGAATCAATGCCAATAAGCGGAAAATGCTACCATTCGGATCGTGGGCCGTAAGAATGTTTGTTTTTCTGCATTAAGAAAGCTATTACTCTCGATTTTTATCGAGATTTTAAGTAGAATACTACTTCCTTTCTACAGTGATTGCCCTCAATGCTTAAACCCCTTAAAGGACGGCTCTAGAAGTCGATGCGGCGCAGAGCGAACTGCGCTGTGGTTCGCGATCTTCGTTGTATGATCGAGCTTTCCATTTTTCTGTGAAATTTTTTCCCAGTTCTTGTATTACTTCGATACAGCATGATTTTCTCTACTCGCCCATATGCTTTTGGTTTAGACGTATGTTGTCTTTTATAGAGAAAAACACTTGTTTCCTACGCAGTCATTTTGAATCTGGCAATCAATCAATTATCTTAAATTTTTCAAGGAATACCATTATAAAAATCTTCAATTTTGTGCTAACGACTGCTTTTTTACAGACCCGCTCCAAAACGATTTAATCTGATAAGGATATGACATGTTTTGAGCCGATAGGCCTAGTGCTATATAGGCGCCTATTTCGTCCTATTGGGACTCATCAGTAGCACCCTCCCTCGGTTCCGTCGATCCCTTGAGGACCCCAAGTCGGATGATGTTATTACCTGACTTTGTGGTGACCAGCAGTCGAGCTTGCGGCTTATAAAATGAACCACCTATCGGCTCAAAACATGTCATATCCTTATCAGATTAAATCGTTTTGAGCGGATCTGTAAAAAAGCAGTCGTTAGCAGAGATATAGTTCATTTTAAAAGCCGCAAGCTCGACTGCTGGTCACCACAAAGTCAAGTAATAACATCATCCGACTTGGGGTGCTTAGTTTTTACTCGGCGTCGATTCCTTTAGAGGATTATTAATCTTAAGGGATCGACGGAACCGAGGGAGGGTGCTACTGATGAGTCCCAATAGGACGAAATAGGCGCCTATATAGCACTAGACCTATCGACTCAAAACATGTCATATCCTTATCTTCAATTTTGATCTTTCCTAGTTTCACAGAAAATCAAGAAATCATCACAGTGAATCAAATTGGAAATTTATGTGTAACTTATCGAAAATAATGAAGCATGTTGTATGAGAAACCAGTTCATTCATAACTCCCGCTACTTCAGTTATCTAGAGTTTACGTATTTACGTTAAAGTTGAGAGCTTCAGCATAATGGGAGAATTCTGAGCGCGGAGGGGCAATTGTGTTTAAGTAAAATTCATGGAGTATCGGTATTATGCAAATTATTAGCCAGAAATATGTGTCCATAGTGGTATTCGGTACTTATCCCTTATCCGCACCCATATTCAAAAACGCGTTTTTTTTGCTTTTCCTAGACTTTACGATAGGTATTCGACGTCCTGAATTTCTGGATTCAAATGGTGTATGTTATTTTAGTAATTTCCTTTATATTACACTGTCGCAGTAAAAATAGGACTTTGTTTCACATTCAAGCAGTTTTTGCTGAACAAAGCTTTTCCTCAAAAAAATTTGTCAATTATTCGATAGCAGAATTTCGACAAATTGAGCAGTGTTTTTGGGTCTTCCAAAAAAAATCTTATCGCTTTGCAACACTGAAATTAAGATCATATGCGGCGCGCGTGCTTTGTGACGGTATATGGATGGTTTTCTTAATATTGGCATCAAGCCCTCACCTTTAAATAACCAATCGGATTTCAGTTGTGTGCTTGCTTTGTTAAAAGTATTTGATACTTATATGTTACTTAACGATAAGAGAAAAACCGATCTCATTCTCTGAACAGGAATTTTGGTGCTGGCAATCATTCAAAAGCTTAAATCTCTGGTCAGAGCCACACGTGGCCCTTTTTTCAGAAAACACTTTTATAACGCTGAAAAATCCAAAATGAAATCATGTTCACACGACTACATTTTTTTTTACTTTTCTGGTTTATATTTCGCTGAACAAAACTCCTTCGTTGGAGTGCTAGGACTCATTCAATAGCACAACTTTCGAAGAACTCAAAAATGTGTTTCCTTTTTGGAAAAGCTCTTCTCTAGACTATTAGTGATCGTTCTATAGCGTAAGGTTCATTGATTCCAACGATGTGGTTATCTCATGATTATTATCTGAGCCAATATGTCATGTCGTCTCTGAGTGGGCTCTTGTACAGCCCGATACACGTGTTTCGACCTTACAGTCTCGTCAGTCGGGCAGAACCCGTCGTCTTTAATCTTTAGTCAATCATCTCGGGAGCCTCTGCTCTCCCTATAAAGAGGTAAGTGACGACTAATGATTTACACTGCACTGCAGTCAAGTGAAAAACCAAGATCGGCAATTTTCGAAGCTCGATCGCTCTCGTCTGGCTTGATTATCGGGCTTTACAAGAGCCCAGCAATAGACCACATGACGTGTTGGCTCAGATAATAATCACGATAATTGAAATTTGAGCGTGGTCTTAATGAAATACTCGAAATAAAGATGTGGTTATTTTCTGGAAATAGGTTAGCAGAGAGAATACGATTGAGTTTTACATTTTCGACGGACTCGTTTATCGCTTAGTCCATGGGTCCATGGAGGGAGCCAATTGATCGATGCTTCAACCGTTGGATATCTGGTATGCAATAAGTAGTAGCTCAATTGGAAATTTTTTCCACGCTTTGAAGAAATTTGCAGATAAGACGATGACTCGGATATGAAAGATTCTCTACATGTTGATATGCGTTTCGTGCTTCCAGCGAATTATCCGTCTGATAAAAATGAATGCGCCCGATGGATGTGAAACTTAATCCTATTTTGAATATTACAGCGTTATATAAGGGTTTTTTGAAACCGGTCCCCCGGGACTCTGGTTAGGGATCTAAGCTTTTGAATTATTACTAGCACTCCCATGAAAATTTCCTGATTACCGAATGAGATCGGTTTTTCGTTTGTCGCCGTCTAACATATAAGTACTGAAATTTCTTATCGCGTTGTTGCAGTAGAAA
This sequence comes from Parelaphostrongylus tenuis, assembly GCA_019055375.1. Taxonomy (NCBI): domain Eukaryota; kingdom Metazoa; phylum Nematoda; class Chromadorea; order Rhabditida; family Metastrongylidae; genus Parelaphostrongylus; species Parelaphostrongylus tenuis. Next base: position 270,796 of record JAHQIW010000542.1, on the reverse strand, counting down.
TGAAATTAGGTTACACATCTAAGTACTTTTCGCTGTACATAGCTTTTCTCAGACTTTCAATAACCATTCGATAGCACAAATCTAAACAATTTAATTGATTCACTTGGTTTTTATGGAAGACTTTTAGTTGCGTTGTTACAGCTAAAAGATATTGGGTTTCGCATTCGACGCGTGTCGCACACCACATGTGAATTGCCTTGCGCGATAGGCCTTTTAGCTGTAACAACGCACTAGAGTGTCTTTCTTAAAAAACAAGCATATCGTTGAAATTGTTGAGATCTGTGCTATCGAATGATTATTGAAAGTCTGATTGAAGACCTGTGTCCAACAAAAGATGCTTGAATGTGAAATAAAAGTTCATTTCTACTATTACGGCATAATATAAGAACCATTTGAAAAATTAAGTGCACTCTGTGAATTCACGAAATTCAAGATATGGAATAATTACTATTATGTTAAAAAATAATAAAATTTTTTAAAAGTATGGTTGCATATAGGGGATAAGTACCAAGTATTCTTCTCAGTGATGAAAGCACACTCTTCCTACACTCACTCCAGTTACGTGGTACGACCACCTCCACATAGACCTCTAATAGAGGTGTATAGTTGTGGTATATGTGCTTTCAAGTTGCTTTTTTTCTACAAAGTTGTACTACCGCTGAAAAATGAAGGTTTCTAAAATAAGTGGTCTTAAACTCAAATATACCTTTATGAAAACTTTATTCACTATATTCCACGCTTCATGTTACCTCTGACGTATGAAATTTGCCTGTAATTATCAATAAATCAAGTGTGACGTCCAAGTGGCGGGGTAATATTTTAGGCGTGAAATGCAATTTTCTCTTCGCATTTGCAGCGCGTTATGATAAATATTCAAGAAAAACCAATTACATCATCAAGATCCGTAATATTTGTGCTATTGAATGACTAGTAAGACTTTGGTGAAGAGCCATATACAAGCCTCAGCCGAGCAAATAAAGCAAACTGAGTGTAAAATATGCAGTTTTATTTTCGCTGCTACAACGTAATAAAAAGTCTTTTTCAAAAATCAAACATATCGTTGAAATTGCAGAGATTTATGCTTTCGAAACTTTCCAATTGTCTGAAAGAGAAATTTTATCGAACGGGAAAGGCCTTAAAACAATCGTGTAACCCAGCTGATACACGTCCTCCTTTAGGGGATTATGGTCGCTATAGTATGTTTGTTTACCCTTTCGAGAATTATATCGGGGTCCGTAGAACGCACGCAAATCAATGGAATTTTTTGCCGGGCAGAGATTATCCACTAGATTTTTAAAAGTCTTTCAATAGCTCTAATCTCTGTGGTTTCAATGCCAACTTTCAACTTAATCATTCTCTTATTCTCTTTATTTTGATAGGGGAGGTGCATTCGCGGTCTATGTGTTCTGTGCACGGTCGGTCCCCACGTAATAGCTCAGAGGACGACTTATAAAAGCGGCAGTGTGTGTTGGAAGTTGTTTTGCGTTTGAGTCGACTGAATCTTGGTTTGACGATTTTTTTTGCAATAGAGGTGTTTGGCTGACTGGGTTGTGAGCCAAGCTGTTCCTTCTAGACTTTGCAGACGAGGAAACCGCCGGCACATCATCTATTAGAATAAATTGTTTTGTGAAATCTTCGTATTTCATCTAAATCAAAGACCACAGGATTTATCTTTTAAGCCTAATCAAAACAAATAATTACTATGTTCAATTGTTAAAAATGCCTTCATAAATGGTTATAGGAGTCAAATGAAGATTACTTTTTAACTCGGGGCATTTAGTCCGTAGCATATAGCTTTATAGCGCGTCTATCTAGCAATATAAAGGCAAAATGAAAAACTGTGCTCGTAAAACTAAATATAAAAAAAATCTCTCATACAACTGAGGAGAAGCCTAGGAATTCTGCGAAATAGGTAAAGCATTTCTGAGTAAATAAATAATTCGCGTCTATTTGTAGCGGCAGTTGAATCATTGCGCGCAGCGCGACCACAATCCGTGTGCAATTTTCGTTATCAAAATCAAATGTATGCTCCTTTTTTGAAAGCTTTGGGTTTTTCGTGTTATTCTGATACTCCATGTTTGTACTATAACATCTTTTCGCTCATATGTAACTTTTATATGCGAAGGAAACTACGAATCTGAACGTGATTTTTTTTTGCTCTCACAGCGTTCTTTAGAAATTTTTTAAAATCAGATTTAGTCCCGGATTCATCAAGATCTACTTATCGAACGATTATCTAGTGAAAGTCAACCACAGACGTCACCTGTGCAAAAAATTCTAGCTGCTACAACGCCTTGAGAAGACGTTCTTAAGATTCACGCAGAATTGAAACCGCTAAGATGTAAGCTGTTGATTCACAACGAAACGTATAATGAGAAGTCTATGTGGCAAAAAAAAAATTGAACAAGTTGAATCAAAGTAATTGTTGTCTATTCAACTGGTCGTATTGAGTCCGTATTAGAATTTTGAAACCGCATGCATTTTTGTTGTTCAAGCTCACACTGTTTCCCCTTCATTCATAAGAAATTCTCTTAATACTTACTTCTACTCGTACCGTGTCTCATAAATCTTGTAGTTCACTATTACTTCATTCTCTGTTATTGCTTCTTTAGCTCTCAGTTGATTTTGTGGTTTTTTTTAAGTATCGTAACTCCAGTTATTACAGTGAAGACTTCATCATACTTCTGAAGAATCTTTCCGATGCATAGTTGATTTTCGTACTTCTACACTCCTAGCAGTTTTGATCATTGACCATCTTAGTTCAGGTTTATTAAGATTTCACTGTTTGTCAAGCAACAATTTGGAAAAAATTCAAGGCTTCATTCCTTTGTTTTCTTTACTCCTATGCTCATTTATAATCTGTCCTCGTTAATTTATAATGGAACTGATAGTCTTTTTCTTAGTAGTATTCTTTGAGTACCGGTGCCGCAGGTGACGACGCGTGACAAATATCCTTTGATTTTGCTTTGCACAGGCGATTTTAGAGAGAAAACGAATCATTTTCGCATAATTGCGCATTGTGGAGGTGTCAATGGGAAAATGCAAAGAAGGCGGCTAGGGCCTTGTACACCTCCTAGGTCGCCTCATTAAACATCCAGATTACCTATAGCAATTGTATTTCATCGATACGGTATGCTAATGGGTGTCTCCTTCCTCATACAAAGCTTCATTTCAATACTTTTGTGTGGATCCATCTTGGTGTCAACGAATTTAACTCGAATTTTTACCGTTGCTTTCTCAAAGTGATTTTGAACTATGAGGTAATTAATTCAAAAGATCGACTGTTTTTGAAACCCCCAAAAAAAAACATTCAATATAATTCCAAAAAAGAATGATTTAAGCTCCAAAAAGGGGTTGGTACGCCCAGGGTCATACACCGGTGTTTCGGAGGTTCGTCCTCCTCATCAGTGACCCCCGCCCCACATTCAGCCCTGCATTGAAGCAAGGAGGGAGGCGTATGTGGTGATGGCACAGTGTACTATGACACTGTACCATCACCACCTCTCGATTTTAGATTAGATTTTAGATTTAGATTTTAGTCGATAGATTTTTGCTGTTAGATCAAAAACTATATCAAAAGATCGACTGTTTTTGAAACCCCCAAAATACATTCAATATAATTCCAAAAAGAATGACTTAAGCTCAAAAAAGGGGTTGGTATGAGGTAATTTACAGAAGTTGCATATATATATATATATATATATATATGTGTATATATATATATATATATGTGTTATGACGTAAATATTTAGGACTTCAAAAGACCAGCTTTTACCAATTGAAAAGTATCTTACGACGTGTCCTCTCTGAAAAATAACACTTGTGCGAGGTTGGTATTCTTTTGTTGAAATCTGTGGTTAACGTTATGACTCCTTCGCCTGGACTACGTGTTATATCAAACTATATCCTATTATTCGCTTAATAGTTCCTATATTTAGTGACAAGTTAAAGTATGTAACAATCTCATGCAGGAATCAATTCAAATGTCAACTTATCATATGAAATCCACCGCCGTCCAACTGTCAATGAAGGAGAGGTCACCGGTGTGTTGCAGAGGAAAAATTAACCTTATAAAAGTAGATGAGGTAGTCAGTCAATGCATGAGGTGTCCACCGAGACATATTTTGCGGTAGCCCATTCCATTGGAATGGCGAGAGATAGTGTCACGGTCTATTGAGCTTATAGTAAATTATTAGCCAACATACCACAACCTTTTGGCAATAACCCGTCTCCGTCTCGAAATAGTAGAAGGCTGGATAAAACGATAGAGCTAAAAAAAATTATATGACCACTCAATGTATGTTAAGTTGCTGAAAGTTAAGCAGCACTGAAGATGAAGCGGATAGAAATCGAATCTGAAATATGGATAGGGAGGGACAATTATTCAGAAGGAATTGAGCGTTTTATATGAAGATGTCATGACGAAATTTTCGAATTGGAGACATTTCACTAAGAAATAGAACATTCTGCATTTTTGCTCCGACTTAATTACATCGAAATTGAGTATTTTCATCTGTCTAGCCTTTCCGAGGTGTTATTGGTATTATTTACTGAATATCAGCTTAGCATATAACAATACAGTTGATAATGCAGCATGGATATTACAACAGTCGTGGTGGCGCACGTTTCGGCAAGGTTCGCCATCTTCAGAGCCTGGAAAGGTCAAATTGATTCGCGAAGCATTCAGTTATAAGCCTCCATAACCTTAGGAGAAAACGTAAGAAACGAATTTTCGGATCGCATAGCGCTGATATTCAATAAATAATATCAATAACACCTCGGGAAGGCTAAACAGAGGAAAATGCCCATTCATTCAAACTACGCCGAGATTAATAGTCGGTCCTGGGATCTATATCTAAAGTTCTTTTTTCTGGACTGTAGTTTTGCTGTAAGATTGCTGAACCTCTTACCACTTTTTCTGTTTACTTTAGAAAAATTAATCTGATGACATGATCATTACAACTATATCTAGTGTGAGTTCACGCTGCTCTTTTTTAAGCTGCCCAATATTGTTATAATTTCTTCTTTTTCATTCTCAGTTGCTCTGAATTTCACTTTCGTTGTCAGATTTCAGAAATAGTGTTTTTTATGTACATTTTGAGGCGACGTTTCGATCTTATGTTGTGTGAACAGTCACAATTTAAGGTATTTGTTCTATCTCTTTTTATTACTTCTTGTCATTCCTTTAGTCCTGTTGACTTCGGATTGTTATGTAGCTCATACCATTACTGGATAAGAACAGTCGTTATTCTCTAAAATTTCTCAATACAGTGATGAATGCGAGGAGATAATTTGAATGCGAGAAACTTCCAGGACCAACTCTCTGTTGTCTTTGGCATAGGCTGGAGATTGCAGTGTTTTTTCTTGTTAAGCAGTTTTGAGGTTATCAATCACCTATCGTCCTGTTGATATTCGAGTGACTCGAGCGGGTACCAGCAACACTTCCATTTTTCCCTATCCCCACTGAGCTACACTGACACGCGACCAGGTTTCTGCTGCATACGTTAGGGCAGGGATAATCTTCGAATCGAAAAGGTGGGCACGCAGTCGGATGTTCTCTGTCCTCTTCACTACATCTTGGATGCTCTCAAACGTTCCCCAAGCCGCTCCTTTCCTCCTGCTCAACTCTGGAGCATTCGGAGAATGTCGTTCCGTTGAGCGTGAATGGGGCATTCAAAGCCCATCCGTTCCTCCGGATGTCAGTAATAGTAATCAATGAATACATTAGCAACAAAGCCCAATAATAGTTTAGTGACTGATGTTTTAGAGAGTTTAGCCTTCCGGAATCTAGAGCCGTCTACTGACTACCAGTCTCCATAGTCGAATGTTTTCATAACTCTGGCAAAAAGACTGCATCACTGCTGTATTCATTTTATGCTATTATTGAAAACCTTGTAGTTGCCTCACAAGAAAATGCCTTGAATGCTAGAAATAGTGGGAGCCGTAAAGAGAAAAAACTTCGATGCAGGTCAAATAAAATTATAATAACTTGAGAGACTCAATACTCCAATTTGAGTGAGGACAAGTGGTTGGCTCGATTTTGCTATATGACTTGTGTTTTGGTTCAATCAGCTTAGTTGGTCTTATTTACGACGCATTGTGTCAAAACTCTTGAGGTGTTTTCTGTTACCTCGTGGCCACATGGTTTGCTAAAAGTCTACCTAAGTGGTCTATACGTAGACGTCAAACTGCCGATCAACACCTTACTGTTGTGCCGGAAGAAATCACTTAATGACGTGATCCTTACCTCGTGAGATAGCATTATACCCCTATGTGGGCGGAGTTTAATAACTGATGAGCTCTCAAATAGTGGATAGTAAAGTGTTTGGTTTGTTTGGAGAACTGCAGCTTATTCGTTATGGTATTCTTAATACTATGTGGTCAGCAACGTTATTCAACAGTGAGTAGATCACAATTTTTTAATCCTCGCATTTTCCTCATAAGGGTTTAAGGGAGGTTTTCTGAAGATCAATTTTCCTCGCATACTGTCGCTGTTACAGTAAATTTTTACAGCAAAGATATTGAAAAATGTATTCTTTCTTCTTTTCTTCTCTTCTTTTTTTTCATCAGGAAATAATATGCTATCTATCCGCCTTAGTTTGACAAATTCCTTATCATAATATGAACTTAGAAAAGTCACGAAATAGTTACCATCAATGAGTAAACTAATCATCGGCAACGCGCCGTTAGTGATCCTTGAAAACGAATGATTCTGCTTTATCATTTTTTTTTTCAACTGTTAATCTAAAAGTTGACATTTTTTATCGGTGCTGTAGAAGGAGCATTCATATTACTACTATACGAATCAAATCTGGTGTTTATCGGATGCATGTATGGGATTGATACCAACTTCTTTAGCTGTTTTTTTTTTTCACGAATTCCTAAGTTGGTTCCGAATTTCCTCAATGGGCATAATGAGGAACATTTTCTTAGTAAGATGGAAGATTGTTAGAATAGTCAGGCTCTAATACACCCTTTTTGAATGCAAACTGCAATTTGAGCTGAACATGTTATTTTTCCATTGTTATTAAGTCTTCTCATAGATTTTGGCGCTAGAGCAGTGAACACCAAACTTAATATTATACATGGATTAGTGGTAGTCATTCGATAGCACGAATTTCGACAATTTTGATGCTGAGACTGGTTTTTTAAACGATCTCTATTTGAGTACTGTTGAAACGAAAAAAAATCATGTTTCTCACTCCAAGTAGACAGGTCAGCTTGAATTTTAGAATGAGTTTATTTGGTAATGTGAAACAAAAAAAAAATCTTCCATACCAATATAATGATGAAACAAAGTCTCCTCTACAATTGTGATATAAAAAACCCAAAAATTTTCTTGGGAAGGCAAAAAAATCTTTGAACAAGTGACGTTGCAATTTCAATCAGCGCTTCGAAAAGCGCGTCGTTCAAGAGCCACGTATTTCTTTACTAATTTGGAATTTTTACCTTTCCAGGAGAACTTTTAGGTTTTTTGTTTGAAAATTGTGGAGGAAAATTTGTTCTATCGTTCTGTAAATACAAATTTTTTTTTGTTCCACACCGCCGAATAAATCCGCCATAAATCAAGCAACAAGCTGCCTACTGAGTGCGAAGCATGACTTTTTGCTCTGACTGCGCTTTATATAGACCGTTGAAAAATCAGTCTTGGCATGGAATTTGTCGAGATTCGCGCTATCAAATGGTCTAACAGCAGTTTATGTATGTTATTAAATTTACTGTTTATTGCTCTAATACCAAAACTCATAAGAAGGTTAAATGCATTGATAATACGGTGTCTGCTTTTGATACAGTAGTAAACTGTCTTCCCGTGACGCACTCAACACACGGTCATTCCCTAAGATGTAGGGATTGCTTCGTGAGCGGAGAAGTATAGGATTGTTGTTTTGCCGCCGTTACAGCTCATGGCGGAATAGTGTGCGATTTTATATTGTATATTTGTTATCATGGGAAAATCAGGCTTTTCGATTCTTTTTCGAAGGTCAGTGAATTGTACTAACAAACGGTGTCAAAATGGGTGTAGACGTTTTTTTTTATTGACGTTATATGCAAATTTTATGCGCCATTTTCGTAGAATTGATCATCTGATTTTATTTTGAAATATGGTCGTTCTATTGGATTGTATTCTGAAAAATTTACACTCTTCTTAGAATAACAATTTATCATCTCGTGAGTTATGATTTCTTTCGGAATTCAGAAGTTTTAAGAGAATCATTGATAGGATTTTCGCTCTTTTAGCCTTTTCATAACCGCGGCCGTTTTCGTAGGGCTAGCCGTGCGGTGCGTGCCTTATTATAGAGTATCGCAGACATGATGATTTTTGAGCAATTAACATTAATTTTTAGATAACCAAATGAATATAAGGATAAGGAACATAACAGGACGGCAGAAAAAAATTGCTATCGCTGTATGAGTATCAATGGAATATATCATGCAATTTGCTATGTGCTACCATGGTTTATCGTGAAGAAAAAAATGCTGTCAACATTTGGAGGCGTTTTGCAAATTATGCGTCATTGTTTCAATATTTATAATAGGATGATGATCTTATGCTTCTGCTTACTTTGGCAATCCGAAATTATGGTTCTGACCATTCAAATTTCTGGCCTGTGAACTCGTTTGAAGAACGGTTTTTATATATTTTCAAGTACAGATTAGAACTTTTCCATATCAACTTTCAGCACGCATGTTTATTCTTCTAGCTATCATTTGAATACGAAAATTCTGGCAGAAACTGCGTGCGGTGAAAAAAACCCTTAGATAACGTGTGCACTTTTTTGTAGATGCATTCTGAAACGTACAGAGACGTATGTAAAAAAGTGTACATATTGTTGTGAAAGGGTTAATGGTTGTTCGTTTTCCGTGCTGCATCGGAGCCATTATGCGTCGGCCATCAATAAGAGAGGAGAATGGCCGGAAGAGTGTTTGCGATGTCCTTTTCCCATCCAACCGTTCTTGCTGATTTTTGTGCTAAAACGTCATGTGTTCGCCCAGGTGCACGTTACGCAACGGAGGAAGCTGTGCATGCGCAATACTTAAGTGGCTTTGTAGGAACTTGTGTGGGGACGTGCATGCTTACGTATGGACTGGACTGCAGGCATGGGATACATTTAGCATGCAGACCCATTCATCTGGACCGTGATGTAGTCCACCATAATCACTGCGTTACTCGGTCAGGTAATAAACTGATAATGAAAGCTAAAGAGGTTGCAAATGGAATATGAATGGAAACCTTTATTCCCTATGTAAAGCGAAGCTACATGGGATATTTTTAGGTGAAAGAGGGATAAAACATAGAACACTAGCAACGGTGTATTTGTCCTGAAATGTAAGCAAGTGGTTTCGATGCTTTGTCGATCCTGAACCGGTAGACGTAACTGACACAAACACTCATACATGCTTATGTCTGTACGTAGGCGTCAGTTAGGGCCTGTACCTCCATCCAATTGATTTTTGGGCTACGATAAAATATATGGAAGCATGCGGGAGGAAGTTTAGGATCGACTTCACTAAGCAGTTTGCAAGTCTGCTCCTAGATGATGACTAAACATTGGTAGTCACTTCATTAGCTATATTACATATGGTGCTAATTGTGGGCGGAAAAACCGGCAGTGGGTTTATTCAGATTAGATATGCACTAATGCACTATACAGATAAGTAAGGCTCATTATTTACCAGCAGTAACAGCTTTTGCTAAGTCAGGTATCAATGTTTGTTGTATGAACTGATATACAAGTACTTGGAACATTTTGAATACTGTTTCATTCGTGTTGAGAGGTGTTCTTTCGATTTATCTACTATTTTGGGAATAGTCTTACTATGTATTCCAGTCTTCAACTTCAAGGCGCTGTGATCACATGCATAGTGGAGTTGAAACTCCTCTTGTAAAGCAATTTTTACAGTTTCTGAACAGTCGCCAAAATTACCATTTGTGTAACACATTCTTTCAAAGGGAAAGTCGATAGGCAACATATATCACTTGAAGGGTGGAGTGGAATTGTTTAGAATTGCTTCCCATGCCTATTTTGTTGACATGAAACATTTAACAATGATAATGATTCCAGCAGGACTATTGCACTGTTACGACAAGAATTGTGTCCGTTCACCTGTCACGCAGCAAAGGTTAAACATAATTTCGATCGTGCCGAATACTGCATCGTTCTATGAGTGTTTTGTGCGCGTTTTGATCACTGTTAGGAGTATGTGTATTCGCAATTAGCGAGCTCAAAAACTCAAAAGATCTATTTCCGTACAGTCACAGTTTTGTCTTATCCCAAATGACCTTTTAGCATGTGTGATGTTATCTTATGACAATTCGGAGACTACCGCTGTACATCAGACATTTTTTTTTGCTAGTTTCGAAATTAGTTGTACTACATATTTGTGCTTCATGAAAATTCACCTCATAGGCACAGCAATTTTTAGCAGTCGCATGGAAATATTGTGGCGTAGGGACAACATATGTGATAAGCGATGTTTCAAAAAATGGAGGTGTGTCGTCACAAAACGTAATAATAAATATTGAAAACTGTATTATAACCTTTTCACTAGGGAAGGAGTCGTCATTACATCGGCTTTACGAGAGTAGTAAACAACTAATTTATGAGGAGTACGAACGAAAGACTAAACTTATGTAATCATTCCTGAGTAAAATTGTCCAGTTTTGTCTTCGTTCCACTGCGTTTTTCTGTCTTTTCTCGTTTGCAATGATTGTTGTTGTCCGCTATAAAACGCGCACATACATTCCAGTACAGTAAATTGTGCATTCCTTCGTCTCTGGTTGTGCGAATCGGGTTTGCTCAAATTGATTAGGGTTTTATTCGCTTTTGTCAGTCGCAAGATTTTTACCTGCTGCGAAGTTGGTAAAATAGTCGCGAGATTGTGAAATCGAACCATTTTCAAAGATTCTTCTTTTTAAAAATGAGATCAAAGATGCATGAATGACATCATTTCCATGTCAGCACTATTAAAAGACTTCGTTCGATAAATGATGTTTATCGAATTATTCTCACACGAACATGTACAGTCCGTTTTGGTGCCTCCACTATTACTGCATCTACTTTATTCAGAACCTAGCTTTTGTCTTTCTCTCGCTCACTCTTGAAGCTTAGAATTTTCAGCTGCTAGATAACTTTCATGGACTCTCCAAATATACAGTGGTTCTGATAATAGCCATCAAGTTGAAATTACAATGTTTCTCAGGGATGGGATTTGTTTAATAATAATTCCTATTCCCATATGAAAAGTCGTAAGCAGATCATGAGTGAAATTTTGAGTTCTAACCTTTCAGTCGTAGTCGGCCGTGCTATTTCACCAATCAATTTCTCTGATTTCTTAGTTTCAGAATTCATATCTGCTCGATTTACGAATTGAGGCATTGTGTATGTCGTTTGAAAAAAATTCATCTCATATCGATTTCAGTAGTTTCCACCAATTCGCGGAACTTGAACCCTGGGATGTCTGATAAACACTCCACTTGTGTAGTAAGAAATTTTTATCTGTACCACCTAACTTATGTTCCTCGTTCAAATGCATATGACAGATGAACACGAATTTTTCTTTCGTTCCACGTTGCACAGGCGCAACTGCGTCTATTGATCGTCTCATAGAAAATGCTTCTAATTTAATGTTCTATTTTTTCCGCGTCTTTCTGCGCTTAAGGTACCAGGAACCTTGAACATATCCTTATAGTTTTGCCGACATGCATAATTGAAGGGCGTATTCTATTTTGTGGACATATTATGAGAAAAATTTGAGAGTTGTCAACGACGTCTTATTGCGAATTCACATAACTCATCCGAAATCTATATGCTTTCTTTGTCCTCGTTTCGAATCTTGCATTCACTACACTACCTACTCAATTGAAAGTCACAATAATTTGAGATGCGGTTCATGGACATCAGGCTATTTTCATTAGAGCGACTTTGTTCCGTTGTCGGATTGAAGATGTTGAAATTGTTTAGCTTCTTGTTGCACTAATCTTCAGTAATTTCAGTTCTTTTCGTAATTCAACATCACTGTATATTTCCCTTCTACAGGTTTTCGTTTTTTTTTTGAAATCGCCTATCTTTCGAGCTTTTCGTTCACTCAGTTTACGCGAACAGTTGTATATATGCACTTAATGGTAAGCGACTGGGGAAGACTTTTAAATTGCTCCCGGGTGTGCGATTGTGTGATAGGTGAACTTTGGAGAGAGATGGGGTGTGGTTTGTGAGACGGGCAAAGCGGCGGTGTTGAGCTTGGCCAACGCTGCTGCTGAGGAGCTTCTTCTCGTCCCTACATACTTACTAATGGCTGTTGGTAACTCTTACAGCATGTATTCGATGATTTGGTTTATTCGTCGAAAATCCAATGGCGTTCTAAAGTGTGATGTGGTGAGTGTACTTTGTAGCTTCCGCTCGTGATGAAATCAAGTAAGCCACCATAATGAGTTTGAGATGATGACACAGAGACTTATTTGCACCTAGTAATAAAGTTGAAGTTCATAAACCCAGTGACTTATATGGTGGGTAACTCATCCGAGGCCCTCGTTTGGCACCGTAGTTGTGTGTGTGGTGATCCACAACATAGCTTACACACACATCACTGATGATATTGACACAGTTCTTTGCACAATGAGTTCTTCATTGCATCAGTTAAATGATTACTACCAGTAGTTTCATGTTTTTAATATGGTTAATTCGGTTTTTTTTTCCATTGGAAATTCTTGATAAGCAGTGAAGATGTTTCTTATATCCAATCTGATGAATGCATAATGAAATTTAATAGTGAATATCAATTAATACTTTGATGGTTTTTCGATATCTGTGCGGTAGGTTGAAACATATCAGTGAACACTTACAAGTTGTGAAGCTGTTAACGTTTTCGATTTATTTGTTTCCAATGAATTTTTCGTGTAACCAGGTTTTATCCAATCTGAAATAGCTTCATATGTGGCAAAGAATTTTGAGCAAGAATTTTTTTCAAAAAGTTGATCTTTATCGTATTTGAAACAGAAAGTCAGTTTAGTTTCTAGGCTGTTCGTAGTACATTTGAAATTCTCTTCATAATCTGGGTAACGTTGAAATTATATAGAAGACTTTTCTGATCAATATACATACATGCATATATATATGTACATATATGCATATATATATAATACATATATAATTTGCTGAACATAACCATGTTATTCAATAGATAATGACCAATGATCAATGTTGATAACTTGTTTGCTAACGCTGAATTAGCTGGAGGTGCGAAAGACCGGTTTTTTTTTTCTTTTCGGTTGCACATCATCTGAGTACTTCCGGTATATGGAGCTAATGATCTATCGTACATATTTTGTGGAATTTACGATCACGAGTACAACCGGCCGGAATTTTCCGAGTTCAGCAATTTCTTCCTCATTTTTACGTAGAATTTTGTCTTTGATAGAATTTCTTTCATTAGTTCGGCGCTGGGAACTCGTAGTTGTGAAAAATGCTACTTTACATTTTAGAAAAGACCATGAAAGGTTACCTAAAAATCTAACCAAAAATTCTTCAATATTGAACAGGGAGAATTTTCTCCAGTTATAGAGAGAAGGGGAGAATTAAGCATCACAAATCAGATGTACAAGTTAAGCCTGCCCAATTCACCTACTAATTTCACTTACTTTGTTATATGGTTCAAATTGTTGAATGCATAGACTCTGTGAAGTACTTATCGCTCTTCATATCATATCCGAGCAAAGTATATGCCGTATTTTACACGGTTTTTAGTTAACTGAAGAGTTATAGCAATTGCCACAACAACTTTATGTTAGTGGGTTATTCAATTCTGAATGAAGGTATTGATTGTTTCACCTTAAACTGAAGATTACGGGAAGTGGAAGCTAATTTATCCGATTTCCTGCCGTACAGCTGCAGCGGAAGGTAACAAAAAGCGTTGTGTATACGAGTGTGGGTGTTGGCGCAGCGAATAGTCATACACGTGCCATATGTTTCCGCCAGGAAAACTTTTTCTTTATACTCTATCAGTTTCTCCTTGCTTCCTAGAAGTCTGCAGTACTGCTGGCTTTGCAGCTGCACCACTTTTTTCGTCGGCGCCCTCTGTCTCTCATTTCCGGACGGCTGTTCCGGAGTTACGAGACCGCCTGACCGCTATACTCACTTTCTCTTAAGTTGATCGTTCATCGGAGATACATGAGGGCTATCAGTATTCCGTCTATTGAGGATGTTCGAAGTCAATCACCTTGGAAATGCAATACGTCTCCTAACATCAAGATTTGCGCTGATATCAAGGATTTTCGTAGGTCCAAAGTTATTGTGTAGGTAAAAATAATTTTAGTATACAATATTAGCTTCATATCATGGTTGTTAATTTAATATTGTATAAAACTAATCAAAAGTTGATTATCGATCACATAGTAATGTCACATTTTGTTTAAACGTTTTAGAAATCATATTTTTTGTAAAGACTAATTACTCTGATATTGTAATCACTATGAGGAAACTTTCCTAAATTGGAACGCCGTCAACTAGATTGTTATTAAGATTTATGAATTTGTGAGAGATGTATTTTGATATAAGTTCGCTAACTTTTCAGTTCTGAGTATATTCTAAACGAAGAGACGTTAATTGGTTTCTTGCTCTTCAGAAAAAATGACTGTTTCAACGAGGCTGTTAACTAAAGGTTAAAGGGCATTTTTATACTATGTGAAATATCTAGACATTTGCCATTCGTCACTTGGCCATGTTTTCCGGGTCAGTTTCTAATGTCATCCCATTCTCGTCATTGTGTAGCTGTCTTAATAGTTGTCAATGCTACAGGAGATGCTATTATTTATACGTATATTATCAAGCGCTGTTGCTATTATTTATACTTATATAATCAAGCGCTGTAAGTGTGTATAACTGTGCTCGTTTGAAGATGAAGTTTTGGAGAAGTTGAATATCTTCATTGTGTCTGAGAGGAACACATTGGGGGACCGGAACGCTAAGTGTGGTAAAGGAACTCGTTCAGACGCTGTGGCCACACCTCTACGCGTAACAGATGTCTCCGAAGCCACTTCCGCCCAATGCGTCATTTGGATTCGTCGTCTAACACCTCTAATGTGTTTTCCCAATTATACCTCATTGATGGAATTCCGCAATGGGCGGTTTGGGGCCTTCCCTGTATGTGTTTGCGTTATCTTTTCTATTTTTGCTAGTTATAACTTCATCATATCCAGCCTATTTATCTTGGTGCCGCAAATAAGTTTTCCTAAGTTCTTCTACTCCATTTTTCTGTACTCGTGCTCATTTATCCTTCTTTCCAGATGCGCTTTTAGACGGGTTATACGATAACACAGCGATAAAAAAGCCATATTCTCAAGACTTGTCGTTCGATTTTGTTCATTATTCACTTTGTCCCAGATCCGTACCACATGTTTCCGTCTACGTTTTGTGCCTTAAGCATAAGCCAGGTGGTGTATATCATTGAGGTGGGTTTAATAGCTGTGATATGTGGTCATGTGAAATGGAAGGTTTTAGCTCTGCGAAACATCCGTGATATGAGTTTGTAAAACTGCTATAATCTATCAATAATTATCCACCCACTCTACCAATGTCGTGCTTGACGTTTATGCGACGTAACACGATGGTATTATTACATGAAGTATACCCCAAATGGCTTCTTGGTTAGCACTGATGTCCCACAAATTGTGCATCGAACGTAACGAGATAAATTCTTGTCATCACTTGATTCTTTCATTAATTGATGTTTATATGTGTATGCTTTGTCAGGTTATAACGATCAGCATGTCTTCTGCACTTTTAGATGTGATCAGATATGTTTCTTTTAGAAAAAAATATGAAGAATAGACCTATTTCCTTCTAAAAAGATAGGCGATGCCGAAAGTTGGTTGAGGATAAGAGAGATGCAGATTCGTGTTCCGAGCAGTCCATCGTCTTCATTACATGAACATACCTCTGTGTAGTTATAGGATTTTGATAAACATCTCACACGGTCCAGTTTTGTTTCTATTATCATTAGCTGATCTGACGTGGTCTGAGTCACCGTGAAGCGTGCGCTCTGTCACGGATACTGGAATAAGGCTCACCCGCACTTTCTTTGCGCCACCTCCCAATCGTAACCGCACGCTACCATTCAGTTCTTTTTTTATTGTCCGCAGTCTATCTTGCTTTGACGTTGTGGTGTTGCTAAATGTTGCTTTTATTCTATGGAGAAGAGACCACTCCATTGATGGCATTGTCTAGCATCATATCTCTTCGAATTTCCTTGCTGTCATAAAATTATTTATTCGCTCATTGTGCATCAACATCACATCGATTCTTTTGTTGAAGGAACGAATTTCTAGTGGTACAGTCCTTTCAGTGCTATCGAACAATGTTATCCGCACAACTATGCTGCTGCTGTCCTCAGTCACCTCCACTCACACCATCCGATGTTAAAGTAAATTCACTGATTACTTGATTTCTTTCGATATTGTTGCGGGAATGTCACGTTTATGATGTATGCTAACAGAACAACATCGTACTTCTCTATATATCAAAGGGAACTATTAAGAACCATACCAGCGGGAATAGTTGTAATATAAAGATTTCGTTTTAGATGCGAAACATCAACAAAAAACAATTTACAACGATTTATTCAATGATAATCTCCAATTTTCAAGATTTTCAACCTTCATACAGAATACGTGTACATGCTTCTGGAAAATGTTTTTCAAAAGTTTAGTTAAAGTAGTCATTTGTTTTCAAGTTATATATGGATTGATATGGATTTTACTACGTTTCTAGATTAATGAAGTGATTCAGTCAATTTAGCTGGCTAGTCATCCTTCAATACCAAGTGATGTGTACATATCAGGGCAAATTTTCATATAGTGGTGGCCAAAATGTGTTCAATTCAGGAATGCGCATGGTAATTGTAGCTGTGATTTATAATCTATTTTTCAGGAGTTCTTTGAGTCTATTAACCCAAAGAGTGACTTCAATGACGATGGTGACGCCTTGGAAACTTATCTTTACGAGAAATCTCTCAAAGTACAACCAAAGGAGGCGGACAAAATTCCAGATGTGGTAGGTGGCTTTTTATCACTTATTGTACTGGTAAATGATATTTTGAAAACTGTGGACCAACTCTAGAAGCCTAAGCGATCATTGCACGTGCTGAAATCACCAGGAATAAAACCTCCTAAGTCAAATCACTATTCATCAAGCCATCATCACGCCGGCACCAGTTGCAGTACGCAGTCTTCGACGGCACCGAGTACACCAAGGGCAGACGGAGAAGGGTAAATGTTGGCTTGATTTTTTTATGATTGTAAGAATGCGGTTAAAACGCTGTGATATCTTTAGGTTGTAAGATTGATTTCTTCAGCGGAACTCTTGGTTTTGCTTCAGACGGTTATTAGTCTGAAACAGAAAAGACGAAGACTTATATATCGGTAGAGGAATTTATTTGAATAATCGATGTGTACTTTCGC
Source organism: Parelaphostrongylus tenuis (assembly GCA_019055375.1). Lineage (NCBI taxonomy): Eukaryota > Metazoa > Nematoda > Chromadorea > Rhabditida > Metastrongylidae > Parelaphostrongylus > Parelaphostrongylus tenuis. Next base: position 253,344 of record JAHQIW010000542.1, on the reverse strand, counting down.
GGCTATCACTTGCTGAAGTGTCTGTCTACGACCTATGGTTACTGATTTATAGTTGAAGTCGTCTAGACAGACTTTACATTAGTATAAAATGTCATTTTAGTTGAGTGCAAGTATGAGCGTTATGCGTGCATGAGTCGTTTACTTCCGGACAACTGCGTGTTAGTGGAGTTACTCGCTCCTGCGCAATAACCAGTTTTGGTAGAGACACTTATTTCATTATCATGCGCTCGTTCTGCGTTCTTGTCTCTCTGTGTACTTTGTTATCGAGTTTTCTTGTGTTGTCTTTTCTTTTTGTTATTTTACACACGTCAGCTCATGCACGTCTACTTCTCTTCAAGTACCTGCTGCTCCCAGTTTTACGTTCTATAGATGTTGACAGCCACTAAGCCCTGTGCAACAGCATAGATTCTAAAGATGAAGGGTAAAGAAGAGATCAAGACATTCTGATTGAATATAGCGAGTTATCCCATAGGTTATACATTTTGTACACTTGTTAATTTGTTATCCTTTCCAGTATTCATTTCTGAGCAGATTACACCGACAATTTTGTAGGTGGAGTTTAACGAATTTTTCAAAAAGTAATCACGTGCCCGTGATGAGTGCTTCGTTACTTCGTTATAGAAACATGTGATGAAACTCATCTCTTAATCACAAAAATTTCTATGCGATTCTGTTCAACTTTATCCCCATTCAACCATTAGAGCAACTTTTAGGAGCACCAAACTTCTATACAAAAGTGAAGAGCGAATGATGTTATGGTTTTCTAACTTCATCTCTGCCTGATTTTCATGGTCATCGAGTGACCAGAGCGAGCACCTGTGAAGTTCAATTTTACCGCATCCCTTCTAACAACGTTACCTCAGTTACAGTATGCGGGAGTAGTTCAGTGAGTCCTGCTTGCTTAAGGAATTCGTTGAGCATCGTATTTTTCTTATCGGTTTTCATGAAGAAATTGGATCATTGGGTTGGTGGTCTTCCTGTAGTGCGCTCGCTTGACATCCCGAGAAATCCAGTCGATAACGACTCTTGTCCATCGGTAGTCATCAGAGCCCATTACGTTCCGGCCCACTTTAATTTCGACAGCCTGGCTTGCGAAATGACATTCTTGATCTTCGATCTTTGGACGTAGGTCAGAGCTTCGGGCCCATTCTCTCTTTTATGAAATACGGAATACTCCTAGCCCTGACCTTCACACTGCATGTTCAGTAACGCTAACTAATTCGTACTGCTTACGTAGAGGTCAATAAATTTTTGAAGCATTCCTTAAAGCAAAGATAGCCGTTGATTCTAAAAGGGCAAACAATGTTCATTGTTCTCTTCAGTACATCCCTGCTGCTCTAAAACTCTCCGCAAGCCTCTCGCTTCCTCCTGCTCAACTCTGGAGCTAGGTCGTTTGTTCATCATGTTGACTTCCCACCTAGATAGATGTGACTTCAGCATTCGCAGTTACTCGTTACGTCGAGCGTGGAATGGGGCATACGAAACCAATTCATTCCTTATAAATATTTTCTTCTTTAGATTTAGTCGGAGACCAATCTTTCCTCCAGCATTATTGGAATCGGTCAGTGTTCATTCCCCATGCTGGTGCTTAGTGTTGTGAAAACGATGTCATCACCAAAGCGAGGCGTTCACCAAATTCACTCCCATGTTGTCTCATTCTAATGTTGCATGACGTTATGGAGTGTGTAATGAATAACTTTGGCGAAATGGCATTGCCTTGTTGAACCCCTCTTTTCTCGTCGATGGTAACATGGTGACATTTCGATTGTAAAATCTTTATATCGCTCATGAAGCATCTTTACGTACTGAGTAGGAACACAGAGGCTGTCTGGAGCTTCTGTGACTACTTTTGTTTCAACTTAATTAAGCACTTTCTTCAAATTAATTTGCGACAGAGTGGTGTCCTGTGGTCCCGTAAAATTTCAGTGAGTCTTGTTATTGTATAGATGTGTTCTGTAGTATCAAATCCTTTTCGAAGTTGTACTTGTTGTCATGGATGTCCTTCATGGAGCGGAGCGTTCTGTCCAATCCCGTTTAGAATGACTCGAGCGAAGAGTTTATAGACGACTTGCAGCAAACAGATTAGGCCATAGTTGCCGTAGTCGTGAAGACCTCCTTTCTTAAACAGTAACATGGTCTTGCTAGTTTTTCGTTCACTGGGAACCTTGCAATCTGGCAGGTAGCGAGTGAAGAGGCGAGCCAGTGTGTTGAGAAAACTGGCGGGAGATTCTTCAGGTGTTCCGGTCTTACCCTGTTTATGTGAGATGTTCGATTCCTTAACGACGAAATAACATGTCGGAATGTGGAAGAGGAGCCGTTGGAACGATAGATCTATCCTCTTTAATTTCATCTAAGTTTAACAATGCCATTAAGTTCAACGATAGGGCACGGTGTAAAATATAATCACAGTTGTGCTGAGATACCTTAGCTCTTTTATTACTATATAGTGATGAACTTAGTACGTGTTAGTTTTTCTGCTTACTGGCCTATTTGTTCTTCTTCTAATATTCTCTGTCGAGCAGTTATGAAATTATTTGTTAGTAGAGCTTTTCTTATCTGAGTAGCACTAATTGTATTGATTCAAACAGTTATTGCGCTATAAAGTCAAGAAAACCTGATGAAGCACTTCGTTGTCAGTGGTTTGTTAAATTTACAGATCTAGACCTGAAGATGATGCGCATTTCTCGCTTCTAGACACAACACCAGGGCAGCATCTCAAGTTCGTTGGCGACGTACCAAGGCGAACACACAAGATAGGTGAGCTGTTGTTGATAATACGCTTATTATTGAAAATCGTTTTCAATATTGAATTGTGCCACATGTGTGAATTTTGAATGGTATTCGAAAATTCCACTCTCTGTTTCGTGCACTTGCCATGGTATAAGGAAAAAATTCCGACTGTTCCAGGCCAGTTACAACCACCACCGTTGATTCCACGTAAGGCGCAGAAATCTTCGACCGCTACTTCTTCACCAGTGGTAGCACCTAGTGCCTCATTACCTGCGCCACCGCTACATCCTCGACGAACTGTACCAATGAATTCGTCACCAACTAATCGATCTCCGAAAACTCCGGTTCGAGTGTCAGGTCTGTTTCTTTTCGTTCATGAGAATTTCAACTAATTTACAGCTCTTTTACACACATAGCATTATTAGTTCAAGCACTGAAAGTTATTGCACTCTTCTTAATTCTTTATTATTAGATCGTTCTACAAGTTTTGGCACTAGAGCAATAAACATCAAATTGATTAACCAGAAGTAATCGAAAATGCATGTTTTTGTATTGTGCAATTGCGCATTTTCTTGCGAACATTTTGCTATACAACTTGCTTATATTTGCTTTAAGATGGAGCTGTCTTAGGAACAAATTAGCTAGCTACTCATGCACCTACCAATGGCGCGTAAGGAAAATGCTAGTAAAACGGCGTGGGATTTGGAGCGATGATACGGTTGCAGAAAGGAGGGCTAGGAAGTGGTTCACGAGGTTCAAAGCTGGAGAAAACAATCTGGAGGATCAGTCGCACTCGCGCCGTCCACAGGAGCTAGCTAGCTCCATCAACGTTGCGGGCTGGTTCGCTAGCATTTTCCCCTACGCACCATTCGTGTATGGGTAACGTTGTATGAGTATCTTACGTTTTTCATCTTTTGAGTCGAATAATAGGACGACTATCTCTAGAAATTAGTTTACGTAGTCTCTATCGATTGCTAATTAATTAGTGAATATCCCTGATCCCAATGGGACGCAGTATTCAAGAGTACGAAAAAGGTTAATTAAGTAAGTGAATACTGAGCATTAGTCTTCCAGATCATGCACCGTCAGCGTTTGTTTTCCCAACAATTGAAACTCAGTGTTCACTTCCACCAGCACTTCCTCCACGCCTGACTGGTTTAACGACTTCAACGACAACATCCGCCACGATGTCGAACAATGATCAACTGCGAGTATTGCCTGATCGGTAAGTCGGCATTACAGCTTGCTAGCATTTAGTAATAAATCTCTTCAAAAATAGCTTGCAATGTGTTTCATGTTTAATCAGAATTTCTTGGTGTTGGCAACTGAGCGTGATTTTTTCAAGGCGGTTGAGAGAGATCTCATACCTTGCATATATCGAAAATCTCCGTCAATAATTACTAAATCTGGTTTTAGGACCTCTAGCGAGTCTAGCTCACCAACGGTCTGCTTATCGGTACCATTACCACCAGCATTACCGCCTCGTCGTGGTATTGCAGCCCAACAAACTCCACCACCACTACCACCAAAAACGTATCTTTATCGTTCACCATTTTTATTGATTTCTATATACTGTTATGTTATTCTTTACTATCAGTCGGCAGCACTGTAATAGTTTTTGTAGACGTACGACTGGCAGTCCATCATTACAACGCTCAAGCGTGTCACCATTATCACCAACCACACCACCTCCGTTGCCGCCCAAGACATACAAGATGCGTAAGCAGAACGACACCCCGACGACTCTGACGACGCCATCGTGTTGAGCTGGTATGCCGTCGTCCGGTATCTCTTGTCATCTTAGTATCTTATCACACGTCGTTCACACTCTTCAACAGTCTGTGCCAATCCTGCAGACCACTACGTTGCTGAAATTCTGCCAAAGCTTATGGTTAAACAAAAAATATCTGCCCGTAAGTAAAGGTTTTATAGCGGTATCATTCTGAAAACAACGTTCATAGTGGAAATGATTTTTGGTTGAGTGGCTTGTCCCAGGTCTCTTGAATTTTACAATGTTACTGAAGTAAAGCGCAGTTTTGAACCAGTTGATAGAGATAGGCTGGGATAACCACTTAGCCTATTGCCATTCTTTTATTAAGCGCTCGTATTGTAGCAATGAGTTCTTGTTCTTTCAATACATAGCATTATTAGCGTTTGTAGTGCCGATTCTGATTCCTTCTATACTTCCACCGAGCAAACGTGTTGTTAACATTTTGAGAGGCGTAAAATTATCTGTGATATGTTCAGATTCATGTGCTTGCAGTTCTCTTCAATTTTTTCACTGATGATATTGCTAGCACTGTAAAAGTGCAGTGTGGAACCTATCTTTTAAGAGTTGATATTTATGAAAGCCTTTGTGACGTCTTTAATATCCAACTTTTAAATGCTAATTCTATCTATTTAGTGTTGCTTTTGTAAAAGTCCCCGCGTTCATTGTTCATCTCTTCATTTTTACATAAATAATGTAATGTACATGATTTGTTACCTAATTATTGCATTTATGAAAATTCGAAGTCCCTTTCTTGTAGGGAAAAGGTGTTGAAGGATATTTTTCCTTGATTGGTGCTAAAATAAATCCTTGGTTAGAATTGCGAAAAAGGTTTGGGGAAGTAAAACTTATGAGTACATGAACTGCGTGTGATATATGTAGTGCAGAAAGCTTTTGTACAGGGAACTGTGGTCTAAATAGATTTGTGAAGGTACAGTTTTCGAAAATTGCACCTTCTTTCCTTTCCGAATATAACTCAAGATCGTGCTTTATTAGTTTTTAAACTCAAAAGCGACCTTTTTTTTGGTCTAATCAGCGCTTGATTTGATTGATGGCACTCTCTATAACAACAGAAGCGATGATTATGATTGGCAGAACGAACGAAGCCAGTTGTGTATGACGTTCAGAAGCCAATAGACACACTTGTTGGAAACCTAAAAATATAGGCAACATATTAATGGTAATTATTCTGCAATATTGATATTGCGTTAGGAGAATAGAGTGGTGTTTCTATCATTGAGCAAGCTTAATTCTCTACTAATAACTTAGCCAAAGGTTTATCACGACATTCAGGATATTTCCACAGACTTTTTATTGAGCCTTTTTTGAGATTTGATATTGCATGCTAGCGGTACACGTACCGGTTGACGTTTTTCCTCTCATCAGTACCACATGCCCCATATTAAGAGTAGCAAAGGGGAAACATGCCACAGTGCTCGTCAAGAGAGTCATCGCGTGTGATGCCATTTTGTTTTCAGTCGATATGACCCGCGGGCTACCTAACAATTTGCTTGAATGCTTTTATGACAGACTTGATCAACATATAAAGCTAGATCGATGTTGGCCGAAATGATGCTCAATTCTCAATGCGTTCCAAATATGGAGCACTATATACGCTAAAGCATAAACTGTTTTCAAATTGATAAATCTTTCTTGGTTCAAAATCAGAACTTGCACTCTTATTTCGTTTTATATGCAAAAAATTGCAAACGATATGTTTTATAAACATACTTAGCGTTTACGTACCGATTAGAGATGATTTTCGCGTCAAACTTGACATCTTGAATGCGGTTAGCCAAAGATGGAACAAGGAGAAAAATGCGGTTAGCACAAGAAGCATCGATGAAACTCTGGAAAAATATGCATTTCTGGAATAAAATGTTTCATACAAATACTCTAAAAAAAGGCGGGAGCCTTGCAACTTAATTGCTCATCAATTCAAAAACTATGTGATAATGTTTTATGACTCTAGATGATTTATAATTAGTCGTGGATGCGGGTGCTTCCCATCATCGACTAAGGAAATAAAATTTTTGAATAAAAACAATCAGGAGGAAGCAGATTTTACACGTTGATTAGTCTCAGGTTTAATTTATGTAGAACATCTCGATCTACCTTGTTGCAGCGTCACTTGTTCTTCTTAGATAAACATCAACAGCTGATTCGATTAGATCCCTTTTTCTTTCCTCTGTTTGAGCTAGGGAGAAGAGATTCTGACTGATGCACAATTTCGGATCTACGGCAGTTGTCGGAACGGCTGAAGGTACACCACTATCTTTGACTTTCCACTTATTTACACTCCTCTTTGATCGTCAAGTAGACAAAATAGCGTTTAAGTAGATTCAAAAATAACATCGCGGCTGTGATAGGGTGTTCCTGAATGTTCACTTCTGTCGTAGAGAGAGAGAGAGAGATAAGAGCAAATAAATGCGAAAAATCGTTATTCTTGCAACAGCAGAATCACTTCCTGTCAAGTAGCAACGATTGAAGAAAGCCCATCTTAGCTTTCAAAATCCGAAAGGAGAACTGCCGATCAAGAAGAGTGCTGAATGAAAGAAAGTTTCCCACTCAAGTGGTAAATCCCACGATCGAGTATCTATTAATCTAGATTGATGAACATTTCAATAATCTTTCTTGATAAAATACGAGGTTGTCAATAGAATACAATAATACAGTACAGTAGTGACACAGTGACTAATGTATCGATGGTTTCGCATTTGTAACAGGATGGAAAGGTTAATTTGATTCGCAATCTTACTCGCTTTATTTGATCCGTCTCACCGTCTTTTTTTCTTTGTGCAGATCCTAATGCTTCTATCATCCAAGTCATTTTTCGTCATCTTCTTGAACGTTATAGAATAGTGGTTGAACACGTCTCCTTGCAGTATCGTGAATAGGATTCGTGTGGTGTTCCACAGGGTGCTCGTTGTTGACTTCCGGAGAGTGCTGGGGTGTGGGGATGACCCGTGAAAATCCTGTTTATTACTTCTTTCTACCAGACTTATGAAAATGTTTGACTGAATGAATTGCGAACCAATAAAATCTTTCCAGGCTCTGAAAAAGGCGAAACTGTCGAGACGCCAGTCATAATATTACTATTGTGCTCTATTATTGTATTTTATAAGTACTACTGCTAACAATCTTGCGATTTGCTTATCCAGGAACAATACTGAGTTATTCAAGCAGAAATGTCGCCCGCACGATTTCTCGTATTTGGTGAGCACGATCTCTTTCATTAGTCGAGCAGTTTATAATTTTATTAGTAATAACATAGATAGATAGATAAATAGAAGAAGCAGTAAATAAGGTAGTATTAGTTATAAAGCAAGTACATGGAGAAGGAATGAAAGTAGTTATAAGAACAATTATAATAGTAGTAGCTTCTACTTATTTGACTGCGCGATCCTGTTCACATGCTGAGCTGATCGCATTTCTACTCTTACCCTTCGCACACTTCCACGAAAGTCTTCAGATTTATATGCAGGTGTGGGTGCTATCAGTGAATTTTATTTTTTTCATAAACATGATCGAATGGCTGGAGTTGGTTATTCGTGGTATTTTGGTTTAGCTCTTCTAGATGGCTCCCATGGGATACCTAGTTAGCTAGGAGTCAAGCGAAAGGGATGAGTATTGCATGCATTACTCTCTATTGCTCCGCTTCCCCATGACATGGTGAAGATCATGGGAATGAAGATAAAATAACAGTTTCGGAGTGATTCGATCAATGATCTCAGTTTTACAGAGAAACTGGAAATTTTGATGCGTTTTCATGTGTTCAACAGCTCACTTTGATGTTGTTCAGTGTCATTCATTCATTTTGAATCAATGCTTGAAATCTGTGTTGCTTATGAAAGTGAGTGTGAAAATAAACTCACTTCCACCCTCAATACTAGCAAATCTCAACTCCTGAATGAGATGATCGTTATGAAGACGAACTGATCCAGTCTAAATCTGTTCTATATGAATAAAAGTACTTCTTTTAGATGTTTTCTTTGCATTCAAATCTCATGTTTGGGTCTGAGTCAAGAGGACACCTCCTTTTTTGACTACACAAGTTTCAATATGTTTTTTCAAATGATAAGGATAAAATAAGATAAGGACTTCTCATCAGTTTTAGCACTAGAGCAATAAACACCGAATTTGTTAACCAAAAGTTTTTAAGATTATTTAACAGCACTAATTAAAGTATTTGCCATCAGCGTGGCACACTTCTGCCATCTCTTAAGCAATAAATCAGTTTTTGAGCGATATTCTTGCGTTGGCGGATCTGCGCTTGAGTGAGCTCGTTTGGAATCCATTGACCCTTCTTCCACTTCTTGCCTTCTGCCTTCAATATTCTGTTAATATCGCATAACCACAGTCATATTCGTCGATGAATTCCTCGACAGTCAAAGTCGGATCCTCTTCAGTTGCTTTGACAGCGGCCTCTCATCAACTTCGCGTGGACTTCCGGAGCGCATCTGGTCCTTCAACTTGGTGTTACCAACACGAAACTTAGCAAATAACCAAAACGCTATTGCCTGAACACAAATCCTTGAACCTTTGCACGGTTATGTTTTCGTAGGCGGTCTGTGTATCGTGTCCCAATACTCACTCATTAAGCAGCAAATTCCGATAAAGGCTACGTTGAGCGGCCATAATGCGGGAAGTATGGACAAATTTGATACTTGATTTGTCGTTTAGAGATGGCAGAAATGTGTTCAGGCTGATGGCGCATGCCTTGAACAGTGTTGGTAAGCTTTCGCTTACTTCTGGCTAATAAATTTAGTGTTCATTGCTCTAATGCCAAAACTTATGAGATGACCTATATTGAATGTATCTTTTCGGCACGTTCACGTAGATATTCAACTTGCCGTCTCTACTAAAATGGGTTCAGACTTCTTTACAATGGTTGATTTCTGGCGGAACACATCTTTCTTTTCAATCAAGGATTATTACGTTTACAGAGAATAGTCAATTCTCATAAGATCATGGAGTAGTCTGTTGGCATTTCTTAGCTTCCGGGTTGTACGCCGAACAGCTTCTGAGCATTGATCACTCCTCCAAACAAATGGTCACCTGCTACCCATTCATTGTGATCGGACGATCCACCGAGTCCAACATTATATAAATAATGAAAGGAACTCCCACCCTTTATTCGTGGGACCGGAACTATTAGCATATCAAACGAAACTAAATTGAGCTCGGATTAACTGTTTGAAGATAAAGTGCTTTCATTCTTTTAGTGTTAGACACCTTTGTAAATTTTTTTTTTTCACTTTCATTTCTCAGTTGCTTGCTAACCTCGACTTCAAAGTGCGCCGCTCTACTAAGGAGGATGAATGACGTTGTGAAACAGAGAAGTAGCGACATCATGGTGATGACTCTGAAGTTCTTCACAAATTTAGAAAAAACATTGAAGTGCAATCTAAAATTATCAATGAAGGATTTATATAAGCACGCGGTAAAATTAAAAAACTTTGAAGACACAGATATATCAATGGTATCAATATTCTCTCGAACTAAGATGGTTACATTTTTAGTACTAAACTTCGTCACCGTTGATAGCTCAAAATGATATACAGATGTTTTATTTGGGAGAAAATCGCGTCGCTACTTCAGCCATTTTTATTAAATCTTAAAACAAGGAAATCAATCAGAATGTTTTCAATACGGCATTCTTCCTTGATAAATACATGCAATGTTTCTAAATGTAGTGTAGTTGTAGTTGAATGTAGTTGAATGCAAAAATACAGTACAATAACAATACACTCGCTGATGTTTTGGTGGTCTCACCTTCTTTGAAGCGTGGAATGATCAAATTGATTCGCAATCTACACAGTTAGATAAATTCGTAGCCTCAGCAAAAAGAACATGTCAAAACATTTTGATTCGTACATTATACAATTTCTTTCTGAACACTCACCGTTTTGTCGCTTTAGGTCTCCAAATTACTCATTGGCGAGAAACTGCACAGAGTCATACAGAATTTTGAAATTTGTCTAGTTCAGGACAGAAGAAATTAGTGTTAGGTATGACGAGGTCACGCGTAATCACGAGGCACTCCTTGCATTCTTGGATTTTTTGTATTTATTTAGAAAGCTTCATGAGTTTTTCGCGCAGATGTCTTGGATTGCTTTACGAAGATATTGAGTTCCACATCAAGATCTTGCTTATACGTTTTTACTCCCTATTCGCGCCTAGAGGAGAATTTTTATTGGATCTGACTTTACTGACTAGATGTTCTTTTATGCGAACGCAAAGTAGTCCCATAAAATTTCATTTTGATTATTACAGCGTATTCTAGAGGCCTTTTGAAAATTAAAATACATCTTTTGAATTTGCGAGATTTAAACTATTGAATGAACACTAAATGTCTAAAAAGAGCAAAAAATACATCTTTTGAATATGGTTGCGGATAGATGAAGAGTGCCATATATTAATTCTAGAAGATTGAGCGGTATGCAAGAAATAGTGGTCGCAAAGCGGTGGTTGTGGTTGCGCAGCGGTAGCACGTGCCTTCGGTAATGTTGAATTAGCGGTTCATGCACCGCCTAAGGTCGGATTTTTGTATGCCACTCAATGTTTCAGAAGAAAACAGCATAATTTGCCCTAAGGTAGAGACGGCGATTGCATATGGTGTGATACGTGTACCTAATTTTTCATAAGGCATGCGTGGATGAAAATATTGCTGGAAAGTCATGTGTGATGACGAGAGACTTCAACTTGTGGTTCATTTTTGGATTCTTAGTATTTATCCGAAAAGTACCAAGAGTTTCTCGGGCAGATGTTTCAAAATCCCTTGCAAGGATAATATCTTCCACAACAGAGTCTTCTCCGGTTACAACAGAGTTATCATTCCCTTTGAGTGCCTAGTGGAGTAATTTGCTTAGCAAAAAGTTTTCCAGCTAGGTACTCTTTTATACGGACGCTAAGTGATCTACCTATCTCGCAATGCATGGGTTATCTCTTTCTGTGTAGAACAGATTACCAAACAGTCATCTGTATAATAGGAAGAACGTCTTAAAAACTAGTCTCCATCTGAAACTTTCACGAGCTTGGCATTTCTTCCAAATCGGTGCTGGCGTTTCGTCGTCTCCACCTTCCTCAGGGCCTGGACTTACGTTTGTAATGTGATTCGTATTAGTATGTGAATTGCTCATAGTACAAATGAATCTATATGGAATTTGTAAACGTCACACTGGTTGAGAAAAACCCTCAGCTTGTTACCAGATGTACGGACTATTCAAGCTCCTTAACCGAAATGACCCTTGAATCCGTACCTATGTTAGTAGGTTATAGCGAACAAAATTGACAAAGAGGAAGTTAATCCAACTGGGCTGGGAGTTAATGGATCATTCGCCGTACAGTGCCAACTTGTCGTCGTCTGACTATCACCTCTTACGGTCGGTGGAGCACTTCCTAAGCAAAGAGAAGTTCCGGATATCAGTCATTTGCGTCGAAGATTGACAACATTCTTTGAATCCAAGGAGGACGAGTTCTATGAGCGCGGCATTGATTTGTTACCCGAGAGATGACAGAAATGTGTTCAGGTTGATATCACATACTTTGAATAGTGTCGTTAAGCAATTCTAATAGCTCTTTTTGATGAATTTGATGTTTTTTGCTCTAGTGCCAAAATTTATGAAAAGACCCAATAGGAAGTATAAAATAAATAAATATGCATGACCTCTCAGGTTAGCTCATGACTCTTTTGAAGTATCTGGTCTGTTGATTCCTAATGTTTTCGCGATTATATTTTGCTCAGATCAGAGGATACAAAACTGGGTGACAGTCAGCACGGTTTTTACTAATGCCTTCATATCTGAGGTGGAAGGACCTGATTCTCAGCCACGGACCATTTGTCTACCGTCAATACACAGATGATTGTTGGGTAATCTGTTGCACCAAGAGAAGATGGGCAGATGTTTTGAAGTGCAGTCATAGTATATTAAGTTTACACAAGGAAACCTAGGAAGATTTGGCTTCTTTTCTTCAACGTTACATACGACTTTTCAAAAGTGGCTATACCACGAAATAGTATCAAAAGCCAAGCAATGAAAACATGGCAATGCATTTCTTCTCTACTCATTTGTTGCACACAAAAAGCACCTGTGAGAAATGCCTAGCGAAAAGCAACATGTGTTTGAACGAAAGTAGAAGAGATGAAGGTGTTACTACACTTGGTACGAGGATTGACCATTTCAATTGGATACGAGGGAGCAGCTAATAGCTTTAAAGCGAAAAGGAGAAATAGATTCCATAACGAGAGCATTAGTACGTTAAACCGAATTGAGAAGATAGCCTTTATATGTACGGATACATCACCAAGGGATCGGCTGAACTGAAGGGCACTGTGTTATTGATGAGCCTAAAAGGGCAGCACAGCAGCTGTCTAGTACTGTAGAAGTGCCGTATGACCTCATAATAGGCTCTAACATGTTATTATGTTATTAGATAATCAGAAGATAGCTTTGAAACTGCTCATTACATCAGACGAGATAAGTGCATAGATTAGTTTTTTCGAAAATAGTTCGGAAACTCTGTATAAATTGTAGTAACCGCACCTAACACATCACCTCGTCAGGTGGTTCGGAACCGTCTCTACGACCGTCTGTGAGAAACGGGCGACTGCGTCATATTCATGTCCTGACGGTTGAGGAGGAGACTGCATGAATTCACGTACAATATCCCTAATCGCTTGTAGGACAAGGGGTGACGAATATGTGGGCGAAACGAGTAGACCATTGTGTCGACATAAAGAACACCTAGATGGATTGTCGAAAAGTCTTCCAGTTACTCTTGCAGGTGCACATAGGGCAGAAGAACATAGAGTTGACGACTTTGACGTGATAGTGAGAATATTGGAGAGCGAGTCAAAAACATCAGTGTGGGAAACGATTGAGACCTGGATAAAATTTAAATATCCAGAAATTTACGGAAAGGGTGAGTGTCCGAACATAAGAATTGATGTAACATTATATCTTAGATTTGTTTTCTAGTGTTATATATATAGTTTTCTAGTATAGAGGGTCGGAGTATGGTTCATTTGTAGCAGTGCCTTTCGAATATTTATAGCCTCTCCTATGCAGGTAGTTGACGAGGGAGAGGGGGGGGGGGGTGAAGAAGGGAGGAGGTCATTTTTCAACAAATTTAGGATAGAGAGGAGAATAAGTGAATATGGTTTTGCATGTATGCCTTTATGTTCTAAAAAAGGCAGAATCATCGAAATCTAAGCCACCAAACTTGAAGGAGAATAATAACGTTGCTCAAGTTTTGTTAATAAAGAGAACTGTTCGTTGAAAATTTCTTAACAATACAACTCCATTAGGCATTGTAGATGCAATTGAATGAATATTTGAACAATGCAGCGGGATTTTATCAGTGTAACAAATTTGTGTTTTTAGGGTTTACGGCAAGTTTTGTCTGCTCTTCGCATTTTCCGAAAGATGAGAGAAATCGTGTCTTGAGTCGTCGTTGTGGCTGAGTCACGCACAAATGTGCATTGCTAGCTGCTATAACCAGCGTGTTACATGGGCCCGTAACTCTCTTTACTGGTCGAAAATTATAAAGTTATTGTGTACACTAGAGCACTGACGAATAATAAAGCACTTGAGAATATTAAACTTCGGTTCTGCGATTTTCCATTGTAGAGACGCGACTGTTGTCTACCACACAAACTGAGCTCTTTGCCTTGACTCATTCTCAGCCAAATTTCAACCATATCGATGCTATAGGGATCGTATCCTACTGTGGGGAACAATAGCCATTAAATAGAAAAATAAAGCTCTATGAATACTTCTGTGAATCAAATTTCACTCAAACTTTTCAAGAACTATCCCACATAAAGGCGATACTGAGTGAGGTCACATTGTTCGGGAAGTGCTGCACTCTAGAGGATTCGACTCGGGATGGCAGTCAAGATCCACGTCGGAAGGACGAACGACCGTGGGCGATCGACTCGAAGCAATCATGTTTTATAGAAGGCGTTGAAACATCAGTCGGATAAAATCTTTTATCAACCTTACATTAGCATATCAATGAGGAAATAACTTTATGATTAATTCAAAAAGAATATTCCTAGATAGTAAACATATTTCCGATTGAAAGTCTTCACATGGATTATAGTGTGCATTTCTTCAAACATTTAGTGTTTCAAAATTATTGTGAAAAGGAAATGATAAATATTCATCTTGACGACCTCGTATCTGCTGACTAAGTTAATCAAGGAGTTACTGTATTTTCATATTACATTATGTCTCTTACGTAACTATGTTTGTCATTAACGACATTTATTCCTTCCTTTCGATGAAGTTCTCTAGTTCTGTCGCATCATGTGCTATCATCGGGTGGTTAGATTTCGCCTTATAGTTGGTTGGAAAAAGAATTTTATTCTATAGCCTAACAACTCGTGTACACTGAGAAAACTAATGGTAAAGGCTTTGCACGTTCTTTGCACTTTAACATCTGTATCCGTACAAGACATTCTATGAACTGTGTCTACCACAGAACGGCTAGAAGCATCAGCCATCCATTCTGTTTGTTAACATCCTGCCTAAACTTCCACATCTTGCAATTCTCCATCCATTAGACATTTAATTCCTGAACTTCCCATCTACATGTGTATCATTCGCTATCACATGCTTCGTTCGTTACTTCCCATTAATAATATGCGTTAAGATTATTATAATCGAAAATTAGTCTTCCAGCGCCGCTGTTGTACTCCTATGTGACACTTCTTTCTCATTCTGGTTCACCGATCTATTCCAAAGACTACTATTGTTTCAACGTAACTATTATAACTTACTTTTCATCCCATTATTGTTAACGGTCCGTTTACGTATTGTCGTCTGTGTTATTTTATTATTGTCATATCGCTATAGTTGTATGATTGTTATTACTGTTTGTAAAGGTTCAAATATTTAAATTTGAGATTTTCATTGTGGTAACAATGAACAATCTTGCGCAAAAAATTCGTACAAAGTCTGAAAATCTGCTTTCCTCTAATGAGTAACCGGCTTTGTTATCTGATTCAAAAAGCTCTATTTCATATATTCTGGTCCAATCGCGTAACTATTCTACGAATAGTCCACCATAACTTGAGAAGCAGATCAGTACCCACGTCCGTTAGATTCAAACATTAGCCAAAAAATCGAAAATATATATGGGACGCCTTTGACTGATCAATACTGAAGATGTTCTCAAAGATTTCTTTCTTCTCACAATTGGCACTAATAAAGGAAACGCACACATGAATAAGACGACTTGTGTAAATTACTGATGACCAGCCACTGTAGCGATGGATCGAAGAAACGCTCAACTCATTACCTAAAATTCACGAAAAGAACTGGCTGTAGACATAGACACTTGGTAAAAATAAAATTCATAAGTTAGCGTTTTATCGAAAATTTACGCAACAGCATTTGAATGTATTGCAAAATAGAAATGTAAACAAAAATTTGTGGGTTTCTAGAGAACTTTGAAACATATTTGGTACTGTTCTATTATGGCGGCGCCACTCGAGGCCTTCAGTAAAACTTTTGCGAAGTGTTTTTGCAGTTTATCAATAGTTCAAATCAATTAAAGTTCAATGGCATGTTTAATTCCTCAAATTGCATATTTTTGGCGCTGTACCAGTTCAAATTAGATTTTGTTCCTCATTCGAAGATTTCTCACTGGATAAAAGTTTCATTGTAATGAACTTTTGATCGCTAAATGAAGAAAATTTTTCCGATTTTAACGCTTTACTTGGCTTTCGCAAAGAGCTTCTTCGAGCTTTGTAACGATCGAGAGAATATTGGGTTTCACACTCAATGAGCACTTCTAGTCGCTTAGGGTGGGTGTACAGCTGTAATACCAATCCGCTGCACAAATCATATGTGGAATTTTTGATGAGAATCAGAGATCTCTCCGACGCTCTAGAATTTTTTCTACATGTGACCTGTAATGCCTAACCAATGTGGGGAATGCTGAAATGGTTCGTTAGCCAAGGGCCAGTATTGCAAAGTCGCATCCACAGACTTGACAATGCGTGTTGGCCAGGTGCCGTCACTGCATTGAGCGCCCTAACCCATCACAGCTTACTAAGAAATCCCTTCGAAAAACCAAATACATCACTGGAATCAGCAGAATCTAAACTATCGAGTGGTTTCTAGAAGCCTGAGGGAAATGCTCTCCCCGAAGAAGGACGCGTTGTAACGCCCCAAGTGTGAAGCATACTTTTATTCTGGCTGTTACAGCGAACTGGAAAGTTTTCTCCAGAACCTAAGTATATTGCTGGAATTGTCTAGATACAAGCTAATGCTTAAGCTAAAAAGCAGCATGAAAAAATTGATAAACACTTTGTTTTTGAAGGAGTTCGCAAAACAGCGATATTTCAAATGTGTGAAACCCACTCTTCTTGTGCAAATCGCAGAGCTCTAAAAAGTTTTTTCCAAGAAGTAAACACATTTTTTCAATTACAGAGATTTGCTCTATCCAATGGTTGAGATTTTGCTGTAAAACAACTTCTATCAGGCGAGAAATCTTCAAATGTGAAACAAAGTCTCATTTTGAATGGCACAGCGTTAGAAACAAGCAATATGAGAGATAGAACACATCTTCAAAATTCAATCGATGCAAGCTATCAGATAATCATCTATTCGTTAGATAACAGCAAAGAATACGCTTTTACCGAAGGCCTCAAGTGGGGCCGCCATGATAGAACAGTACCCATATTTGTCACAGTTTTTTGTTAATCGTAGTGTATATTTATAATGTTCTATCTGAGCAAATGAAAAAATTGGGTATACTAATTGAGGTGAGAAGTCTAGGATAGGGTAACTCTAACGTATTTGAATGGACTCACATAAAATCTGGAAAGCCTGATTTGTGACTTTTACATCGTCGTAACAAAATTCCTTGCCACGAACGGTGAAGTCAATCTAAAATAATTTAAACTCTCAAAACTAAGCATTCATTTTAACATCCTTTGCCAACTACAAGTCCAATATGTATGCCCTCCAACGCCCTGACGGAGCAATTAGAGCATCCAGAAGGGCATTGGAGAAAATTATCCACGACTACTACTCGAACCTCTCCGATAGCCTTGTGCTCTTACCGTTATACAAATTGAAAGGGAATGGATCTCTCGTTCCACCGGTCTTCTCTCCCAAAATGCGATGCGCTACATTATCGGTAAAGAACAACATAACACCAGGTCTCGACAGGATTAGATCAGAACACCTGAATAACCTACCGCCAGTTCTTATCAACACCGTGGCTCGGCTCTTCACTCACTACCTGTCAGATTGCAGGGTCCCCAATCATTGGAAAACCAGCAAGACCGTGTTGTTGCTTAAGAGCGGAAACCTTCACGACATAGGCAATTATTGCCCAATCTGCTTGCTGTCCGTTACCCATAGACTCCTCACTCGAGTCGTCCTAAACAGGATTGTCAGAACGCTGGACGAAGGACAACCATGCGGACAAGCAGAGCTGCAAAAACGATCTGGCACCATGGACCACATCGATCACAAGGCTCATTAAAGTTTCACGAGAGTACAAACTACCGCTCTCTCTCACTTTCTTCGATTCGCAGAAAGCATTCGATTCAAAGGAAACACAGCGGTTATAGAGGCTCTGGATAAGCATGGCGTCCCTACTCGCTGCGTCACGATCCTCGTGAGCTTTATAAAGGTTTCACTACCAAAATATTGCCATCCTACAACAATATTACCATCGACGTAAGAAGAGGGCTACGACAAGGCGATATAATTTCGCCAAAATTGCACACTTCCACCCTTCAAGACTTCATGCAAACATTATAATGGGCCGATATGGGAGTGAAAATTGACGGTCGACAATAAAGCCATCTTCTCTTCGAGATGATATCGTACCCATAACACCAAGCATCAACTAAGCGGAACGAATGTTGACACATTTCGACAACGCTTGTGGAAAGATTGGCCTCTAACTAAATCTAACGAAAGGATGTTCATGAGGAACCGACGGTTTTGAATGCCCCGTGCACGCTCAATGAAACTAACATCTCCGAATGCTCCAATTACGTCTGTTTAGGTCGTCAAATCAACATGATAAGCGACCTAGCTTCAAAGTGGAGCAGGAGAAAACGAGCGCTTTGGGGAACGTTCAAAAGCATCGAGAATGTAGTGAGGAGGACAGAGAACATTTCCACTCCGTGCCCACCTTTTCGGCTCAACGATTATCCCTGCCCTGATGTATGCAGCAGAAACTTGGTTGCTGCTCAAGCGGGATGAAAGATCACTTGGCGTTATTGAACGCGTAGTCGAAAGGTCGATGCTATGAGTATCTCGTGCCTCGCAAATATAAGAAGGGCACCGAAGTTTCAACCTACGTCAACGATCGAAAATTAAAGGCGCTGTTCTAGACGCCAGGATGTCAAAAAACAATGTGGGCCGGACACATGATGCGCTTCAACGACAAACGATGGACGTGAGCC
The DNA here is from genome assembly GCA_019055375.1 of Parelaphostrongylus tenuis. Classification (NCBI taxonomy): domain Eukaryota; kingdom Metazoa; phylum Nematoda; class Chromadorea; order Rhabditida; family Metastrongylidae; genus Parelaphostrongylus; species Parelaphostrongylus tenuis. Next base: position 234,406 of record JAHQIW010000542.1, on the reverse strand, counting down.
GTTACCGACTGGATTCCTCGGGACATCAAGCGCTCTACAGGAAGACCACCGACCCGTTGGTCCGATTTCCTCACAAAAGCTATAGGAAAGATATGATGCTCAACGAATCCCTAGAGCGAGGAGGACCCACTGGGCTACGCTTATACGCAATGGGGAATAATGGAAGTGTTGCTGATGCCCGCTCGAGTCCTTCGACGATCAACGGGACGACAGGTGACAGACGACCGCCGGAGACGGAAACTTTCAACAAGAGAGGCTGCGAAGAGATGAAGGAACTGCGAGCCATGTGACTGTAACAAAGTGGCACGAGCGATTTGAAAGTGATGATCTTTGCAGCGGATTTTCTGTTCAGAATGCTCTTCTTATCGTTTTGCCACGAGGAACTTTTCGTTTATCACATTAGATCAAGCCTTAAATTTGGGTGATTAAACCGACATACGTACATTATAATACAACAATAACAAGGGGGCGATGTCGATAGGCTCACAGAGAAATTGAGTAATGTTATGCGATCGATAGTTGACAGTTTGAGAGATGAGTAACCAAATGAGTAATGTGAAGCACGCTCCTGAGATATACGTGCCAAGTATAATGAGGAGCAAGCATCTGTGTCATACATGCGAAATGTACTGAGGAGAAGATTCTTTATTACAGATATGAAGCTTATTGAGAAGCACATATATGCAGGTAATAGAAAGTGAGATTCTGTATTACTGATGTAAATGTAATGAAGAACAAGTCTTTAAACTATACATGTGATGTTAATGGAGAGTAGGATTCTGAATTATAGATTTGAAGTGTAATGGGAGACAAGCTCCTGCACTGAACATGTGAAGTGTAATGAGGGGGAAGCTTCTATATTAGAAAAGAGTTAAGATTTAAGAGGGATAGGAGTTGCAGCCGAGCTCGAAGTGGAGTCCATAGTCGAATGACACTTTTCGTGGGGCGTGACGATTTCCAAGATTATACCTGAGAGAATTGAGTGGTGGGCAAAAACGCGGCCTCAAACGGCAATCTAACCCGCCTTTCATCCACATCGGGGACGCGTGCTACTACCACTAAACCACCGAGGCACATTTGCCCGATCACTCATTCTTCCACATCTCTATGTTAGCTATCAGCCACAGACCTGTAAAAGGTTTGGTCGGGCATGCGATTTCGCTTTATAAACACAGTTGAGCTGACAACCATTATGATAACTAATTCTCAAAATATCTAGTATTTTTAACTTTTTTTCGCAGTATTATGATATTATATAGGTACTTAAGAAATTTGAGTGGCGAGCAGATACACGGCCTCAGGCGGGAATCTAACCCGCCTTTCATCCACATCGGGGACGCGTGCTACTACCACTACACCATCGAGGCACATTTGCCCGACCACTCATTCTTCAACATCTCTATGTTAGCTATCAGCCACCATCTCCAAGATTCTAGCTTGTGTTAACCTATGAATGGTTTACCAGCACAACACTGGTCAGCTACAGTGATAACACGTTTTTCCCATTGCTTTCTGGATACTTCACCCGCACAAACTGATCATCTGGTGCTCAAAGCAATTGCCGCTTGCACGAACACCACGGCTGATTGTGTGGGTTATTGATAAAAAACTCGAATCGGCTACTATGACTACTATCTATCCATCAATTTATTATTATAATCCGCAAGTAAACATCTCTATTATTAATGAGTATGTGCAATGCGAGAAATAGCATTTATTCGTGAGAATAATTGCTACAATCTTATTCTCAAACGCCAACTCTGTTCCGGCCGGCCAATGAAATTGGATGATGGAGATCTGCAAGCAGCTTTAGATGCAGAACTATTATTAAGCACTCGTGAATTGAAAACAAAACTTTGAAGCTTGCAGACCGCTGATAAAAGATCGTGGATATTAATGATCTTAATTTCGAAGAATATTTATTGCTGCTTTCGATCGAATTATGTAATAATTCTGAACTTTTAGCGGGTGCTAAAGAACTTCTTTTTTAACTTATCAATTAGCTTGTTTTGACTTTGTAGCTTTTTCTCGAAAGTGTGCACCCCTCCGCAGCAGTTGCTAATTTGACGGCTTAGTTAAAATCAATAAGCAATATACAAGGTTTCCACCTCATCCCACAGTTTTAACGAGAAAATTCTTCTAAAACCTTCTTCTTGCTCCGAATTACTCAGAGTAATCACGAGAAAGAGGATAGGCAACTGTGAACAAGCCACCACCTTGTTGAACCCTAGTAACACATCAAAATTCATTTCAACTTATCTATGTTGGTTAGCACGAAAACGTCTGGCCTTTATAGATCCTTAGGGACTCGATATACATATCGTCCTACTTGCAACACCATTATGATGACGGAGGCGAAATTCTCTTCTTGTGGCATCTTATCTCATTCATCACGTTAGTGAGTCCTACTCTCGTGCACGGGATCTACAGCTGGGGACTAGCTAAGGACTATGTATGCACTACAAAGCAGCTCTGCTCATATAGTGGCGTGCCCATTCATAGTAAATAGAAATATAATAGGCTCAAAAGTGAGAAATTAAACCAATCCGGAAGATATTAGAATTCAAATTGGAGATTTGAAACTATGACCTCATGAACCCCATGATCGCTCTCTTCTTTCCGTTGATTTTCAAACCATTGGATCACAGAACAGATTCTGTTATAACGTGATATCTCAGCGGCGATCCTTCGGGCCCGATCTGGAACACAGTACTAAATTGCTAAAACAACTGTCGCCGCAGCTAATACGAAACTCTAATATAACTTTCGTTTGGTTAACGTTTCGAGACCTTCGTTTCTTCAGAGGCCTTTACAAAGAACGGTTGTTTCTCAAAACGACACCTTCGATTGGGTACTTCATTGGAGCGGCGCTTGAATCAAGAAGATGCGGCTCGGTACGGTTATAAAAGCACGCACTGAGAAGATAAGCAGCTGTGGACTACTGAATGTACTGAATCGTTCTTTTCTGCTATCGGGTGAGAATCTGAGGAGGCTTCTTTTGGTGGACAAAGACTTTTTGATAGGTTACCAAAATTCGCTTAAAAGCTGTAATTCGGGAAAATCAAAAATATACGTGTTCTCCTGAAAGGCTCTCTTACAGCGCTGAAAAATAGAATCATGATTCGGATGAGCCGCGCATTTATATTAGTATGGCGCTTCTATTTCGCCGGACAGAGCTCCTCCCTTAAGTTATTACTAACCATTAGATAGCGTAAATCTCGGAATTTTCAATAATGCACTTCTTCTTTGAAAAAACCCTTTAACAGCGTCACAGCAGAGAAAATAAAATAGGAAAGAGGGAAGGGAGGTCACCTGATTTGCGGTAATCGATTTTTCGGCGTCGATTTCTTTAACTAGGGGTATATCGCCGAGTAATCGGCGGGACTGGAGGACACTGTGCTATTCAGCAGCCTGGAAGGACGACACAAGCGCCTGTCCAGCACTGTGTAAGTGTCGCATCAGACCTCATAACAAGATCAAGCACATTATCATGTTGACAGACAGCCATTGTTTTGAACAAAGTCTATATAAACGGTCGGGAGTAGAATAAAATGGAAAAGAGTTGTTTTTCCAGAAATAACGCGTAGGTGAAACACAAATGTATTCTCTTCGCAGCGGTGCTGTAACAAAGATTCAAAAAAAGTGTATCCGAATTTAGCGAAATTTTCATCATCGATTGGTTACTGATAATGTCGAAAAGCTCTGTTCAGCGAAATATATGAGCGATAAGCCGCAATCACGCGCAATACGTGTGAAACACAACTTTATTTTCAGTGCAGCAGCGCTGTAAAAAGGTCTACCTGGAAAAAAACTACTTGTTTGAACTCTTTAAGATTTGGGCCTCTGAATGATTATTGATAGTTTGGTGGAAAGTCTTGTCGAACAAAAGATTTCTTTCAAAAATCTTTGCCCCGTAACAGAAAAGACCTATTAACCCTTTGGCTTCACTTGTATGATATAAGATACGCCGATCGCCGCGACGCGCCCGACAGAATTTTTAGTGGCGCGCGTCGCTCTTCCCAAATATTAAAATTTAGGCTTCAAAGAAGATATTATCGTGATTAAATGTTGAAACATCACAGAAGGGACTCTTATAAAGTGATTTTTAGTAAAAAGAACTCCAAAGTTTCGAGATGTCTCTGTGTTGCCACGTGATTACCATATCCTTTCGGTAAGGAACATATTCTTAGCTGTATAACAATATTGACTCGCTCTATCTGTGCTTTTCTAATCACTTTTGACTTCAACGATTTCGATTTTAAACTAAGTATGATTTTTTGGAAAGAATTCTTTATATTGCATTCTGTTCACAGAAAGAAGATAAGGTTCTATTTTCAAAATCAGTAGAAATTGTTCAACACTAACGCGAATTCGTTGAAGCTTATATAAATGATTTTTGATTCTAAGCGGACTATCTTGGTAATAAAAGAGTGATTTTACTGAAGGGACTTTTATAATAATACATTCAGTAAAGAATACGCCCTTTTGTTTCAAAAGTTCCTATTTTTCACTACGAAATGAGTGCAATGCAGTCTCATACTGTAGAATGTTTTTTTTTTGAATAAAACTTTTTCACTAAACTATTAGTAATCAATCGATGGCTTGAAATATAGAAATTCTATTACTACACTTTGTTTTTGAAAAATCTCTTTTTATGTGCTGTAATCAAAGAGAAGAGGATTACGCCTTCTTTTTGAACTAAATAGCTCGCTTTCTGAACATCGCAGCGGTTTTTTTGGTAATTATTCAGTAAAATCTTGATTATAAGGTCACTTTATGGCAAAGAAGATATGGAAGCATATTGAAGTGTCTTTGATAAACATGACTTTGGTGCAAAGCACGCCCAGTTGCTCTTAAAATGCTTACTTTGCAAATTGATGGCTACACCTCTGGGATGACAACGCAGTTTCAACTCCTACTACATTTCATCTTCAATGAAACTGTGAGACCGTGGTTCGAAAAAACTTTTTTTTTTAATGTACACCTTCTAGAGTAAGTTCATTTAAAAGGCGTTCTAATATGTAATCGGAATAAGTCTTGGAAAAGTCTGCATTCAACAGTTCGAAGAGCATTTGTGTGAGAGTGAGAGCGTCTTCTCCTTCTCAGCATAGTTCTGATAGCCTAGATACTTATCGGTAATACAACCAACTTCAGAACGGCGGACATGTGCAGTTTGTAGAGCCCGATTGGTTTGTGCACCTGGGTATTAGGCCAACATGAATACATCTTGTTGCCATCAAAGAGTAGAGTAGGGTTCTGGGTGAAATCTTTTTTGACGATCACTTCCATAGGCCCACCTCTAAAGAACGTGAACGTCAAGTGATCAAATATAAAACAGCGTGAGATGCGTTTTTTTGAGAACATGCGCAGTTTGAATCTGCATTGTGAAGTTCGAAAATCCTGATTTGAAATACTTGTCTAGGCGTACTCCTTCTCACAGTGTGCACGACTACCAGCTCAGCAGTAGTCTGCAAGAAATAATTTCGGGAGTTGTGCTCGCACTTACGTAAACCAACGTTCTGTAGGTGTGCATTGGTACAAGATCGGTCATGAACAGTCCATTGAAGTCGACTGGCTTCTTGCACTCGAACATTATGTCGCCTTGAAATTCCGCCGCTCCTTAAAGAGCTTGATTCCGAGCGACAGCACTTCCCTTGAGATCTCACGGATTGATTCTCATCTTTCAAACTATACAGTTTTCAGATCACTACCCAAGGGCTAGCAATTATGGCTAGTGCATTGTTTTAGATGGTATTGTCGGCTTCATCACCGACTTGCTACTGCTTTTCAGAAAGCAGTCGAGCAGAACTCCGTAGAACACAGAACTTTATCTGCAGCCACAACAAAACCTTTTACTCAAAATATCTAGATTCGCTGGTAATTCTTCCAACTAGGTGTTTGCTACTATGAGCTTTGCAATAGTCTGCAAAGACTCCATAGTTTTTGCGTTAATATTTCTGGTAAAGTGGAGCGTTATTGAAATCAGTTGGACGAACCACGAGATCTCTAACGTGGTATTGCTCATCCAAAAATACCTGCCTGTGATCACATCAAAAGTGTTTCGAGTGATGGGAGAAGGACGAGTGAAGGAATTTGTCGACAGGGCATCCAATTGAAATGAATACGTGGAGCACGGACCAGTGGCTAAGTATGGTATTGCTCGCACGTAAGTATACTGATAATAAAAATGCTCAGCCGTTGAACGATATAACAAGGTCCGTCCTACAATACTATGAAGGCCTCATATCTTGAAGTGCACAAATAATCTAAAAAATTTTAACCAAATAACATTATTTGAGCTTTCCATAGTCAATAATTCAAAAAAATAATCCATAAAATCGACTGTTTTCAAAACCTCGTAATAAACATTCAAATAAAAAAAAAGAATGTTTTTAGCCTAAACGAGGTTGGTACATTCTTTTTTTTGGTTTGAATGTTTATTACAAGGTTTTAAAAACAGTCGTTTTTGTGGATTAATTTTGGTCTACCAGCCGAAATCCATCGACTGAAAGTGGTGATGGACTAGTGTCATTGTACACTATGCCATCACCACATACGCCTCACTCCTTGCTACAATGCAGGGCTTAATATGGGGCGGGGGTCACTGACGAGGAGGCCGAAACCTTCGAAACACCGGTGTATGGCCCTGGCGTACCAACCTCGTTTAGGCTAAAAACATTCTTTTTTAATTAAAAAAATTATTGGGAGTTATCTATGGAGTGGCATCGCTTGTAGGGTGCAGCATCATTTTGGCAAACTCAGCATTCTTTTGCAATTTTCATTTACTGTGATGACTTTTTATTGTTACATGGAAGGAGATGATATCAAAACCAAAGGGTTTATGGCGCAATATTCGATTTAGAGGCACAAAATGAAAATCTATTTGTTTATATAGCAATTTATTCTCGCGTGGGGCTTAACAAAAGAACGAAATGTTGTTGATTTAGCAAATAAAAGATACAAATGACGGCGATATAAATAATTATCAGTAAGATAGCATAAAATTTATAATAACAATTTGATATATGATTTTTTCGCAAGCATATGGCGCTTTCCTCAAGCATTGCGGAGCTTTACATTATGAATCGGCGTTCTTTTCACTACCAATAACCTTATTGAAATGTCGTTTATAATATTTAGCCAGTTTTAGAAATTAGTCCTCTTTCATAATAATAAAAATCTAAATTTACATAGAAAATTCTCGCTGAAGAAGAGCCCAAAGGGTCAAATCAGTCGCATCTGAAGAGACAAGTAAGTCGATACAATGAGAGAACAAATTTACAAAGCAAACTCATGTGCTTTGGAAAAGCTAAAAGTATGTAGAACACAATGATTCTCAGGAACCAAATATCGCTTAACCTCAGCATTAATCGAATAATTCAGTAATTTTTTATTCGACGTGCACGAGGTTGCTAACAGACGATTTATTCAGCACACTGTAGACTGTACGGTGCTATACCCCACCCGCAGCCACTTTCAAATCCTTGAAAGAAACGTCATTTTCTGCTCTATTCCAGTGTCATAGTAGTTGTGCGATAGCTCAAATCACGAGAATCTCAACGATGTAATCTATCTTTTTCTTTCTTCTTAAGCGAGGCTTGAGGTGTTAAATCTAAACTCTATTCACACAATCAAACAGCTAACGTTTCGGCAGATCGCCTTCTTCAGAGCCTGGAAAGGTCAAAGTTGTTTACAATTCAATCAGTCAAACACTTCACATCAGGCACAAAGTCAACCTTCAACATAATCACTCCTTTTATTATATGTTTTCCAATGAATGAAGAGGTGAAGAACAACAGTCTGAACAGTCAGAGTATATAAAATTTACCCTGAGACACCAAAAGTTAATTGGCTTACTCTTCTGAACGGCAAATAAAATTAAGCGATAAAGCCTATATTACAAAGTGGTACCGAAAGTCAAGTAATAAAAATATACTGGTTCACTATCTCACCTCTCATCCCTCGCACATAAAAAAGCGCTAGTAAGAAACATGTTTCGATCAGCCGCCGGTGTGCAGCGGATAGGAGCAGAGAAGAGAATCCGAAAAGCTAGGTCGGGAAATAGCCATTTCTAATGGCTACAACTTTGTAATCCCCAGCTTAGGTTTAAAGGAGACAACACGTCCTTGCACGAAAGTTCTAGAGAAAGTAAGATCCCGTTTATCCTCCCGTTCTTTTCAAATGAGATAAGTATGGCTATAAAACGTTGTTTGAAAAGAGCAGGCTCAGAGCATCTGTATAAGTAACAATACCAGCAAATACTTTTAGGCGCCAATTAGTTCGTAATCGTTTATATGACCGCCTCTACACAACAAAAAGCTGCCAAATGTGCCGTTATGGCAGAGACGGCGATTGCATGAGCGTAGGCACAACGAACCTAATCTCTTGCAAAGCGTGCGACGATGAATATATTGGCGAAACGGGTAGGCTGCACTATGCTCGCATAGAATAATAACTAGCTGACATGCGCCATACTAAAGAAAAGACCCTGCAAAGTACACATAGAGCCCAAAAGCATGCCGGAGTATTTGATATAGAGGTCACCATACTTAAGCAGGATCAAAAAACGTCAGCTCGAAAGATACTTGAGGAGTTTTGGATAAACACGACTAATCCAGCTATGAACCCCAGGGAAGAATGCCTCGTAATAACGCGTGATATGAGTCAGTATACAAGACTGCTGTTTTGATGGGTATAGTGCATTACCGACCTATGTGATTACTGTTCCACTGTTCTTCACCTGTTCATTCAGGGGAAGACATATAATAAAAGCGGTGAGTATGTTGAAGGTTGACTTTGTGCATGATGCGATAGAAATCTAGGTTTGACAATTTTCTCCAAAGAAGTGATGAAAGTGTTTGACTGATTGGATTGTAAACAACTTTGACCTTTCCAGGCTCTGACAAAGGCGACCTGCCGAAACGTTAGCTGTTTGATTGTGTGAAAAGCCTCGCTTAAGAAGAAAGAAAAAGATAAGAATTAATGAAGCATGCCGAGGTTAAAAGACATAAAAATAACACTATGTTCCACAGTCAAGCACTTTTTGCTGTACAAGGCCTTTTCCTTAGACTATTGATATTAAACTAAACCATTTTGATGTATGGTTTTACAAGAGATTGCATATTTCACGAGGCGTACAATTCTTGTTCCGCTATGTGCATTGATTTTGCAACATCGACATCGAGTCACTGCGCTTTCGGAACATTGCTCACACCTTATATGATAACAAATGTGCGCCGAGTGCGGAACCTAATCTTCTTTTGGGTATAAAAAATTGTTTTAAAAACTACATATTTTACTGAAATTGCCGATATCTGTGCTAGCTAATGGTTATCAAAAGTCGAGAAGAAGAACTGTGTCCAGCGAAAATATCAAGTGTGGGACATATATTATCCTTACTGCTAGAGCGCAAAAAAAAAGTTTTTTTTTTCGAAAACGAAATACATTATCGACATTCTCGAGATTTACGCTATCGATTAGCTATTAGGCCCTAAATAATTCGCTTTTCCTAAGGGTCTGAAAATGAGTTCGGATAAGGGAAAAGTACCGGCAGTGCAATATAGACAATTTCAATGGCTTACATTACTGCAGTTCCACCTTTTTCAGAAACGTTTTGTTTTGTGGTCCACCATTTAGGTTAGACCACAAAACCACAAAACGGCTCTGAAGAAGGCGAAACTGCAAATCTTCAAGCCACTGAAATTGTCTATTTGTACTGAATAGATAATCTATCAACAACCTCCTGCCTACTGAATAAGAAAATTACGGAACACAATACTGCTTTACTTATCAAAAATTAATCCCTCATTGATCCCTTTATACACAACTACTATCTATGTCTTCCAACTCATCAGTCAAATTTTCTAAGCCGATTCTTCGTTATCACTGTCTCTGTCGGTTCTAATATTGACCTCTTTTGAGTGAAGGATATGAATCTCTCACGTCTTGAGTATGTCATTGCGGTGATAAGAAGAAGCCAAATAAAAGGCGTTATAGAAAAGAAAGTAGTTGGCTGTGGTACCGTCGTTTGAGTCACCATTTTTAGAGTGCACTGAAAAAATGAAGGTTTTTAACGAGCTCTTCGTAACTTCTAAAAAAAATTCTAGAATTCTCATATGGTTAGCGAGAAATTTCAAACAGCTGATAATTCTCTAAGTAAACTTTTACATTTATTTGTGCTCACTTGGAGAACTTGCAAGTAGTTAGAGGTGCGCTCCAATACACATGTGGTCAGTAATTCAACTTCGCATTAATGCAAATCAAACCCTTCTGCTTTACGGGTTTAGCCAACTAGAATGAGCCCTGTTTAGTACAATAAAAGCACTGAAGTAATGCGTTTTTCATCCTTCAAAAACTATTGTTTGGGCTAAATGGCTATTCAGTAATATCTGTGCTTCTTGATGAAATTGCTAGCATGCTCATAAAGATGTGATTAGACCGAACGCCTTATCCTTCAGCTTATATGTTTTTTGTTTACTGTCGATGTTGTCAAAGTAGACATATGATGAGCTGTTCGTCGTATCATCACGAAATGCCTCTCACTATCACTCTTATGGACGTACAGGCAGGAAGTGGTGTAATCGTAGAACCATGGAAAGGCATGGTCAAACGCTACAGTTAGAGGCCGCCAGCTACTGCTGCACGTATACTGCTGCAACTTAGCTCTGAGGATTTCTTCATGGCAGGTATCGATTAGGTTTGGAGCGATGATATATCAATATTCCTCGAACTAATTTGAAAAATACGACACATAGTTCAAGCATTCAGGAGTAAAGGAATTGCGCAGTAGATATCTTCCGCAACACTTTGTAGTATTTGGGCGGTTATAAACAGATATTTGGCCGAAAAAGCTAACGTTGTTCTAGTACTGCTTGAGAGTTGACGTTTGCCCTTCTTTCACTCTAGTAGATTACTCATTGACTCTTGGTCAATGATGTCTCTTTTGCTGCCTAATTAATTTTTTAACATTAAAGTTAGTGTGCGATGTAGTTACAAGAGTGCTGAGATACAAATGAAACATGAAACTTGATGTATGTTTATGGAAATGCAACCACGACTACCTTTTCATGTGCAACGCGCGTTCGCAGTAAACCATCGAAGATTTCTGACTTACTTTTGGCAGTGTTTTGAATGTAGACGGTGACCGCCAGCAATCACCCGTCCACGGGACAACCTTGCAAACACAAATCGGATTTTGATCCTGTTAAACCGACTCCACTATTTTAGTGACTACATCATCCTCAGTGGGTTTCAAGCCTCATTGTGGTTGGACGAGTTTTCTGAGCAGCGAACTTTAATGAGCAAATGGTGCTCATTCATCAGCACGAATATCCATTTTGTAAAAAATCTTGGCATTTTCAATAAAAACTTAGCTAAAAGTAAGGCTATGCTAATCGGCGAGTCACTCATGATGATGCTCTATCTTTCAAAAAATTCTCACTCTTATAGCTTCGTTTGTGAGAGCAGAGTTCAAGATGCAGTGCGCCACGGAAGCAAACGCATGATGTTCATTGGCGCCTGTTTACTTGATAACTATCTAGATCATGAGGAAGAAGTTACTTAGTCTGAGAATATACTATATTGAAGTTCGACACTAGGAAACCCATCTGAAATGGTAGCCATTGGAGAGTAAGAGAAAGTGAGAGAGAGAGATTAAAAGAGAAGAAAGAGAGAGGGAGAGAGAAAGAGAGGAAGGGAGAAAGAGGAAAATAGAAGACGATGGCAGTTAAAGCAATGGAAATATGAAATTAAATCCTACCGGAATAACAGCCTTATTTGAGAAAATCATCACATTCTGCAGATAGCTTGAATCCTGAAAGCACACCATAATACAGCACTGATCTCAATACGACTCAAAAACAGGACAGGAGCTTCAACATTTTGAATGCTTAGGAATTTCACTAGTAGCTCCTTGTTAGACTGTTTGAACATATACAAATATGTGAGAGTTGATGGTGAAAACTGCTCAATAACGAGCTAGCTAAACAATGACATTAACCTACAGAAAGCGTTTCATCACAAACTATTTTTGAGACGAATAGCAGAAGAAAAGCAAGATGCCACATCCACTCCAAAATAAATGTGATGATCAATCTCACATTTTGATTTATTTTCATTCACATTGTTACTTGTTTGATAGCGTATCGCGATTATCGATCTCTTGCTTTTTCATGTTGTATCACACAAGGTTGGTCGACGTACTGGTTAGCAAGAGAGTGAGTCGACTGTTTTCGTAATATACACAGCGTTGAGCGTATGTAAATAAATAAATATGTATGCACATATAAAATATCATATATATATATATATTCATATAGGTTCTTCTTCGTTTGACAGCACAGATCTTCAAGATCATACTACGCAGTACAAGAGGTTCTTCTAAAGAGTGTGGGTAGTCATTCAAAAGCTCAAATTTCGAACTATTCGCATAAGTAACCGGTGCTTTGTAAAGGTTCCTCTATGACGCTAAAAAATTCAAAGAAAGATTATGTTTCACACGAGCATATCTCTCGTGGAACAAGACTCTTTCTTTGTACTATTAGTAATCAGTCGCTAGTGTAATCTTGGTGATTCCAACGCCATGCGTATTTTGTGGGTAGACCGATTCCATGACGGCAGGAAAAATAAGTCAAATTCACTTACGCTAGCAAGGTGGTCTTTCGCAAATTCACGGGCTACTGGGTGGGCTTTAATAAGGGTTGAGCAATTATCGACCAATTTTTGACCGGTATTACGAAAGTACGATGTTTGTTATACAACTAGGAATTGTTTCCATGCTTTTAAAGAAAAATTTCAGATAAAATGCATGAATCTGCTACAAAAAGACTCTGAATACTTTTATTTTGCCATGAATACGGATAAATCAATCATCATTATGATCACATTGATAGAATTCAAAAGGCCAGAACGTTCAAATTGTTTTTAACGGTGTCATGAAAATGAGATCTTCTCTACACATTCATAAGCTCGAATATCGATCGGTTATCGCGTCAGACCAGCTTGCTGCTTCACCAGCGGCCTGTGAATTTGCCAAGATCGCCTTGTCCGTGTATGTGAGTTCAATTTGTTTTCCTTGCTGCACTGCAAAGGAACGATCTTTTCAGGACAAAAGCATTGCGTTGGAATCACCAAATTTTAGGCTATCGATTGATCACTGATAGTCTAAAGAAAGAGCTCTAACCGGCAAAAAATATAAGCGTGCGAAACACAATCTTGTTTCGAATTTTCTAGCGACATAAAAGGGTTGCTTCAAATATGGGCTAAGTTTGCGGATAGCTCAAAATTTAAGCTTTCGATCGATTACTAACTTTCCTTGTAAGAAGTTCTTGTCGAGTGTAGGAGATGAGCTTGAAGATCTGTGCTACCAAATAGAATTGAACCGACATATACTGCTATATTATATACGTAGTTATGTATATACATGTATATACACATACATATATATGTTATTTATCGAACGCGCAGTCGAAAGGTCGATGCTAGGAGTGTCTCGTATTTCGCAAATGAGACAAAGGATCCGAACTTCCGACCTACGTCAACGATCGAAAATCAGAGACGCCGTTCTACACGCCAGGATATCGAAAATAAGGTGGGCCGGACACGTGATGCGCTTCAACGACAACCGATGGACGAGAGCCGTTACCGACTGGATTCCTCGGGACGTCAAGCGCTCTAAAGGAAGACCACTGACCCGTTGGTCCGATTTCTTCACGAAAGCGATGGAAGAAAGATATGATGCTCAGCGAATTCCTAGAGCAAGGAGGACCTACTGGGCTACTCTTGCACGCGATAGGGAAAAATGGAAGAGTTGCTGGTACCCGCTCGAATCACTCGACGATCAACGGGACGACAGGTGATACAGGTGATATATGTTATGTGTACTGCACGTGAATTTGGTCCTTTCAGGCTCTGACAAAGAAGAACTGCTGAAACGTTAGCCACTCATGCGAACTCTGCTGTACTATTTTGTACAAAAATAAACGTCTAATAGCAACCTCATGATTTCTGAGCAAAAAAAGGTGAATTAAACATATCTATCATCTATCTATATCTATCTATCTATCTATCTATCTATCTATCTATCTATCTATCTATCCATTTATCTATCTATCTATATTTATATATATGTGCATATGTATCCTTTCAAATGGCTTTTTGGAGGTTTGCTGAGCTTGTCTTTAGACATTTTTCTCCATCAGAATGGCTAATTTGCCATCCAATATGCTGATACGATCGGATTCTTACTCTTTCTTGTAATTTCTGTAACTTCTCCATACTTTTTTTTATGTTGCAGAAATAGCTTTCGATATCTTTTCAATAGCTAAAGTCTTGTCCAGAGTTCAATCACGATATTATCAGCTTTTGATGTGAGCTCCACATGACATATTGAGCTATTCCACAATATTTTTGAACAACCTCGATTTCTTCATGCCTGATCACTAAAATTTATAGATCAAATAATCTTTGAAAAGACACATTGCGTGAAAGCGAGCTGGTGAACTTATACTCTCTGAGCCTGCTTTGGATGATCGCAGTGTCCTCATTAGCAGCAGTTCCATGGTGGGAGACATTCAAGTACGTCTCTGCTGCATGTAACATTCTCATTTCTTGACGGAAGCGTTCGACTGGAGGTCGATATTCAAGTTCACCGAAACTATTCTATGTTTACGTCAGACGAGAAAAAAATAAGGTCCAATGGGTATTTTGAGACAATCATATGACTGTTGAGTTTTCAGAATGTAAAGAAGACGAAAAAAAAATTACAGTCTAGAAAGGTGGCCACTTGAATGGTGTATGTCCTACAGTGTTCATTTTGCCTTAAATTGGTTAACCGCCTTCCTCGTTACCGCTACTGCACTATTCCTGCACTCTGTCAACAACGTAATGAGAAAAATGATTTTTTGCAAATTATTAAGTGAAGCAATAAATTTACATCGAGCATGCATAATACATCATATCCGCATCTCTGTCCAAACAAACATCGATTTTTCTAAATTTGAAGCTGATCTGTCTCAAAAAATCCCTACAGAGCGATGATGTAGGAGAACACTCAAATTCCAAAAATAACAGCCCTTTATATTCCATTCGAATCGATGTAGCTTTGAAAGATAGAAAAGAGTGCACCTTTGTCGGTTTTGTTTGGAAATGATCTTGTTCAAATATGTGAATATAGTGGTAACTATTTACTTAGCTACAGTGCATTGTGATGCACGCGTGAAAATGTTAAACTAACATACCATGATACTTTATTACAAGACTTTTCTTGATTGGAAAAATAACAATGTCTATAATGAAAACAAAAAAAAAATCAAAGATCAGGTTTCTAGTTTTTGTTGCAGAATCGAACGTAAGGAGATAACACAAAATAGCCTGAATAAAAGCTATAGTAGCGGTAATTTGGGCGACACTAAGGGCGAAATCACTATGAGAACATTACTGTAAGTGTAACAGCTTTTCAACACTTATATGCCAAGTACTTTCTTTCCCCTTCAAAATGAATATATGCTTTCTTCAAGGTACGCAAAAGTTCTGACAGTTTTGTGTTTTGTTAATTTGAGCATAGAAATATTTTCTATTGATTCTGATAATTTTATTGAATTCTTTGGTCAATTTTGGTCTAAAAGCTGGTTCACTCATATGTCTGTATTCAATTGCGCTAAAGTTATAGATCGTAAAAATCAAAGTATTGCGGAGTTGAGTTACACAAGACGGGAATGAGAACTGCCGACATTGTTAGAATCGAGTGATTTCGACCAGTAAGTGTCTACAGAGTCGGGAAACGTTTCAAAAAAAAAAAAAAAAAAAAACCAGAGAAATCGAGCACCGTCCTCGAAAATGTCGTCCAACCAGCTCGTCTGCTCCAAAAAAACATTCAGAAGATCCGTTTCCAAGTCAACGAATCTTGGAGGGTTCGACGCGCAAAATGGTTTGGGAAGTTCGAGATTACTGAGTGGGGCGTCCGAAACATCGTCGAAAATAAGCTGAAGCTACACAGCACAAGTTCACTCTCTTTTCTTTCCTGGATAAAAAGAGGAAAGAAGAACGGCTTTCGGAAGCATCCCGAATGATTCGTTTGACAGCTGCTACTCGCTTGTCAAAGGTGATTCTTACCGATGAGAGAATATCCATGGTCAAACCACCACACAATCGCCAAAATCTACGTCAACTTCCAAGACGGCTCAGCAGAAGTTCACAGTAACAATAACCATGGGGCGCAGTCACTTCGCGACATCTATGATAGTCTGCGCCAGCATCTATGCCACTGGAAAGGCACCCTTGGTCTTCATTGACGGAAACATCAAATCAACGCTGGCAGCTATCAGCAGCAAGTTTTAGGGGCGTACTAAAGCCTTTCAGTACTCAACAGCTTAGCTCTGACGGATTTACGCTTCAGCAGGACTTAGGTCCTGCGCATTCGACCGGTTCAACGATTGCCATCTGTCAAAGGCTGTTTCCAGGCTTTTGGGACAAAGAGATCGGCCGTCAATTTAGCAGGTTGTCAACCCAATGAATTACCGGTGGTAGGAGATTACGCTGGAAACGTGGTGCGATCATCAGTGGTTTTTTTTTGCAAGCGGCTTAGTAGATGTATGGAGGTCAAAGGAGGCATTTTTGAGGATTTACTTTGAACTATTTTCTTATAATTGTTTAGCTAATAGGGGTATTCATTCCCTCAATTGAATAAGTTGATGTTTATGCAGTATTTTTTGCTGTTAAAATTTTTGTAAGAATTACCAGAACTTTTTCCTCTCTCTTTGTATATAAGTGTGAGAAAAGTTTTCTGACAATTTTGGTATTTTCTTGATTTTAAAACTAACACAATATTTTTTCATCAATTATGATAATCTTATTAAAATTTTTGTTCATCTTTGGTCTATAATCTGTTTTATTTATTTGCCTATTCCCGATTGTGCAAAAGCTATGAATCGAAAAATTGCGCGAATCGCACTAGTATAGTTTGCGCAAGATGGGAATGAAAACGACGGGCATTGTTAAAATTGACTGGTTGCAAAGCAACAAGTGTCTACAGAGCCGTGAAACGTTTTTGAAAGACAGGAGGGATTGAGGAGTGTTCTTGAAAAGGTCGTCCAATCAATTCGCCCTCTCCAAAAAACATTCAGGAGATCCGTTACCAAATTCGACTGCTAGGTTGGAAAGAAAATTTTCATCCTTTGAATGAGAATATCATTTTTGCGCATGAATCGTGCATGATTTTCATATCATTTGAAAGACCTACTTCTTGCGCATCTATTGATATATAATTTGTCTATATCTGCTGCAGAATGGAATTGTCTACGGAACAAAAACGTTTGTTGATGCTCTACGAATAATTTGATTCAAATGCTGCCGATGATCCTCGCCGAATCAAGAAAGCTTGGGGCGACCGTACGGCCGGATAATCAAGTTTGCGAGCGATTTCGTGAGTTCAAGGCCGTAAATGAAGAGTTGACCAGCAGACCGAGATCTGGGTGACCAACCAAACCTGATGATGAAGACTGAATTTCTGGTTTGGAAAATGAGCCGTCATCAAATTTTCGTGAATTGACAGCAGAACTAGGCGTTTCTCATACAACCATGCTAACATCTCCATCAGCTTGACTTTGCCCACAAGAAGCCAAGACAGGATCCACACGACCTTACCGAAGCACAAGTAAACAAGCGAGTCGAAAATTTCCGAAAAAAATGTATAAATTTTGAATGTTCTATTGAAAGATGGAAACTTTCTTTCCAACCTAGTAATTTCGGTGCCCTCAATGCGATAAATGGCTCAGGAATCTCAAGATCAGCGCGTGGAGCGTCCGTAACCTTGTCAGAAAGAGGCTGATGCTGCGCAATCACACGATGCTTGTGTCTACTTTCTAGATAAAAAGTGAAAGAAGAACGGGCTCTGAAATTTTCCCTATCGATCTGTTCGAAAGCTGGTGATAATTTATTGAAGGTGCTTCTTACAGATGAGGAGATATTTACGTTCGAATCACTACACAATTGTCAGAATTGACGTCAACTTATTGAGAACGTCAGGAGAAGTCTGCATTAGGAAAAACCTTGGGCCGTAGCCGTTTTCCAGCCTAGGTGATGGCGTCGATTGGCACTCAGGCCACGAAATACTATATTGGAAAGTGCATTTTTTCGGTAAATTTCGACTCGCTTCTTCGCTTGCGCTTCGGTAAGTTCGTGTCGATCCTGTCTTGGCTTCTTGTGGACAAAGTCAAACTGATGGAGATGGGTTAGCACGGCTGTATGAGAAACGTCTAGTCCTGCTGCCATTTCACGAAAACTCGATGACGGCTCATTTTCCAAACTAGAAATCAAGTCTTCATCATCAAGCTCGGTTGGTCATAGAGGGCACGTGGCGCGTCCCCAGGTGGTAGTAGGGAAATAAACGCGAACCAAAAACGACAGTGTGCTTCCCAGAGACGCAGGTGGATTCAGGGATGAGCTCCTTGCTTTTGCAGCGCCGACTTGACAAAACTCTATTTCTACGAGTCAAGTCGGCCAAAAGCCTGCAATCAAGCGGTTGGGAAGTACATGGGAAGCGGTTAGGAGTCGCCTCCAACGAGTACGCTCCTGCCGCTCCTCCGAGAGAGAGTGGCAAGCTACTCGTGAGTACCCAGCCCCACGTCGACCCTGCCAAGCTATACGCTGGGTATCAAAATGCCAAAAACGGTAACAAATATGGGCCTCATTCCCCTGACCCCGAAAGAGCCCCTGGTACGCAGCGCCAGGTAGGGCGAGTACGGAGAGGCTGCTAAATTCTCAGGGCCAAACTAAGCAAGATCGAAACGGACTAAAATGACAATGTGCACCTACAATGCAAGAACCCTTGTTCACGAATCCGCTGTAGAAGGTCTATTGATTCAAGCAAGAAGGATAAGGTACGACGTCAATGGCCTGGCTGAGTGAAAAGACGCCATCCTTTTCACGCTGTTTATGACACCGTAGAAGAACTGTTCTTGGAACATGAGATAACAGAGGTGTCGGAAGCGTTGGCGTCCTCGTCATATCGAATTTAATGGTGAACATCAATTCTTTTGAACAGCTAACGACCCGTATTGAGCGATTGCGTTGAAACGATGCGCTTCAATGCCAGCTTTGACCATCTTCGTAGCTTACGCACCAACATCAAACTATGACGGAGACGATGTCGAAGCGTTCTATATGGACCTTGAAAAAATCCTCAGAAAAGTTTATACATTCTTCAAGGTCATTGTCACAGATTTTAACGCGAAAATAGGGTCTAGGAGAACGTTGAAGAACGTCACATTGGGACCCACAGACTAGAATGGAATGAACAGGGTGAGCGGCTATCCGAGTTTATCATGACAACTTAAGTAACTCACAATTCCAAAAGCCTCACTCTCAGCGATGGATGTGGGAGTCTCTTAATGGAGAGTACCATAACGAAATGGACCATATCTTAGTAAATCGAAGGTTTTGCCTGACCGATGTCGCTGTTGTTTCTAAGTTCTACACGGGATCAGACCATCGCTTTCTTCGCTCAACGTTTCGTTTTTCGTGGAAAGAAAAACGGCTAAATTCAAATGGAGGAGTCTCAGAACTGCCATATACTGGGATTTATTCTAATCATAAGTCGGCTCTTGGGAAGACACCGTTGTCGACAACATCGACGAAGAGTACGATCGACTAGTTGAATATCTTCACGTTAGCACTATGAAAGCCGAGAGTCCTAAGGTCACGAAAAGACGCTTGTCTCCGCAGACTCTCGAGCTGATACGTCAACGTGGAATCACGCGAGCTACAGGCAATCAAAACCTTACGTCCGAACTCACCGAACGCTGCAGACGCGATAAGAGGAGACCTCAAAGAGAGACGAGCAGCAGTTAGGCAGAAGTGCAGACGCTGGGGAGCATTCGCAAAGCCCAGCAACGCTTCACCAATTATAAGACCAAGGTGATTGTAATCCGATGCAATGACGAGACACTTACAGCTTCCAGAAGGACTATGGAGAAAATCATCCATCAATACTACTGGATCTCTTCGCTAGCCATGTCCTCTTACCGTCATATAGATTGAAAGAGGATGAGTATGTCCTTCCACCGGTCCTCCCTTCCAAAACTCGACATGCTATTCGTTGGTGAATAACCGAACAACACCCGGTCTAGACAGGATTAGACCAGAACACCGAGTTGCTCTATAGTTGTGGAAGTGTAAGGAACCATGACGATTACTGCGGTATGAGAATGAAAACCATTGCATATGACAAACATTCACCTAATCGCCTTTGTGATTATCAAATGACTCCAATTCATGGAGCATCCCTAAAGAGAAGTCAGGAGGAGGCTTTATCCTGACCGTCTGAAGTTCGACGTCGAAGTGAACCATTTAGGGCTCTAAAGCAAAATTCGTTTAAATTGTTAGTCATTGAGGAATGACTATTGACTTAATATTTTTTTTCACTTAAAGAAGGCACATAGACTAATCAATTATAGTTCTTATTTCAGATTGAAAACTGAGCAATTCCAAGAGTAGTACCCCTATTGTAATGATTCATGCATTTTCATACGTTCCGATTCATGGTGAGTTTGCTTCTTCATTACCACGGAGATGGTTTATGTGTGCTCTACTTGGTCGACCATCTAACTGGCTGCATTCATGGACACGTTTTTAGTAGCATTGACCCATTTTTTATTTTATTGGGCCATCAATTGGACGATCAGTCGTTCGCACGTTGAGAAAAGTTCGATAGTCAACAAGGCCTTTCAATAGGCAACGACTACATTCACTAGCATGTAAATTTATTTTTTCCATAAAGGTTGTCTTTTGAGGTTGAACGTCGCATATGTTCCCTAACGTTCAACTACTATAGGCCTGTTAGGCGCTACTTTTTAGCAGTTATCCATCCATCTTCACAGTATTTTTTTCCGTTGTGCGGATCCCGGTATTTCTAGCACTCATTCAATTTTTTCGACACGTCTCCTTCTTGTATGTCGTAGAATGCTAGTTGAGCATGTCTCCCTGCAATCTCTAGTAAACTGACTGTGGCGTTCTACAGGGTGTTCGTTGTTGACTACCGGGAAGTTTTGGAGGGCGAGGTTTGGCCCGTGCGCGCGCGACAAGCATTACAACCACTCGGCCACGGCCTCTCTGTGATATACTTTAAAAGAAATTATATTTATAAAGATTAAAAGCCTAACAAAGCCCCACCAAGCAACTACAAATAACTGCCAGGTAACTATCGATTGTTACAACTTGGCAAAAATCATCAACATCAATAGGAGTATACAACTAGCGTTAAAGTGCTGCTGTCGTAAAGTAGGGAAAAACCTTTTTCTTGTTTTCATCGTCTACATTCACCTTACTTAATTATCGAGCCAGCGAGCTCACGGAAAGATTTTTCCTGTTAGCTAATTTTCTCATCTGAACGAAGCTTTTTTTTCAGTTATTAAAGTCTGCGTCATATCATTCTTATGCGATGCCATCGATCCTTATGGAACTCTGAATATTTCTCTATCTATTTTCCTTAATCATCAGCTTCAGCTTCCCTTTCTATTGTACATTTACTATCACTTCTTTTTGTTTTTCTTTGATACTGGCTCACTCCTCTACCTTTTTTCTCGTTGTGATCTTTCTCTTTCCTTTTCATCTCTTTGTTCACTTTTCGCACTCGCCCCGGATAGGGTGATATCCGGGTTCGAATCCCAGCAGACGCAAAATTTTTGCACATCTTTCTTCACCAGTGGGTATATTGTAAAAAAATTTCTGTACACTTGAAATAAATGTAATGATGTGGTCGGCGCTTTGAAGAACTAATTAAGGATCAACTAATTGTTTGTGAAACATTGTGTTTTGACGCATCGTTTGAAATAAACATCTGTATCCGATAAATTTTTGTTACGTAAGATATATTGGAGAGCTGAATGACTCATCCTTAAATAATAGATGATTAGACTCAAAAATAGGCGTATGTGGTAAGCATGAAATGTTTGAAAGCTAACAGCTTATGGATCCATGATTTTTCTCGTGTTTCGTTGACTTTTTTATATTCTCCGTATACAAGTAATCATATTCATCCATTTCTGAGAATTGTCAATACACTATAGGCGAGGCTGAATTCCGCTAACAACTCAAACATCGAATAGGAAATTTTAATGGAATTCCCGTAAAAAACATTTGTCTGTAAACTTGGTACACTTGTTTGGCTAAAGAAGAATCCAATTCTACTTCTCTCCTATCGTTAAGTGGTGGAGTCATGCGAGCTCTCTTGACGAACACTGCGAGAAATGTGATGATGTCAGTGTTCCTCAAAGAAGTAGTACACATCGGCCAACTTTGACTACCTGAGAAGACAAGAAAAATACTGGGTTAGTGGTGGTTCAGTGACGATAATTCAGAGGACTGCGGGATTACATACATGCCCACCGTAGCGCGGCCATACACAAGCCGATAACCACTGTTGAATGTGTTGAACGATCTGTAAGATGCTTACCTGTTTCAAATACTAATGAGTTAGGGAATGGGAAAGCCAGCGTCGAAAAAAATCCAGTTCCGTCGGCATTTTCCAAATCATACTGCAATATTTTGCTAATTATTAGGCAAAATTCATTTCTCATGGTGGCAATTTCAGGATATGCGCTTTCTGCTCTCGATATTCCTCACCGTCATGATTATAAAAGTGGTCATGGCAGTGTTAACCATCGATGGTGATGCGGTAAGTATTCAAAAAGGTTGTTTCTTAACTTCTCGTACTCAAGATAAAATCAACTAGTATTTTTTATCATCATCCAACCTACTAAATTTCCTAGTTATAAGGATATGACATATTTTGAGCCATAGGTCTAGTGCTATATAGGCGCCTATTTCGTCCTATTGGGACTCATCAGTAGCACCCTCCCTCGGTTCCGTCGATCCCTTGAGGTGAAATAATCCTCTAAAGGAATCGACGCCGAGTAAAAACTAAGCACCCAAAGTAGGATGATGGAATTACCTGACTTTGTGGTGACCGGCAGTCGAGCTTCCGGCTTTTAAAATGAATCATACTTCTGCTATCGACTGCTTTTTTTACAGACCCGCTCAAAATGATTTAATCTGATAAGGATATGACATATTTTGAGCCATAGGTCTAGTGCTATATAGGCGCCTATTTCGTCCTATTGGGACTCATCAGTAGCACCCTCCCTCGGTTCCGTCGATCCCTTGAGGTGAAATAATCCTCTAAAGGAATCGACGCCGAGTAAAAACTAAGCACCCAAAGTAGGATGATGGAATTACCTGACTTTGTGGTGACCGGCAGTCGAGCTTCCGGCTTTTAAAATGAATCATACTTCTGCTATCGACTGCTTTTTTTACAGACCCGCTCAAAATGATTTAATCTGATAAGGATATGACATATTTTGAGCCATAGGTCTAGTGCTATATAGGCGCCTATTTCGTCCTATTGGGACTCATCAGTAGCACCCTCCCTCGGTTCCGTCGATCCCTTGAGGTGAAATAATCCTCTAAAGGAATCGACGCCGAGTAAAAACTAAGCACCCAAAGTAGGATGATGGAATTACCTGACTTTGTGGTGACCGGCAGTCGAGCTTCCGGCTTTTAAAATGAATCATACTTCTGCTATCGACTGCTTTTTTTACAGACCCGCTCAAAATGATTTAATCTGATAAGGATATGACATATTTTGAGCCATAGGTCTAGTGCTATATAGGCGCCTATTTCGTCCTATTGGGACTCATCAGTAGCACCCTCCCTCGGTTCCGTCGATCCCTTGAGGTGAAATAATCCTCTAAAGGAATCGACGCCGAGTAAAAACTAAGCACCCAAAGTAGGATGATGGAATTACCTGACTTTGTGGTGACCGGCAGTCGAGCTTCCGGCTTTTAAAATGAATCATACTTCTGCTATCGACTGCTTTTTTTACAGACCCGCTCAAAATGATTTAATCTGATAAGGATATGACATATTTTGAGCCATAGGTCTAGTGCTATATAGGCGCCTATTTCGTCCTATTGGGACTCATCAGTAGCACCCTCCCTCGGTTCCGTCGATCCCTTGAGGTGAAATAATCCTCTAAAGGAATCGACGCCGAGTAAAAACTAAGCACCCAAAGTAGGATGATGGAATTACCTGACTTTGTGGTGACCGGCAGTCGAGCTTCCGGCTTTTAAAATGAATCATACTTCTGCTATCGACTGCTTTTTTTACAGACCCGCTCAAAATGATTTAATCTGATAAGGATATGACATATTTTGAGCCATAGGTCTAGTGCTATATAGGCGCCTATTTCGTCCTATTGGGACTCATCAGTAGCACCCTCCCTCGGTTCCGTCGATCCCTTGAGGTGAAATAATCCTCTGAAGGAATCGACGCCGAGTAAAAACTAAGCACCCAAAGTAGGATGATGGAATTACCTGACTTTGTGGTGACCGGCAGTCGAGCTTCCGGCTTTTAAAATGAATCATACTTCTGCTATCGACTGCTTTTTTTTACAGACCCGCTCAAAATGATTTAATCTGATAAGGATATGACATATTTTGAGCCATAGGTCTAGTGCTATATAGGCGCCTATTTCGTCCTATTGGGACTCATCAGTAGCACCCTCCCTCGGTTCCGTCGATCCCTTGAGGTGAAATAATCCTCTAAAGGAATCGACGCCGAGTAAAAACTAAGCACCCAAAGTAGGATGATGGAATTACCTAGTTTCCTAGTTATTATTTTACTACTTTATTTTCACTTTTTCTTCTATGAACAGACATAAGGTTGATAATCGCAAGATCGAATTTGTGCAATTTTTACACGGCCTTTTATAACAGCATTTTGTGGGAATCCCAGACTTCTCCAATTTGAATAGTTTTCTCGCATTCATCTTCACAAAGGTCTTCCAAGATAGGTCGTGTTGCTTCAGTTGCTCCTTGAAGATTTTTGTCTTTTTAATGAATGTCTTGAAAAGCTGAACTAAATGATTCTCCTTGCAATATTGAAGGTTTCCGCACTGAGGTCCTTTTTAAGGCGTTTGTTCATTGATTACAAAGAGTCCTCGGTAGGGATCTGAACCGCCCTTGCTTCCTGATACTTCACATCATTAGCCACTGCTCCATTCGATGCTAACCAAAGTCTATTCAATGCGATATCGTCTGACGTTTCAGCGTTTTCTTCTTTTGGCACAGTCGTAGTAAATGAGCTGTTTACTATGCGAGCGTTAATTTCAATATTATGATTTCTCTGTTGAGGTCCCGAAAGTGCTTGGCTCAACAGACTACATGTCATATTCACCATTCCATTCTGTGAAGAAAACCACCAAAAATCAGCCAAAAATGAGTTTGATAAATAATCCTGCTAGTAACCTTGTGTCTGCTCATCGAGCAAAACTGATTTCTTCCTATACTTCTCCTGATATAGAGCACAATATACACTTTGTATTGCAACAATAAAGGTGCGCATGCGGTGCAGTGGTTAGAGGTGCTCTGCGTTGCACCTAATGTTATTGGTTCGATCTCGAGTCCATGGCCCACCATACCACTCATTCTTCCGGCGGTAAATAGGTACCAGAGGTTGGTATCAAGCTTGTCTGGAAGGATAAGCACCACTGACTCGATACAGCCGTAGGCCACCGCGAGTCATTGTGAAGGCCAAATATGCATTCAATCACTTCAAAAGAGATTAAAAGTTGAAGTCGAATGCACGCACATCCTTAAGGGATTGATCAACGCCGAGAGGTTAATCTTTATACTTCATATTGTAACAATAGCTTTTCTTTTTTATAACCATAAATTTATTTTCTATTCTAAAAACTGAATGACTTTTTTTTCAGCTTATACTCTCCGTACCTGAAGGAAATCCGATCACTGTCAGACAACTAAGTGAGAATTGGTGAAGAATTTGATGGATAAAAGAAAATTTTTAAACGGCCAGAAACATACTCGTGCATTTCCTTATTATTATTCTTCCACATAATTTGAATTTCTATCTAACTCACTTTGTATCTTTGGTGTTTAGTTTGTTGATTTTGTTGTTAGACATTAAATACTGACATTGGCGGCAAGGTTACTCAGGATTTATCTGAAACGTGGCGCATAAAGAGGCATTCTCTACAGTTTACGATTATCAAGAAACTTTTTTGTTGAACGAGGTCATTGACCAATAATTTGTTTGTACCTAACTGTTACTTCAATCCAATTCCTTTCATGAATCGGGGTTGCCTAATTGAACTTAAGGATGTAATGACAGGTGATTGTTATTTCGATCCCACACCTAGGTAGGTATGTGATATGAACACTATTCAATGCATCAGCAATCTCACCAAAGTCATCGTATGTACCCAATACGCATTCCTCTTTTTACGATGTCACAAGCGTAAGCGATTGCATGTCAAGCCTCCTAAGGCATTCATCAACGCAGAAAAATATATTCTTTTGGTCATGCGACAACCAAGTTCTATCTGTCAGGTGTATATAGGCTTTACATCGATACTACAATAAATGCCGTATAGTTGGGGCATCCTTTAAGTCCTACAAGTTTTATTTCATCAAAAACCCCTTCATTCACTAACACTATGATGTACCTCTTCAATAAGTCTATCACAATGGCAAAAAGCAGTCACTCCGAATCTCGTGGTCGATCACGTATGCCATATGCACGATATCAAAATTCATGACTGATATAATATAAGTGATTTACCACAACCCATTCAAGGAAATACAACATTTCAGTAAAAATTGTGGCAACTTGGAGGTGAAAAGTGCTCAAAAAATAGCTACTCATATACAAATAATGAACGAGGCAAAGTAGAAAAAAACACGCTGTGATAGATGAACTCAATTGGAAGAGTAAAGTAATCCATTTTTGATAAAAACATCTTTACGCTAAAGAAGATCAAAACTGAAGAATAACTTAGTAGTAATGCAGACATTGCAAGCGATCATAATCTACCCAGTTAATGAATGGCGTGACAAAATGTTCAATATTTCTATTGAAAAAAAAAACAAAACACTTAGGAATTTGCAAAGAAACAGAAAAAAAAAGAATATGGAACACTCAAGAGTAGCCTAAGATTTACTAAGATGATTCGCTTTCAACCACACATTGCAAAATCAATGTAAGTAAAAGAAGATGGAGAAGTGGCTAATTGTTGAAGTGCTGCTAACGCGTTCCATTTATGAAATCTGAAAGAGTACAACAGCAAAGCTTTCTCCATGGACGACCGAATTCCAAAACTCTTAAGTTAACACGCAAAAATTCAAAAATTTTTGTATCCTACTTAACATTATATACAAGACTTTTTGTAATTTCTTACACAATCCATCGTCACAGTTTCATTCCGCTGATCCTAGCACTTCCACTTTCTTCCTATTCATTTTCTACTAAGTGTCGCTAAACATTTCGCGCGTTATTTTGCCTGATGCTCAAAGACTTCGCTTTTTTTTTCAAAATGTCATAGGATGCCGAGTGAGACGATCTTTCTTGCAAATTTTGAGGTAACCGACCTAAGGCGATTTCAATTAGTTGATTGCAAGAGTGTTGGGGAGTGAATCAAACGCAAGGCTCCTGTACAGCAGGAGACCAGTAAGACAGTGTCAATGCTTGAAAGGTGACCACCACGACATTGGCATCTACCGTCCAATTTCCTTTTTCTCTGCCATCTATAAGCTCTTCACTCGAGTGATACTGAACAGTACTGATACAGCACTGGACGAAGGACACTCCATGCGCTAAGAATCAACGTTGTCAAAGGAATTCAGCGCTATAACCCATATTCGTACGATATCAAGACTCATTGACGTTTCGCGAGACCACTACAGAAGACCGCTTTGCCTCACTCTCGTCACTTTGGGGGAAAATTTTCGAATCAGTCGGAATACAGGATGTAATAGAAGCTCTGGATAGTCATGTCGCCCGTACTCAGTGCACAAAAATTTTCCGTGAGGTACAGAAGAACTCCACAACCAGATCAGTGCCATCGTATAGCGATATCAACCCTTTCGGGACGGAATTTAGCCATTTCGGTACACGATTTCCTAGAACCTCTTTCGCAGTCAGAACAAGAAGGAGATCACGTTCCTTACTCTAGGTATTTAGATCATCGTTTTCAGTGGGTCTGCTATCGATGTGGAACAGAAAAAGCTTGTAAGACAATGGAAAGATGTATCTTTTAAATTTTCAATAGACGATATCTATAATCTTTCTTCGATTGCGAATCAAATTCTAAATAGGTAAGAAGAGTTGCGTATCGCTCAAATGACGCTGTGCGTAACGATTTCACCTACCGCCTCGAAGTGGGCGTCCTCACGACTCGAGGAGGGCGATTTCCGTTATCTATCCGAAATTTCTTCCCCGTACCAATAGAATTTCTAGATTTTAAATTAGAAATGTAGAATGGACTTCGTTCTATCGTCCAATTGGTGCAACTTTTGTGCTTCTTTCACACTGTCAAAACCCGCTAAGAAGTTCAAGAAACGAGTTAACTATTTCAAGTGCTAAACGCGATCTTTTTTTGCTCTAACAGAGTTCTATGTGAACCTTTTCAGAGACTAAATCTAGCATCAAAATTGTCGGAATTCGGGCTATTGAATGACCGCCAATAACGCGACAAAAGGCCTTTCACAGGCTCAGTCGAGCTAATAAATCAAGCTGCGTGTGAAGAGTAATATTGTTAGCTTGTGGAAAAAAATTCTTAGCACCCGCTGGAAACTCAAAGTTTGTAAATAAATTCAATAAAAAACAGCAACTATTAATCCCTAAAATAAAGAGCATAGTCATCCACGATCTTTGGCCGACGATATGCAAACTTCCAGATCTGCTCGAAATCGGCATTCCTCGGGTTTTGAATGAAATATTCCTGACATGCCTTTCCATCTTAATCAAATGTTCGAATTGGCGTTTATGCAGAAAATGTTCCATTGCAGCGAAATTGGGCCATAATTGGATGGTGCGGCATCTGGACTGTAGGCTGAGTTTGGCGAGACCTCTACTCCCTCCAATTAACATAACTCTCCTTAGTCTTCTTTTCGGGGTGAAATCTGGCATTTTCTTGCTGAAAGAGCGCGCACTTTCAACGAAACAATGTCGGGCACTATTCCTGTGACGGATCATAGCCCCAGTCTAGCTGTTCACGGAGAATTTGGCATTGATGGCGTGACCATTTGAAGAAAAATCCGAAATGCAAGATACCTTCGAAATTCCACTAAACGCAAATCATAACCTTTTTGGCAAACGGATTTTGACGCACAATTGATGGCGAAGCTTTAATTTTTAGAACCTTTTTTGTGAAATAAAATTTGATGCACTATAACTAGCGTTGTGATGGGAGTCTCACATGGAATTTCCCATTTGGAAATTTTCCCAAATATTCCAATGAACTTTCAATGACCGATACTGGGTGAAACAAACATAAAATTTGATTGTTTCGCAAATATTCAGGAATTTTTTCTCATTTCTAACATTTTTAGCATTTTTGCCTAGCATTTTTGCCACAACAACGCTACAGAAAAGTTATGAAGATCAATTAGGTTACTATTAGATTGCCAAAATTTTAGCTTCTGAGTGATTACTAAGAGTTTAAGAAAATTTTCCGGCTAAAAAGGCATCTCGAAATTCGTGTATCCAACTGGAAACATTTCGTCACGAAAGTGTGAATACAGACGTGAGGAGAGAGGTTCTACAAAGGTATACGGTCGCGTAAAATTTATTCACTGCCCCATCAAGATCGTCATGCGGACTTAATAGAGGATTAAGAATGAGACAACATAGGAGTGAAACTAGTGGTCAGAATCCACACCATCTTCGATTTAGTGATAAAATTATTCTCATAACAAAGATGTCGTTCTACAACAAAGCTATGGAAGATCAGATAGACTAGACACGTAATCCTCAACGACAACCGATGGATGAGAGCCGTCATCACGTTCTCGGAATGTCAGACGCCGAGCAGGAAAACCTCAGATTTTGGCTTGATTTCTTCACGTTCAGGAAAGACAAGGACAAGAAAATTCTACAAAATAGTGAATCACTTGCGTATTGTTCTGATAGCATCAATGCGGACGCTGGCTAACCTTCTAACTTCATTTGTACGTTCACTCTAATTGTTGAGAAAGTATGAGTTTACTCAAGAGGCGAAGGAAAAGTCGGATGTCAATCAACTATCCAACCGTTCAACACAGAATTGTCATGCTGGCAATGAATTATTTTCAAGTGCTTACAGATCTAAGATAGCTCACCTCATCTACCATTGTGGTGAAAACGTACGCTCAGCACGGTCAAACTGTGAGATGATCTGAGCAAGTTTTCGACGGATCTTCTTCTGATCGTCAGCAGTGCATTCGATGAGCTGTAAGGGGATGTTTAATTCAAATCTGCCAACAAACTTTTCTTCTCTTAATTTATGATTTACCGCCATTAATCTCAAAGAAAATTCGGTATCAAATTAAAACATGTTCTAATTCACCTCAATCTTTTTTTCACTACGGCTCAAAATTTAGTAAATCTTATGATATTTCACGAGTGTCAAGATATCAAGTTGGTATCCACATTTATTAGCGATTATCCCCTTTCCAGCTCTATGTAAGAGACAGACTTATTATCGAGTCAGAAGCCTGTCGCTTACGTTAGAATATTCTTGACAGTTTTCATTGAGGAAGGCGAAATGGATGGCTTCTTCTTTGAGCTACAGTAGAACGTTATCAAAAAACTCACAAATAAAATAATGTTCATGTATCAAGATCATACTTTATCAACTATAGAGTGATTTGAAGACCCTGACAAGAAAGAAAATGAATGGCATTCTTCCAGTACACTGCATAAAAGAATTCTACAACGTTTAGAATACTACAATATTGGCGAGAGGGGATAGCGCATTGGATAGTAATGCATGTCGTGAGAAGCTTGGATCATTAGCGATGCCACTTCTTAGAAGAGAAATTAGTCCGTATTCAAAATGATTATGCTTCGATACATTGAGATCATGAAAATATGTGCTCAAGCACCAATTTGCCAACAAATCCATAAGAACTTTCTACTTCAGCCCTATTTAAAGTTCAAACATCCTATAGATTATTTGATGACAAAGCCGTATCACAAGATTAATAAGAAAAAGTCTATTTAGTGGCTTTTTTCGATAAGCAGTTGCGCGGTTGGGTGATAATAAATTCATTGAATACGCATGCAATAATAACACCGTACAGTATTGTAGTGCAGCACTACATTAATAATACAGTTGTTAGCGTTTCGACTAGTTTCGCCTTCTTAATATCTGGAAAGGTCACATGAATTTGCAATCCGCTTAGTCAAACACATCCATGACCCCGGCAGAGAACATAAGGAATAAATTCTTGGATTGTACAGTAATACCTTAAAGCAACGTATTTGAGGCTTTTACTATGCGATCCAAAAATTTGTTCCATGCGTTTTCTCCCGTGGTTATGGATGTGTTTGACTGAGTGGCCTGCAAACTATTTTAACCTTTCCAGGCTCCGAAGCAGACGAACCCCACAAAAGATTAGCCACTGCATTATTTTTGTATCGCTGCACTACATTACTGTACGGTGTTGCTGTACTTGATTAGTATTCAATAAATACTATTATTAACAACATTGAAACTGCTTATCAGAAAAAGTGACATATTTTTTAACCATGTCAAGGTAAATATATAGTCGATCTTAGAAGAACTCTAATGGACAAAAAATGGAAGGTATATGTGTTCTTCAGAGCTGATGATTTGAATTGATTGTCCAATATCGCTCATTCTCGCTCCACACGGTGCTCTACTGAAGAAGCTTTAACACGAGGACGAACGACTGTTAATAGGCTGTTCAAGTCAGTCTGAGGAAGACGAAGACTTGGAAAGTTATTTGAAGATATTCTCCAACAGTTGGGAAACCTTTCAATTGCTATTCATAGACCTTGCTCAAAAACAATATATTCTGACAGCGTATCACCCATATATCTGATAACAGGTTCAAAATATGTTATCAGATTATACTGCTTTTGAGCGAGGTCTTATTACAAATGCCCACGTCACAGCCGTCTACTATGCAATCGACAACCAAACATTCTGAAAGAACTCCACGGAGACTCTTTCACCTTACGTCGAGTGTTAAAAGAAAATACTATTGATTGGTATTTCCGAGATATGCAGTGTCGGTTTTTTAATATTCGGTGACATTATTCCGTGTGATCCGAAAAAACGTGTTAGAATACTGAGGTGTTCAAGCTCTCAGAACAGAGAGTCAGTCGTTCATTCGATCGTAGAAGAAGACTCATCTTTTCGCTAAGATTCTTCAAGTACTGTCGAGAATTCTAGTAAAATGAATCATGTCTCTTTATTCAACTGCTTTTATAGACCTCGCTGAAACACAATAGTGTTCTGACAATCTGATAACTGTTTTGAGCCTCATATGTGGTCTGGTACAGCCCTTATACAGCACTAAACAGCTGCTGTTTCGCCTTTTCAGACTCATTAGTAGTATGGTGCATTTCTATTTAACCTATCCTTTACAGGGGAATATATCCTGCATATATGTACACATATATATATATATATATATACGCATTTACACATGCCATATATGTATATATGTATATATACCTATGTGTGTACCATACAAAACATGTTATCAGATTATTAGATTACTATTGTTTTTGAGCCAGGTCTATAGAAGCAATCGCATAAAGACGTTTGATTAATGTTACCAGCCGGTAGCTCGACAGTTGGTCACTGCAATGTCTCCGCATTTTACCACTTAAGTGGTTTATTATTCGGCGTCGAATCCTTTATATGTAGGGAATATTCCCCTGCAAGGGATCGGCGGAGCCGGAAGGTGCCGCGCTACTGATGAGCCAGGAAAGGCGAAACAACAGCTGTGTAGTGCTTTATGAGTGTCGTATTAGGCCTCATAAAAGGCTCAAACATGCTACCAATTTAGAAGATTTATATTATTGGCGTGCTTTGATGCAGATTTGTAGATGAGGGATACAACGTATTATTTTGATCGATTTTTGAGGGATGTGCCATACATTTGACTCCACTACGCATCATAGAGATGGCTGTATGAATGACTGAACTCTAAGATGCTTGCAGTGGCCTATCGACAGAACAGAGCGGGATTTCATCTTGAGTTTGATACTATTTGCCGCCCTAGAATGATTGAAAGCTTTCCCTGGTGGACGTTGCTTCAATCAATTCACTTGCATTTCAGTGGACACCTTGCCACTGTAAGACCCATACCCTCTTTGAATTTCAACTATGAAAATCAAACTCATTCATTCTGTGAGTGACCGCTATGCTGAAAGAGTCAATTATTTATGGTGTCTGAACATCGGAAAACATCTCTAAGTCGTGATGATACAGTGACTTATGGAGAAATATGCTGGAAAATTCAACAAAATTACGTTGAATAAGCACACAAATCAGTGGATGAATGAATAAACGAAGCGAATTTTGGCTCGTTCATATATTCCACTAAAAAAGACTGCTTTACAAGAAATTACCTGCGCTTGAAATTTTTGATCAATAGGTCCGTCTGGCTGATCAGGGTTGCAGGCGTTCAGATAACGACGACAGGTCTTAAGAAGATCAATTAATGAAGATTCTTTCTATTTACATGACTATGCAAGTTGATGCATCAAGTTTGTAAGTCATTTTTTCTTTATTATCTCGTCATTTCTAATTATTGTGCATTCTAGTCAAAACGAAATAAACTCACTTCTTTTCCGGCCTGCATATCGTCGTGCATCTTTTGCACAACGCCTTCAATAAGGCTGTTCACTGACGTCAACGCTCGTTGTTGTTCAGCACTTCGCGGAGTGTTCACAACCACCTAAAGTCACCTTCATTCTGATCGAGAACGACAACAGTAACAGTATATACGGACTAAATTACAAAATACAAACTTACTGCCTTTAGGGAGAGTATAATTCAAGTGTCTCTGGAAACATTTAACATAGAAGTTTAACCGTTCCAGTATCTGCGCGTATCAAATGCGATTGTGTTGCCGCGCCGCGTTTCAGCTTACTGAGGGCTTACTATGACAAGTACGCGCCTCGACACAATTATGGCAGTTTTCTGATAAACTTATTAATTTTTTTAATC
This sequence comes from Parelaphostrongylus tenuis, assembly GCA_019055375.1. Lineage (NCBI taxonomy): Eukaryota > Metazoa > Nematoda > Chromadorea > Rhabditida > Metastrongylidae > Parelaphostrongylus > Parelaphostrongylus tenuis. The sequence continues at coordinate 200,370 of JAHQIW010000542.1, read as the reverse complement.
TCTGCATTTGATTATTCTTATGAGGTCTATGACCTATAGCTTTACAAATCTCCAAAACAATTTGTGTTTATATGTATATATAAATAAATAAATATATGTATTTCTCACAACGACATACACAGACATTGTCGAAAAAGGATTCAAAAAGGACAATCGCGTCTCAGAATATAAATAAGCACTGGGTAGGATCGTTTGTGGGAAACAAATGGATTTTTCAAAGATTTAGCCTTTTCAAGAACTTGGTAAGCGCCAGTGACTTACGAACGTTATGGTAGTTTTCGCCCGCTTCTTTAGAGCTAAACGCCCCATCGCTTCCCCTACATAACAGGGAAGGGGAAGCGCACGATGATCAACCGAGGCAACGTGATTAAGTTCAAAAAACCTCAAAAAATGCTTAATCAGCTCTTGAGAGTACATCAAAGTCTAAAAACGAGATTTTAAATAACAGTAGAGTAAAAAGAAATGGTTAGGAAAATTAATGGTAGTCAAGTGCCATCAACCGCAAATCTCTCAGACGTTTTCACGATGTCTAGGTTGATCCTTGTACCTTTGCTACTATGTAGGGGAACAAAGGCGTTTGGCTCTGACGAGGCGGGCGAGAACCGCCGAAACGTAGATGAATTACTGGCGCTTACCAAAACCGCGATAAAGGCTAAATCAGTCTTTGAGAATACAACGACGCTCAAAAACGAGATCATCAGTTTACAGTCGATTGAAGAGCGATTAATTTTTTCATTGCTCATTAGGAAGGCGGTTGGCGTTGCTCCTACTACCGAAAACCTAATTGAAGTCTCTTCAGTCATAATCTATTTTTCTCATCACCCCTTTTGGTGGATATATGAATCTAAATGTTATTATAACGGAAGCACAACATTGTCATTCAAACGCGTTCTGTCAGCCAGCCTATCGCGCCTCATGCCAGGCAAAAATCAACTTAGTACGAAAAGAATCAAGAAATCAACTAACATTTACTATCAGTTGATTTTCCATCAGTTTGTGTTTACATATAAATCCACACTATAAAAATCCATGATGATGAATTTAGGTGTTGTTCATGTTTGTAACAAAATGTCAGAAAGAATTATCTAAATCGTTTCATAGTTATTTCTGCGTTTGAACACAAGGCCACACGTGCACTACCTTTGATGATGAAGTAACAAAAAAAGTCGTGTGAATGTTTTTTTTATCTTATTTCTATTCTATCTTTCCTTTCTTATCCTGTTTTCCGTTCTTATCCTATTTTTTCATTGTGTTTTCTCCCTTGGTACTTCAGTTTATAAACAAAAAGCTGTAAAACAAGTAAAAAAAGAAATAATAGTAAGAACATAGATATAAACTAAATACTCACATCGACAGTTTTTGTTCTAGCAGCAAGTCGATTAGTGATAGCTGTGATGTCCTCACGATCGCCTTGAACAAAATGAAATTTCCCTTATATAATCATTTAGAGACATTGAAAATGTTTTGAGAAGAACTGAGAAGACACAGATGATTTTATGGCGACATTCCATCAAATAATCTTTTTGTCTGATGTGATTTCGGAGAAAAGGAGAGTAGCAAAGATGCAATGCCATTTTCTGTGATCCGGTCGTATCGTTGTGAAATAAAATATTCTCAGAAAATTGTCATATCTTCCTTCTCGACTGTTTTCAAGACCTCGCTCAAGACAATGTAATCTGGCAACATATTTTGAGCCTTTCGTGAGTTTTCTCATGGTATATACGTAGTGCAAGACACATGTTTTGGCCATTCCACATCGAAGTATTTACACTTGCCGTAAGGTGATAAAATAGCCCAATTGGCAGTGTTGTACAGTCAATTGCTCGTGGTAGGTAAAATGTATATTGTCATACCTTCATTTTTAATGTTTTTAAGACCTCGCTCAAAATATTATCACCTTGCTGCAAGTGTGGATAGTTCGGCGTCGCTTCCTCTATTTAGGAGATTTATCCCAAGGAGCTATTGACCAAAGGGCGCCGTGCAACTGATGAGGGTGTAAGACAGAAACACGTGTCTTGCAAAATATAATTGCCATAACAGACCTCATGTAAGGCTCAAGATAATACCAGATTATAATATAAAAAAATCATTAGAACATTAGCTAATGTTAAGATTAATAACAAAACCAGAGTGGAGAGCTAATTTAGAAGTTGGGCTATGCAATAATGTTTTTATGCGCCTTGTTATTCACTATAATAAGGAATCTTGAAATCTTTCTACCCGAGAAACGCATTATAATCTTATACCTCTTTCTAAAAATAATAATCTGTTTCATTGTTTTAGCAATGCTATATGTTCTAATTATGCATCGAAGGATGTATAGTTGTAGCAAAATACTCGAAATCGAGAGAGAGGTGAACCTCTTTTCTATCGAAGGAGTGATAGCAAAGCAGTGACTTTGCTGGTGCAGTGGTAGCACGCGCTCTCAGCATGGGTGAAACGCGGGATCAACTCCCGGCTGTGGTTGAGTGTTTTGCACATCACTCAAAATTCTTGAATGAAATATAACATGTTTTGATGCGTTGAACTCTAAGTGCTGAACAAGCACCTAATTCGTGCTACCTGGACTCCTTATTAGCACAGTCTCTCTGTTTAACCGAAGACCTCTCTCGTCCAGGTAGGACGAAACAGGCGTCTGTCTAGCACCTAAACCTTAACGGCTCCAAGCTTATTATATAATTATCAGAGTATTATCGTTTTGAGCGGGGTCTATAAAAAAGCGCTCGAATGGAGAAGTATCAAAATCTTGTTCATTTATTGGGCTAAAAAAAAAGTTGAATATTGATACAACAAAGTTGAACAAAATAGTACTGCTTAGTCGGTCATGGAAATTGAAGTATTTTGAAAATTTCCTTCACATTGAATTGATTGATAACTATTTCTTGATCGGTCGGTTGTATTATGAACTAATCAACTTATATCCAATTATGGTGAGTGATATCCGGAATTTTGAACCTCGCGTGGAGTTGAACTTGCGCCTAACTCTTTCCGGAGGACCGTGTTATCCACTGCGCCATTGTGGCTACTATCACTCTTTCTGCAATACAGGCTATTAAGCCTGTCAGCAGCCAACCGTCTATGGTTTGGTCATCATGCGCCCTAGGAAAGGGTGAGACGCGGGTTCAGCTTCCGCTCAAAATTTAAAGTTCTGCACAATACTCAACATGATTGGTTCTATGGTCACAACACCGTATTACTCCTTTAAGCGGTCGAGAAAAGGATTTCATGTCGATTTGATCAACTTTTCTGTGAATATCATAATTAGGCAATTATAGTTTGTAAGATAGTTTAAAGCCACCGAGGCTGTTATGTCAGCAACATGCACGTGTGTTGGAGGTGTCACCCTCTTCATCAGTGGCCACACAGCACATTGTAGTTGGGAGGGGAGACGTATGTGGTGATAGCACAAAGTACAATGAAATTGTGTTATCACCATCAGTCGATGGATTGCAGCTGGTGTAACAACCTCGGTAAGGCTTTAAACATTCTCACAGGCTATTCGGAATGTACTATAGCGAAGTTGAAAAAAACGGTCAACAAGATGTCAATTTATATCTACCAGCCGCAATCCATCGACTGAAAATAGTGAAAACGCAATATAATTGTGCGTTGTGATACCACTGCATGCGTCTTACCCCTTTGCTACAATGTAAAGCTGACTGTGGGGAGTGGGCCACCGATGAGGAGGGCAATACCTCCGAAACAAGTGTATGGCTTTGACGTATCACGGTAACGAACAGTCTTACAAACTATGCTGGATCTTTATAGCGAGGTTAAGAAACAGTCGATGAGGTGGATTAGATGATTAATTTAAAACTTGGTAATTGTATATATTTTTTCACAACTCTCTCACTCACCTTGGCCAAGCCGCAACATTTCCGAATTGAGGCTGACGCTGTTCAGCATGTCAAGGATTTGTTCCTTCTCCTGTTCGAGCATTAAAGCTGCCTCTCTGCAAAAACAGGAAATTTTTAGTAAACTTGCAAAAAAACTCTCAAAACGCCTTTAATCTACATCTGAATCGACATATTTGTAAATAAAAATAAGTATTGGTTGGAAAAAATACAAAAATACCCTGATGATATATATACATATACACACTTGCATGTATTTATGTTTATATGTAGACTTTGGAAAAAATTCCGAACACCCAAATAGTTTGGTTCTTTAACTTCTTTAGGACTTTTTACTTTTATTTCTCGCAACAATAACTGTATCCATACTAATATAAGTTCATTGACTATTTTGATCATTAAAAAAAGTCATAGAAAACAATTTCAATGATGTGGTAAAAGAAAGTAGTGCTAGAAATTTGTTGACATGAAAAACACATCAAAGGTCAATATTATGGCTTTCAATGATCACAAATCATCAGCTAGTTTTTTCCTCAGTGAACAGTCGTTTCTCTAATTGTAATTTTCCGGAGAGTTCTCCAGCGGGGAAAAATAAGAAACCCCAGATTGAGAGATAAATTATTTCACTGGGCAGCTGTTTAACTCGACTATTTTTGAGTCATCTGTCGCACAACGATCATTTTTCTTGACAAGAAAGCAAAAGTGAAAAGGGGATTAAATACAGAAAATCGACATTACCAATAGAATTAACGACATTCACTCCGAAGACTGCATATATAAAATGAATAATTAGTGTATAATTCATCTCAATTTAACTATTATAAAGTTATACATAACTATTGCGAAAGAAAGGAAGAGGTGGCATGCGACACACATTTGGTCGTTAGTTTGATGCGACGTCTCGCTCATTAGGATTCCGTTATTCCGCTCTCCTCAAACTCGTACTAGAGTGATAAAGGAAGATAGCAACTGCGACTTGACATACTAGTGGGCCACCGCGAGTCATTGTGAATGCCATTTATGCATTCAATCACCGCTAGAAATATCTGATGAGGTCAAACGCATATAGAGCATTCTTCAAGAATTCATCAACGTAAAAATCTTATCTCCTTCCGTTATAAGGAAAATGTGTCGCTCGGAAAAGCTTTGATTTTCTTGCAAATAATGCTTCTCTTATTTTTGCCTCTTTAACACGTTACAGACCGAATGCATTGAATTTCATGCACCGAACGCCGTCCCGCACGTCAGGCAATTGGCATGGGTGCGCACCGCACTTAGAATAAGGGAATTTAATTGATAAATTGGGGTTGTGAAAGACATCGTCATCACTAATAATGGAATATTAGAGAAGAGAATATTACTTGTAAGAATGACGCCCATGTGTCCAAAAATTCTTACGTTTCAACGAGAAAACCACATCTTTACTATGAAGAACATATTTTCAGGTGTTATAGAACTTCTTTTTCCTTATTTTATCTATAAAATTGTATCACTGGACAGTTTAATGCATATAAACTCTGATACTAGGCTTGGATTATTTGAAGACATCCATAGCATGTTCTACTTACGGAAACAAGATGACGCCTTATATTCGAGTTAACTAAAGTATGTTTGAAGCTTTCCGCGAATTCGTTGGGACTTATACAACGGAATTGTTAATTTTGGGGCCTCTTTGTCGCCACACAAAAGATGTAATATTACTAGAGGGGTCTCCTATATACGTAATCGTAGCAAAAAGAGGCTCAATTATCCTAAAATTTCCTACTCTCCAATTCGAAAGCCTCATCGATAGAGCCTGCGATTCCGACTGTTTTTGTACATCTCTTTCGACAGCGCTCTAGAATTACAGTTCGAGAACACGTTTTCTACAAAGTACGACTTCTAAAAAAACTTACATGTGAGGTTTTTTAGTATGTACGTGGAGAAGGTATAGAAAGAGAGCGCAGTGATCATTTCAAGGGATTTGAGGATCTTTTGCTTCCAAGATTGTGCGGTTTTGGAGGAATGATTCATGTTAATTTTTCTACACATAGCTTATCAAAGTTTTTTCTATCATGTCATTTAAATCACCGACGACGAAATTCCTTTTACTTACTTATTTGTATGCTTGAATGACCTGGTAGGTCTTCACTGCTAGTGTGAACGTTAACAAAATTTCCAATCGTTTCTCTCTCGCTCAACTGTCGTCCATTGTGGTGGTCTGCTTCAAACACGGTCACGTAGAGATTCATTCCATAAATCCAAACTCGTTGCCATGTTTGGTGTTAGCCACAAACACGTCCTCCCACCGTTTGTGTGGTCTTCTAAGAGGAGCTTGCATTCTCTTAGAGTACACTCCCCTACTTTTTCTCCGTCCGTTTATCATCTGTACTTTCCTTATATGACTGGCCCATCTGTTTCGTTATTGATGTATAGATTTCTTGATCGTGAAAATGAGACAGTTTTCTCAGAACGGATCTGTGCAAATCGACTAGAATTTTGATTACCAGCTGACTTTTTGAAGGTTTCACCAAAGCGCTCTATGAATAGTACGCAGACTTCTTGACGTGCTTGCACTATAAGCTCACGTCTCTGGTGCAAAACGGAGCTATGGGAGGACTGTCGAATCAAAAAGGTAAACATCGAGTTTGGTGTCCGTTTCTGATTGGTGACTTCTTTGAGAGGCTCGAATACGATCCATGCTGCTCTCCTTCTTCTGTCCAGTTCCTTCTTCATGCTGTTCTCCGTGCTCGCCGAAAGCCTGAAGTAGAAGTGCAAAGTCGTCTCCCTAATCAGAGAACCATACATTTCAATTTGCTCAGTTTTGCAACATGGATTTTTCATGAACTGTGTTTTCGTCCTCTTTATGGGTAGACCAATCTTTTTTCGCCCTTTGTTGAGCTCACTGATCATCGTCTCTGATACACTGATACTTTTCGAAAGGTTGACGATTAGATTATATCTAATTCACTTGATTGATTTGATTCAATTCCTTGATTCACTTGAATCAAATTTCCCATTTAGTGATGATAAAAATCGAAATTTCCCTAGAAAACGACTACATTGTCAGTGGAGCACATCCGCCATCCGGCGTCCGCGTCGCATGCCCAAGGAGATATAAATGCGTTTTGTCGCGTGTTAATTTTCTAAGACCTCAAACAATGTAGCCTTCAATTACCGATCAAAAACACATCTCAGAAACTTTTTGAGCGGAGAAAGAATCTAATGACTATCACGAAAATAAGAAATATTTTTTCAGCTGAAGAATAAAAGTGCTTGATGGCCACTTGAATTGCATGTTTACTATGGAAAAAGCTATAAATACCCTTAGTTTTGACTATATATAGAAATCGCTCAAAAGCAATAACAATCCGATGGTCTGATAACATGTTTTGAGCCCTTTTCGAGGTCTGCTATGACACTTATACAGTACTAGACAGCTGTTTCGTCTTTGCAGGCTCCTCAGTAGCACGGTACCTTTTGACTCAGCCGATCTCCTGCAGAGAGAAATATCCCCTATTTGTCAAAGAAGCGACACCGAATCATTTAAATCATTGCATGTCGAGTGAGAAAACTGTAATTTCATTCCAATTATTAATATTGTTTTAAAATATTTTTGCACATGCAAAATCGTTTTCCAAGATTGAGTCTTCAAAGATAAATGATATACAATATAAAAGGCTATACAATTAGCACTAATACTGCTGATTATCACATTACTTACAAACCAATTTTCAGTCATAAAATTATGGAGCAATAATGCCTATAGAAAGTGAGTACGATACAGTATACACACAGATCTTACCTTAATTGTTCAACTCGCTTCTCGACTTCATCAAGTATATGAACAACCTGTTCATTAAAATCGTCAATGCTTTGTTTTCGGATGAATGATGCCGGCAAGCCACGTGTATTCGTCGACATCTAAAAATCGAAACGTGCTTCGATCAAGAAAGTGTCAACAAATCTATTGTATGCTCGAAAACCGATATTTCGATAGCGAAATCGATCAACGAATATCCGAATACATCACGGCGATATTCACGAACAGCCAGATTGAACACATCTATAAGCCGAAAGCTTGAGCGACGAAATCATCGTCGTCGCCACGGTTCAACCAGCGAAATCCGATTATTTTCGTTGTCATCAAGCTTAGATGTTTTTCTGTTGTCAAATCAAATACATCAGCATTGATCATTCGGTTTTTAACATTCAAATAACCGACTGCTAGTTATTTGATTAAAACTGTTCGAATAGAACAAATTGTTTCTCTGATGGTGAAAGATGAGTACCAATCCTATTACCTATGCGATTCATATTGTAACAAACTTTCTCCTCTCAAGCATATTAGAAAAAACCTACAGCACTCTTTGTATTCGTATAATTTGTCAAACCATGTAGTGAAACCTTATTGAATCTCAACAAAGCACAAAAAATTCGAACCTCATCGTTACTGGCGATACTTGTGATCGTGTTCGAAGCGCTTTCAGGCGGTGGTGATGGTGACGGTGATGGTGCTGGTAACGGTATTGGTACTGACACCGGTACTTGTAATGGTACTGGCTCCGGCACCGGTGCCGGTGCTGGTTTCGGTGCCAAAATCTGTGTTGGTTTTGTGTTTGACGACGATTTTGTGTCATTGTTCGACGATTCAGCGCTTCGTTGTATTGTAATTGGAATAATTCTGGCTGCCATTTCAGTAGGAATCAGAATAGAACCAAAGGCGATAGTGGCGTGTAGATGACCGATCTGTGACAATGATGGTGTTAGTGTGAATGGTAGAATTGAATGGCACCGAGTGGCCCAATTGTATTGCGAACGAATGAGAGAAAACATTGATAGATAGACACATTGCGCAGAACTTTTCATAAAAATATCATCGAAATCGCAGAGATGAATCGCACAAAATTGTTGCTGAAGTAATGATAAAACTCTTGTGAGTAATCTAGTCACTAATAATAGCATTTGTAACGTGAAATCGACAACTAAACGAAATCTGAAGATTTTCATTCATCGAATGCCCCGCATCCTAATCATGACTATGAATGTGGTGGTATGGGAGAAGAAGTCACAAAATGAAAAAGTATGAAGGATAACCGTCCTCGAATAGGCTAATATCGCTTATTTTAGTGTTTTTTTTTAATGAGCATTCTTAAATGAACGTTTGCTACAAACTATTGTGTTTTGGTCGACGGTTAGAGCCCGCAGTGACGGGAAGAGAATCACGGCTGATCTCGGTAATGCTGGAATTTTCGTTTAGATAGAGTGGAAATGTCTTGGAAAAGTGTCCTTTGAAGCAAGAAGAAAGGACTACGTTCATGAGCAGTGCAGGATTAGTCACTGCATAACTCTCCCAGCGCTTTTTACTCAACGGCACGCATTTCAACAAACAACGCAGTAACAACCGAAGGTGGTTCCGGTTACAAGAAATCGGCAGTGCTATGAGTCAGCGCTATTTCATTATTCCTTGAAAACAAATAGCTCAGGTTAACAAAGAATAGTCAGTGAAGAGAAGCAAAGCGAAAAGTTGGAGAAGGTGAAAAGTTGAGAAGACAAAGAGAACCGTTCTTCATCTGTGGCGATTAGAGGCTTAATCGGTAACTAAACTCTTCATTAGCCGATCGTTTCGATAAGTTAATGTAAAGATGAAACCCTCATCTGCTAAACTGAAGGATTTGAAAAATTCGTTAGAGGTCTAAATGCCTAAATGTATTACATGAGAGAGATTCCGGGTCCTCATTAGAGTCAGTCGCCTATGCTTCTGGGATGGTACTTTTTTTAGAATGATATGTTTGTAAATACTCCCGTATTTCATTCGGTGAAAACGGTTCTCCTGAGAGCTTTCAAAGGGCGCATAGTAGAGAAGATTAAATCTATGAAAATACTTCTTATTGACACAATTTTGATGGATGTTATCAATTTTGTTTTTTGTTTGAAATTGATCAAAGGACTACGGGGTTTAGTTATGATTTGAGATGAATTTGATGTATAAAAAGTTCATGTTCTACTCTGAATATGGATTTGAAGTACTGCAAACAAGAAAAGGAATTGACGGGAACTCGAAAAAACAGCGTTTCAGTCATTATCGCAAAAAGGAACCGCGAGAGTACACAACGTTCATGGGATAGGCGACTGGAATGAGCAAGAAATTTTACACTAATCTTGTGTTATCAGATACTTATCGATTCGTTTTTAGTGACTTCGCCATTAATTGAGATTGTAAAACTGGTTTTTTTCTCACACAACAACTCAAAGTACTGATGATATCATCACCCCTTCTGTTCTTCATATATAATCTCTATGTTCTTTGCTCTGATCTCTGTTAACGAGAGATATTTTTCTCATCAAAAAATCATCTCCAAGTGGACTAAAAAGAAACTCTTTCTCTCTCAAAGGAACTCTCAGAGGATCTAAGTGGAAACTCTCGAAGATCATATGGAAATTAGTTCTATTCTTCCAATTGTTTCTTGAAATATTACCTATTTTTCTTAGACACTCCATTGATCCATCTTCACAGGGTTTTTTTTTTTAACTGTGCGGGCTCCAATACTTCTAGCATTCAATTCGGTTTTCTCGCCTTCTTCTTAAACGCCGTAGAACAGTGGTTGAGTACGTCTCCTTGCAATCTCGAGGATGGCCTGGCTAGGGCGTTCCATAGGGCGTTCATTGTTGACTGTCGAGAGGGTTTGGGGGACAGAGCTCGGCTTCACACGCGTCACAATGAGCATTGCAACCACTCGGCCATGGTGTCCCTCGCTCCAAGTGCTGGTGATGTGAGTCGTAAATCGCTTATACACCTTCGCCTTATGCTGATTTGAATACTTGAGAACTTTCTTACAATACATGCAAGTGATATTGTTAGACTTATAGCTGATTTTTCTTGGATTACTGTATTCATTATTAATGGGTGACATGCGAAAAAGTGGACTCAAAGTATTGTGGAATAAGAAAGAAGTGTGGCTGGAGTGGGAAGAATTTGTATCGACGAAACAAGATAGGAAATAGCTCGAAAGGGCTCCAGGAGATGATTGACACGACTAGGTGATCATCGACAGTAAAGCCGAGTGACCGCGTGAGGCGGCTGTCAGTGTGGGGGCGACAGGGAGAGAGACACCCACAATCACTAAGTGAATTGCATGTGACTACGCCCTTCACCTTCGTTACCCTCAAAAAAACGTCAATCAGTCTCATTCGTCAAGAATTGCTATCGATCGTTTACAAACGACGTCATCGATCAATGCGACCTAAATAAACGAAACAGGTACAGTATACGAGTGAGTATCTCACTGAATACTTAGAATCCGCAAGCAACGGTTTTAGGTGGAGGATTAATGAGTGCCGGCGTGGTCAGGTTGATCTTATTCTTGAGAATAGTGTTAAGCTAAAATTTAGACAAATGATGGTCAAGGTAGATTTTCTCCTTCAATTTTTTTCCGTTTATGAAGTCATTTAGACGATTGTTAATGGAAGAAACACTAAAAGAGAGGATGAATGTGAGGAAGGTGATGATATGTAAAGTGGCAAAAATGTCGGAGAGTCAGGTGTGATTATGCGAACGGGATTGAGTGCTTCCGTTTCGCAATGTTTGATAATGGGATTTTCCACTTGGTGATTCAACTTTTCAGACGTGTTTGCTGTTGTCTCAGTAATACTCTCGAGTTCGAATTACCAGATGAAGATCGAAGCGCTTACCGAAATGCCGCGAAGATTTTTGAGACATTTTGGATTTTTGAAGTCAAACATAAAACTCACGTGATTATTCATAAACAGTCTTACATAAGGAGTCCAAATAGGATCTATTCAAATGTGAATCTCATCATTAACTGATTTTTGAGGTTTCTTTCTGGACTTCATGCTGATCTGTGCACAAGGTTCGAATTATTTATGAAGTGATGGCATAACTCGCTTTACGTTGAACATTCTAATTCTCTATTATTATTTCGAACGATACATAATGAATTTGGGCTCTCACACCGAATTTAACTGAATGTATCACAGTAACAACTTTACTTTCTCAAACACTTTCGAAAATTTTCTGCATTACTTGACATTTAACACTCTAATCAACTAATCAAAATTCTAATAGATCGAACCTATAGTGGACTATGCTTAATTTTCAAGATATACATAGTCTACGAAGTTCATGCACATGAAAAGAATTCTGTACGCTGTTGTACGAAGCACATGTTCTGCTGTAAACCTCACCATGCGTTTTTCACTGTTTGATTAGGAAACCGGTCCTGGCAAATTGCCGTTCACTCTTTTAGTACAAAACTGTATCGATCAATCGAGAAGCTCGGTTAAGCTTAGGTCAGAAGGCGCATGTTGGGATTGTGGAAGAAAGAAGTAGGTAGTTGCGTAAGCAAATGTTATAATTTCACTATTTTATCAGTTCATATACTAGAAAATCACAGCCAGAACGAGTGAAAAAAGCATTTATGGCGCTAAATATTCATATGTCATTACAGTGCAAAAAATGTATTAGATAACTGCATCGAAAATCACTCTATAGAAAAAAAAGGAATGATTGAAGTACCCAACTGCGGATTTTATATCCATAGCTACGACGAGTATCACAAAATGATTGTAGCTCCTCGGCTTATGTTATGAGGAAACAACACGCCTACAAGCGAAAATTCTACCGAGAGTAGATTCCCTTTTATCATCAGTTTCTTTTCAAATGAGATTAGTACAGCTATGAAACGTTGGTTGAAAAGAGATCATGAGAGAGCGATCATTGAAATACCACCGATCACTCTAAGACGCCAATTAGTTTGCAACTGCTTATATGACTGTCTCTGTACAACGAAAGATTGCAAAATATGCTCTAACCGCAGAGACGGCGATTGCATGAGCGTAGGAGCAGTCTACCTAATCTCTTGAAAAATGGGAGGCGAAAAAATATATTGACGAGACCGGCAGGAGAGCCTATGTCCGCATAAAAGAACACCGACATGGCAAACATTATAGTAAACTAAACACCCGGCTAGGCGCACATAGAGCACAGACGCATAACGGAGTGAATTTTGACATAGAAGTCACCATCCTTGTGCGGGAACATAAAACATCAGTACGAAAGATTCCAGAAGCGCTGTGAATTAACACGGCTAATCCAACTATAAATCGCACGGAGGAATACCTCGTTGTCATTCGTGATATGAATCATATATAAGACTGTTGCTTTGATGGGTGAGGTGTATTAGGAGTCCATGCTATCTCCTACCGGTAATCTCTATTAGAAATAATCAGTGAAAGATATAAAAAGCGCTAAGTTTGTTGAAAGCTGATTTTGTGCTTAATGCAATTAAAAACTCGGTCTGGTGACATTTTCTAAAGAAGTAATGGAGGTGTTTGACTAATTGGATTATGAACAATTTGACCCTTTTCAGGCTCTGAATAAAGCGAGACTGCCGAAACGTTAGCTGTTCGAATAAAGATTACTATAACACCTTGTGTCTGGCTTAAGAAAATAAAATGAGATATCACAAAAAGATTTGCAAAAGAAATCAATGTTAAAAAAACTATCAATATTCATGAATCTCCACTTTTCATGTCAAATGTTTGGTGCTTAACAATAGTTAGTTATCAAAAAATATTTGTTTGAGGTCCATGTGCTTTAATCCTTGAGCTCAGCACCCAATGCGGTTGTCAAGTCTGTTTTATGTTTTTTTTGTAACAACATTGTAAAGATAACAAAGAGTCTATTAATATGAAATATTAAATTTTTTTTCATGTTTAACCACATTCACATGAGAGCATAGGTATATTACAGGAGTAATACGGCAAAGGTGATTGACGCATTTTTTCAATGAGACTAACGGCCAAATGTCAGCATGAATAGTGACCGTTTCTCAATAGAAGAGAATGCCTCTGTTGAGAAAAAAACGTCACAAAATTTTCTATTATCATTATTATTCATTTTACTTGACCCGTCATCATAAAGCAAAATGCGGATCCCAACACCTTTTGCATTCATTTCGTTGCTTTGTAGTCATCGTCTACGGAGACTTTCAAACATGTCACATCTTGTTTTAGTGCTGGTTGAAGATTGCATCTCCCTTATAAATATTGTAGAATGGTGGTCGGGACGATTCTGTCTGTAATCTTGGAGGTAGCCAAGCTGAGGCCTTCGGTCGACTGATGCAAGAGAGTAGGATCGGATCGGACCTTCGCATTGCTTCTCACCTTGCTTCTGGTAGACTGTTTGACCAGCCACAGAACTATTCCGCTTCTATGGGATTCTCTACTTCTTTCATATTGAAATGCATTATAAAAAGTTCAGCTCCCCATCAATTTAAGAAGGTGTTTCTTACCTAGAACCTAATTTATGGTGGGCCATTTACGGAAGACATGCTGCGGTGCCGCAAGAAGTCTGGTTTCCGAGCGACAAATCGCTTTACGACGTAAATCCGGTGATGACCTAGGAACGACTTGTCACAGTTTTTATCAGATACCATATAACAAAATGATGTATTGAGCCAGATCAGTAGAAAGCAAAGTTATAGCAAAGTCAGCAAGAGAAACGCACATAGTAAAATCTCCAATAACACACACCTTTATGACGAAAAGAGCCAAAAATAATGGGGAGCATCAAAACTGTGAAGCTCCGATCAAAGATAAGCAGCGCTTACGCTAATTTTGTTGGATTTTTGGCAAAGCCGAAAAAAAAGAATGGAACACCTGTTATTTTGGAGCTGATCGACTGAATCACAAAAACTCCATAAATCAATAATTAATAAGGGTGCAACTGATGAGACAGTTACATTAGAAAGAACGGAATGTTAAACAAAAACGCAGTGTGCTCTAATATGTTGGAAACCAAATATTCGAACAGTTGTGTTATAGTTGGGTTCTTTGTGTTACTTTTTTACACAATTTTACTGATGGCGATGCCATGAGAAAGTGACTGCGATCCCTCTTTCCAAGCATTGGCCTGCTGATCAAATTTAACCTATCCATTTGATTCGTTTCAAGCAAAAAACATTGAAGAAGCAGTTGTATAGCAGTTGAAGCAGTGTTTGTTTGCTTTGTGTATAAAAAAAATCGATCTAAAAAGTCTAGGGAATACTTTTATCACTGAAAGATGATCATTTTACGACTAATAAAGAAAGGCTTCACGCTAAATTTTTGTAGAATTTACATTTTGATTGAGGTGATCATTACTGGACGCTTATCCAACGACGATATATGAAGAAGTTGTGGTGAATTTTTTGTGAATGAAATCACAACAATGATACCTTTCTAATCAACTGTTTTTTTTTGAGACCTCGCTTGAAATTCTGTTCATTCAGAATATATTTATTAAGCAAGGTGTCAAAAACAGTCGGCTAGAAAGGCGTTGCTATATGTGTTTTTTACAATATCAAGTGATCATTTCACTTGACGCGCAGTGACATCGTCGTCACCGCTACTCCTATTTGTGGGGGCGTAGTGAAAGGCACGTGGTACTGATGAGGTATGCGAGAATACCGAAACGTAAGTCTAGAACTAGAGATGCCATACCAGGCCTCTGAAAGGCTTAAAATATTTCATCACAGTATTGATGCGTTACGTGGATAACCGTGAAACTTAAAGGAAGTTGTGTATAAAAATATTCCTTGCAAAATGTTATGTTAAGATGGAAGAAACGCACGGAAAACACGAAATTATTGTTGTGTACATGTTTAATTATTTCTAAAATGTTGTTTTAGGTGTAATGTTTTTAGTTTGTTTTTGAATGTTGCATGATATTATTAACGGTGCCACTATTAAGTCTGCATGGTCTATCCAATGAAACAAATTTTTTTTTTGTGATATTATTTACTCAAATCTCAAATTATAAAAATCTGAACATGTTCAGTATTAGTAATACAATAGAATAAAAAACGCGTGGTCAAAGTCAAACAATACAGAGGTATATACCTTAGACATCTTCAATGCACACTCTCTTCATAAAAGAACAAGTGTAATCACAAGAAGACGCTGAAATTCGGGATAAAAATCCGAAACAATCAGAAATATAAAAATGAAAGATACGACAGAAAACCGGAATAACAAGTATAGCAGGTATTGATTTGATATTTCGATAACTATCACAAGAACACATTCATAGAGAAAGTTAGAAGTGTTGGGAATCGTGCTAGTCGAGTGAATAGCAATTTCGACTTCAGAGTGGCACTGTGTGGTAGGCGTTCATCATTCTTCTCCATATACCTTCAGAACCGGTCCGCTTCGATACTGGAGAATTTGCATATATGAAAAACACCGTCAGACCACGAGTACGTTTGAGTGTACGAAGTGAAACCGTAAAGACAATGAGTCATTATGAGGAAGTCAAGGTGGAAACTCCAATGTTTATTAAAAAAAACCGATTTGTGGACCAACAAAAAATTTCTCACCGTTAATAGCAAATCTCTGTAATCCGTTCAATTTTAGTCAACGAACGATTGCCGATTTGAAATTGCATGGTTGAAAAGTCAGAAAACCACCGAATTCACATCGAGCTAGGATTACACATTAACGAAACATAACGTTAACACTGAGGACTTCTGGAACATTGCAAATCACTATATGTGTATGATAGAGCAAATTGTGAGTATCACAAGGAAATGGTGATGTGATACATCTTGACGTTCTCACATTGACCTCTCCAAATTTTACGTTCTCACGTTGCTACCATTATTGATATCAATCTTCACAGGGAAGGGATGATTTTCCGAGAGGAAGTGACATCGCTCAATCCTAAAGCTGGATAAGTCGTTTGAAACAGTATTTTATGTTTCAAAATAAGGATTTCTGAATGACCATGAAGACAGATTTTATGACAGGCTGATTGCAATAAGCTCTTTCACAACCAATATTTGTTTTCAACTGCGAGAATCGCGAATAATCGAATAATCATGTCTCAGGTAGTGTCGTCAGGAAAGCTGAAAAAGAAGATAAAGGAGCAAAGAATAAAGTTCTCAGCGGTGATCGTTGCCTTGAGGGATGCGTCACGAACTCGTCTTCAATTTTGCTACGTTTGCGCCGATTTAATGCATATGTGGCTTTTACAATGACCAGCATTGGTATACTGATGTATCAAGCTAGTTGTGCTTTCCCTCCCAGACAAGTCTGGTATCAGCTTAACCAATCCTAGAGGAAATGATATAAAATGACGGTGTCTCTGATTTTCGATCGTTGACGTAGGTCAGAACTTCGGGTCCTTTCTATTTGCGAGATACGGGGTGCTCCTGGCATTGACCTTTCAACTGCGCGTTTAATAACGCCAAGTGATCTTTCATCCTGCTTACGTAGCGACCAGGTTTCTGCTGCATGCGTTAGGGCAGGGATAATCGCCGAGTCGAAAAGGTGGGCACGGAGTCGGATGTTTTTAGTCCTCCTCATAACATCTTTGATGCTTTTAAACGTTCCCCAAGCCGCTTGTTTCCTCCTGCTCAACTCTGGAGCTACGTCGCTCATCATGTTGATTTCACGACCTAGATAGACGTAACTGAAGCATTCGGAGATTGTCCTTCCGTTGAGCGTGAGAGCATTTAAAACCCATCCGTTCCTCAGGAACATCGCTTTCGTTAGATTCAGTTGAGGACCATTCTTTCCACAGGCGTTATCGGAATCGGTCAACATTCGTTCCGCTTACCGTCAGTTTTCACTCCCATATCGTCCCATCTTTAATGTTCGCATGACGTTTTGTAGGGTGGCAGTGAATAGTTTTAGCCAAATTGTATCGCCTTGTCGAACCCCTCTTCTTACGTCAATGACGATATTGTTGTAGATTAGAAATTTTTCGATCGTAAAATCTTTATAAAGCTTACGAAGGATCATTATATACCGTGTAGGGATGCCCTGGTTATCCAGAGATACTATAAACGCCTCTGTTCCACTAAATCAAAGGCTTTCTTCAGATCGATGAAAGTGAGACAGAGTGGTTGCTTGTACTCTCGTGAAACTTCAGTGGGTTTCAATTACTTCTGGTTAATAAATTTGCAAAGTAAAGTTCCCGCAAATGGCGTTCTTGGATCGGCCTCGTCTCGTCTTCACAAAGTCCTATAAAAGTGTAATATGATTAATCCATTGAATCGACTGTTTTTAAAACCCGTTATAAATATTCAAAATCAAATCCAAAAAAAGAATGGTTTTAGCCTAAAACGAGGTTGGTACGCCAGGGCCATACACCGGTGTTTCGGAGGCTCGTCCTCCTCATCAGTGACCCCCGCCCCACATTAAGCCCTGCATTGTAGCAAGGAGGGAGGCGTATGTGGTAAGTGGTGATGGCATAGTGTACTATGACATTGGTCCATCACCATCAGTCGATGTTTCGGCTGGTAGACCAAAACTAATCCATTGAATCGAGTGTTTTTAAAACCTCGTTATAAATATTCAAAATCAAATCCAAAAAAAGAATGGTTTTAGCCTAAAACGAGGTTGGTACGCCAGGGCCATACACCGGTGTTTCGGAGGCTCGTCCTCCTCATCAGTGACCCCCGCCCCACATTAAGCCCTGCATTGTAGCAAGGAGGGAGGCGTATGTGGTAAGTGGTGATGGCATAGTGTACTATGACACTGGTCCATCACCATCAGTCGATGTTTCGGCTGGTAGACCAAAAGTAATCCATTTTAAAAACAGTCGATTCAATGGATTAGTTTTGGTCTACCAGCCGAAACATCGACTGATGGTGATGGACCAGTGTCATAGTACACTATGCCATCACCACTTACCACATACGCCTCCCTCCTTGCTACAATGCAGGGCTTAATGTGGGGCGGGGGTCACTGATGAGGAGGACGAGCCTCCGAAACACCGGTGTATGGCCCTGGCGTACCAACCTCGTTTTAGGCTAAAACCATTCTTTTTTTGGATTTGATTTTGTAATATGACTTATTTTGTATATAAAACACGTAAGTAAGTAGCGTTTCCAATGCACTTCCAAACAGAAAGAAGCGTATTTCTATTGTTATTATCATTACAGCAAAAAAAAAATGGTGGGTGCCTGATATTTTCAACAGAATGGCGAAGCATACAGCATAACCACTCGGCTCACATTAGTGCTTTAGGAATGCGTCGTACATTTGTTTCATTAAGTATCGCAAGATGAACAATTTTATATTTGTCGGAAAAGTTCAGTGATTGACCTTTGAAGCATCGATTGAGCGTTCTTACCCCTCAGTCATTTCCTCAAGCGATTTGCCGGCCACCTGCTTGCTTTGTTGGATAACCACAATATTGAACACTTTATGCTAATCACTCGTTTTCTGTTTATGAATGTCTTCGTCACACCTTTGCTGTTTCATAGAGTTTCTAGTTTCCTCCTTCTCTAGCTTATCTACTCTGTTGCCCTTCGCATTCCTTATTGTCCGCACCTATTGTGTGGATTTAGATTCATGCTTGCTATCAAAGCATATTAGCCATCAAACAAAAACTTGCGGCAAAACAGAGGTCAGTAGTGCAACGGATAGAGCATGCTCTCCCGGAAGGAGTGAGGTGTGAGTTCTAGTCCCGCCTGACGCGAAAGTTTTGCACATCACTTTACTTCAATATTTGAAACATCATACCACCGCTAGAAGCGGTTAAATAAATAAAAAAATCCGATTTATATGGATTTATTTGGTATGTGTAGTCAAATCTCACCTAACGCGAAAATTTTTGCACACTTCTCTACATCATTGGGTATATTACCTATCTTCGTTAACCTTCATCAGTAACGAAATTGCTTGCCAATGCGCTGGTTTAACTAATGCTTCAACCAAATCTCAACGTGATGTTATCTGTTGCTGTCAAAGTAGCTACAGATGAAACGTGAACACGAGAAATTTTCTAATTGTCAGTACAGAATTATGCGTTTCTACCTAGATCAGTCTATTAGATTGGTTCTGTCCGTGTTATTGTGGAAGCCACTTTTCAACTATTTTTTATAATAATGGGTTAGTACTACGGGAGATAGGGTGTCTTTTGGCACTTTTCGTCTACTGAAAGGTCTTGGTCACTTTTCATTCGGATTTGAATTTGAAGGATCTTGACACGTGAGAAAAATCCTCTATAAATTTTTAAAGCAGCAAAACATCTTTATAACGCTCGGAATGATGTTATTTAACCCTTTTTTATGCTAATCTATCGCTCATTTTACTGGTCAGAACTTTTTGCTGCTTATTCTTTGTAGCCAATCGCTTATCGATCATAGATTTTGGGCCGGAGCGATTGAATGCGGTACGTCGACACACGGTGATTGGTCTGCATCACTTCAGTAGATTTCCACTGAGACAGATCTCAAAACTCAGTGCAGAATTTGTTTCGGAAGAGAAAGAGAGCAGGTAATTTATACATGAAGAAGGGCGGAGGACATAAGCAATAATTTTTTGTCAGTATCCATCCTCATGTATGTTGGGTTTCTAATGCCCCATTCACGCTCAACGGAACGACAATTTCCGAATGCTCCAGTTACATCTATCTAGGTCGTGAAATCAACATGATGAACGACCTAGCCCCAGAGTTGAGCAGGAGGAAACGAGCGGCTTGGGGAACGTTTAAGAGCATCGAAGATGTAGTGAAGAGAACAAAGAACATCCGACTCCGTGCCCACCTTTTCGACTCGACAATTATCCCTGCCCTAACGTATGCAGCAGAAACCTGGTCGCTACGTAAGCAGGATGAAAGATCACTTGCCGTTATCGAAAGCGCAGTCGAGAGGTCGATGCTAGGAGTATCTCGTATTTCGCAAATGAGACAAAGGATCCGAACTTCCGACCTACGTCAACGATCGAAAATCAGAGACGCCGTTCTACACGCCAGGATATCGAAAATAAGGTGGGCCGGACACGTGATGCGCTTCAACGACAACCGATGGACGAGAGCCGTTACCGACTGGATTCGTCGGGACGTCAAGCGCTCTAAAGGAAGACCACTGATCCGTTGGTCCGATTTCTTCACGAAAGCGATGGAAGAAAGATATGATGCTCAGCGAATTCCTAGAGCGAGGAGAACCCACTGGGCTATTCTTGCACGCGATAGGGAAAAATGGAATAGTTGCTGGTACCCGCTCGAGTCACTCGACGATCAACGGGAGGACAGGTGATACAGGTGATCCATCCTCAAAGCACATGCGATGCAGTTCTCATTTTTATTCTCATTTCAATAAGAATCCGTTTCTTCACTCAGTTATGTATGGGTCTCTCGAAACTCAAGAAATTCAAGGACCTTATAGTATTCCTTCTCACAAAAACCTTGTTCTTACCACTCAGCTGGTGGGCTTGGATGCCTATCGAGGCGGCTTGCCATATCTTCACCGAGTCATTCATTGTTTCACATCGCAATTCGTAGTAAAGAACTGCTTGCGGATCATGGCCTTGATACTGAGATAAACCTGATTAATCATCTTCTATCCGAACGACGTTGTTTCAGTTTTTTGAAATAACATCGAACAAAAAGATATGAGAGCGAAATACCGGCCATTGTGGCGATAAAGTATCCATTCTCTCCATATAAATAATATATATATATATATATATACATATATACATATACCAAACGGAATAGTGCGTAATTTGCCAAGAATAAAATGGATTTTCGAAGCTCGTCTGCCAAGTGATACATATCGAGTTGCGGTCATAATCTTGAAAACAATTTTGTGGTTTGGCATAACATTTTTCTCTTATGTCACATTATTCCGGATGAATGAATTTTTCATGAAATGTGTAAAAATCATCCTCAAGAGTTTGGAATAATAAATCAAGTTTTTAGCGACCGATCACGTTATTCCCCAACTGTCATGCTGACAAGATGGGTTAGAATGAAGGATGCTTCTGTTTTTCTCTCTAATCGTTCGAGTTCTAGTAGTTGTCTTATGATTATATTCAATGAAGATATTTAAGTCTTTAGTAGGCACATCGAATTATATGGAGTAAAAACAAATATTGCAACAAAAATAGTTTTTTCAAGAGAAAAATCGTCAGAAGGAACACTTACTAGCTTGGAAACTCGGGCATTTCTTTACGAATCTGGTCTTGATTTCAGCAATAATAATTTCATTGATTCAAATTAAATTCACCCCGGTTTAAATTAAATTAAATTCATTTAAATTCACTCAAAAAATGTTCTGGAACCTCGGCTAGTACGTTCTGATGTAATCACCACAATCCATTTATCTCAGTCTTAATTAAATTCAGTTCATTTAAATTCATTTAAAGATTGTTTTAAAATCTCAGCTGTTACGTCCTCATGTGATCACCACACCATCTTCGATCCTTGTGATTAGATGAGAGGGTGTTCGCCAGTGTGACTGAATTTTATTCTGACAAATGCTTTCTTTTCGTTGTGCTCTTGTCCAAAAACATTGGACGCCCCAGCCTCATTAACCTTTTCGAAGGTTGAACTCGCAGTTCAAATTACAATCTAATACACGGGAGTATCCCCTACCATAAAGCAGAGGTTAGTAGTAGCGGTGGAATAGGCATATAGAGACGTTATCCACTTTTATTATTGGAGCATTTCACTCTAAACATTCGATTACAGTCCTTTCGTTTTTGGCGCACTAGCCGTTGAGCCTTTAATGAAAGTTTTGCTATGATAGCTAAATTCCCACAAGTTACTTATAAGAACCATGATATATCAAACTTACAAACAATTCTGATGTTCCATGTAAGGAGTCGCTTGGCATTGCGTCATAATATGAGCGATTTTTCATAGACCACTTACTTGGTTCACTTGTATTTCTCTTAATCACTCATTGATTTGGGCAAATTCTCGTCAATTCACTCTCTCCCGTTCAGGGAGGTGACAAAACTACCTGCTTCCTCGAATGTCCATTTTAACATTTCTCATAGAATTCTAACTATGGTAATTTACCTCCATAAATTCTACAATTTTGGATGGACAACTTTCAGAAAGTGATGCATTCGTAAATCGTGCTTGATTTCGTAGACGATGAATGAAGTGATTCTTTTCAGACTAATTGTTTTATTTTTACTCTCTTCTATAGCCAAAACTTGCCTAGGAGGCGATCGCAATTTTTAATAAAAGGTTATTTTTCAACTTTTGAATTTTACATAGGACAAATATTACCACCAGGATTTAGCGCTTAAACTTTAGTGATGCATTGTAATTAAGGTACGGTAAAGCTCAAACACTAGAAAATCGCCAGACAATGGTGCATCTTTTCGAGTGGAAATGGGCAGACAGTAGCTGAATGTGAGAATTTCCTACAGTACTACGGATATGGAGCCGTGCAGGTGCTGTAGTAGTTATAATTGACCCTATCGGGACAAAATGTATCCGTTTGGATTCACGATTTTCTGGAAACCTCTCTCGCTGAAAAGATTTTTCTAAACCTTCAGTAATCATCCGAAAGCTCGAATCTCGGAAGTTCAAATAGAAAGTATATAATCTAAGGAGCTTCCCTTACTGTGTTGTAGTGGCACAAATTATGATATGTTTCACACTAAGTTTGCTTTGTTTGCTCAACTGGGCCTGTGAGTGGCTCTTCGCTGAATTTATGGAAGTTATATGATATGGCAAATCCCGACGATTCTGATGCTGAAAATGGTTTTTGATAAGGTTTGATTATAGCGTTGTTTCGTGCTTAACTTAGACTTGTGGAAATGAGTCTGAAGTATCATGCAAGGTCACTCATTATGCTTAGCAAGAAAAACAACCACTAACACTCAAAACAGTACATTTTTAATCCGGCGCTCCGATTTTATTCTGTCCTTGCAAAATGAAGAACATTTCTAGTTGATAAACCTTCAGACTGTGATGGAGAAGATAGAAATTCTTCTTTTAAAGAAAGTGACTTAACCGTCTATTTTTCCGTGTGTCGAGCCATTTGCTGCTTCAATAAAGAAAAGAAAGCTCATTTGTAGCAAATAGTAGCAGAAACCCCACTTTGCTCCATATAGAAAGCTTTGAACATGAAGCGGCAGTAGTTTAGGCGTACACTGCACGCCACTCATCAATACGAGCACATGTACTCGCACACTAAAGGGTGCGCAAGAAGTTCTGTTAGTTTCATTTTGTTAGTTTTAATATCGATGTTACAATAATTAAGCAATAGTTTAACGGACCGAATGCGCAAGAGCTAAGTTCCGCTGAAGCGTAAATCCGTCGGTGCCAAAGTTTTGAGTACTCCAAGGCTCATGTATGCCCCGTGAAACTTGCTGATTAGCTGATAGCGTTGATTTTGACATTTCTGTTAATGAACATCAACGACGTATTCCGCTGGCGTAAATGCCAGCCCAGACCATCACAGAGGTGGCAAAATAACTGTCGCCTATGATCTTTGTTAGTTCGAACTTTTGCTAACATTCTAAAGATGACGTCGATTATGGCAATTGTACAGTGGTTCGACATTGGCAACGCTTGAGAAGATAACGGCATAAACGTGTGCGAGCATTTGGTGCACTCAACTACTGCGAAACGTTGATTTTTACAATTCAATAATTGAGCAGGATTGAAAATAAATGAATAAATGAAACAGATTCCAGACTAAAGTGACCAAGGAATGAACGTTAATAAAAAATGTCACATCAGTGCTGAAATTAACAAGAAACTTGACAGATCTTTTCCAACACCCTGTACATGTCGCTCTGGCATACGAGAAAATAGGAACAAGTCTCTTGACTGAATTGCTTTTCACGATGAATGTATAGTTCCACGCCCGCCCCCTATGCTTTTCTCCATTTAGGAATGTGATACGTGACAAATCTGGTGCCGGATCTCTTATTAGGTGTACAAATAAGACTCCGCCTCTTTCTTTTTTTTTTGCTTAATAGTAGCAAAAATAGAGATATGCAAGTTTTTTTGCTTGAAAGTGCGATAAAAACGTTATTTGTATGTTTTTTATATCGAGCGTGAGGACTTTTGTCTGCGGAAAACGCCTTTTTTGGAAAATTTACTGAGCAATTTCATAAACCAAAATTACTTGAGATTGCTCAATTTTTAGTATTCCTCGAGAACACATTTTTTTGCAAGGATTTCGGCATACAACCTGTCTATACTTAACTCAAGATGGAGCTGTGGTGAGAACAAATTCGCTTGTTACTCTTACACGAATGGCGCTTAAGGGAGTGATGCTAATGAAGCGACGCACCAGATTAATGGAGATTGGAACGAGCTCCATCTTGAAACAAGTACAGGCACGTTACTTACCAAAACGTTCGCAAGAAAATCGCTATCGAACGATACCGAGATCATGCAGTTTCCTTGCGGAAATCATCTAAAAAACTAAACCGGCACGAACTTTGCAACTTTACTGCATGATAACGCTCGACTTCATATTCTAAACTGATCGGAAACGTCATAAACGAGCTGAGATTAGAGGCTTCAAAAGATCTTACTTTACCTGCCATAGTCGCCCAACATTATGGTGTCAGATTACCACCAGAATATACAAAATTCAGATTAAAAATTCACAAATAATAATAATAGCATTTTTCGAGCACAAAAGTCGTCATCTTCAAACTCCTGTAAAAGCAATCATATAAAATCTATCGTTTCGAGCGCTTTCTTATAACCACGCTCAGCTTTCAATAAGCCTGATAATCATTCTTCAACCCATGCATGTGGTTTGTTACCGGGCGACTTATACAACCCGATACAGTTGTTTTAGCCCTTGACTGCCTCAGCCGGGCAGTACCTTTCGTCTTTGGTCTGTCCTCTCGGGGAAACTCAACCGTTAAGTAGAGTTGGCGCAGACAGACTTTCTACACGCGCCGTTAAGTGAAAAATTAGTGATCGAACGCGTGTTTTCAAGAAAACACTCAAAACGAAGCCCATAATATATTTAACGATACCAGCCAGAGAAATCGAGTGTAAAACATTGTCTATTCAGCAATATTTTCACTTAATGGCACATGTAAAAAATTGGTGTGCGCCAACTTTACATGTGATTAGGTTTTCCGAGAGCACTGACTAAAGATGAAGGGCACTGCTCGACTACGAGGCTGTCAAGGGCGACGCACGTGTATCGGGATCTATAAGGTGCCCTATAACAGATCACATGCATGATATAAAAAGTAATTATCAATCATATGAAATATTTTGTATATAAAAACATATGAATAAGTGGCTCTCGGAACGCACTTCCAAACAAACAAATAACTTGCATATCTACATTTCTACTATTATTTCAGCAAAAAAAGACGGTGAATTCGTATTTGTGTGCCTAATAAATACTGATGATCCTTCAACTACAGTGAGTCTCTTCAACAGAACGCAATATATGGAGAAAAGTGTGCTCTATTGAGAGATCATATTAGAGTAATAGTGTAATATGTTCGAACAAAGACCAATTAAACCACCCCAGGAAAGTATTCCACACCATCAGTCCCGTCGAAGCTGCTGCCACCGCTTGAGTTCCGCCCATTTACACCAAATTTTTGCGAGAAGCTTACCATGTGGTTCATCACGACGTCGAAAATTATTCTAGAGGAAATCGTTCAATCTGCTACTATTTGTAGATTGAAATTCCATCTGTTCATAATACACCTTATGTAGTGTCATAATGGAAACTTTTTAAAACGGCTGAAATTCTCGCCTTCTCCTTTTTCAGAGTCACAATTATTCAAGTAAAATGTCCACAGCAGTATTTTTCACATTGTTTGAGTGTGGTAGTATAGAGTCAAATCGAATGAAAAAAAGCATTTGGGAGACGTTTAATACCAAATCATATCCATCTATTCGGTTTTTTCCCACATTTGGTGAAAATTCGTGAAGCCGAGCCTTTAAGCTACCTGTGCAGGGGAGGCTACCGGTGTACTGTCACACACTATAAAAAACCCCAATACAGGCATTGCAAAGCGCTAGTGAGCAAATCTGAGATGAGGTGTCATTTCATTTGATAAGTTCAAACACTTTCCTCTGCCTCCTAATAACCGAATGTCAATTAATCACGGCATTGATTCAATATCTCCTTGATAATCTAATTTAGCAATACGAGGTTGTTAATTTGAAGATTATTTGGTGCAGACGAACAGCGGCTTTGTCACCTTCTTGGGGGCCTAAAAGAGTCAAACTGATATGCAAAACATTCAGACAAGCACTCTCCTCTATCCTTCGTCTTAAACTTTGAAATTTATTCAAAAGCTCTGGAGTGTTTCCCGCGTCGACATTTGGGTCACATTCCAAAATTCTGAGTACTGCTTGAAAGCCGTCACCGTTATTCTCTCTAGCCTATGCGCACCCAATGGAGAGCTTCCATGACATTTCGACTTCCTCTAGGGTTCCTTCAGCGGACACAGATCGGCCACTCGAATCACGTATGTATTCGTCCTACAAGAGAATAAGAGTTTTGCACCCGAACTCATGTATCTTTCCTCCATCAAGACATATAACGCAATCGCCCGATCCACACAAGTAGACGTGGATGCGGTTCCAAACTAACTAGTGACCTATTGTGTCAGATGGGTTTTCTGCCAATTTCACAGAGTCTCCCACACAACTGTTTTTCGAACACTTGAGTTTGACGTACCATTGTTCTGATTAGGAGATCCAGAACACTGCTTTGAGACTGGAAAACTTTGAGTGTGGAAAACTCTACAGGAGTTCTAGAACTCCAGTTAGCATATTACGCAGCCATTTGGCTCGGAACTGTCTGTACGATCCTTTGTGTAAAACGGGGACCACTTTGTTCTAGCATAAAGAACACCTAGACAGAAAATGGAATAGGCGTAGTACTCTTATAGATCCGTATAGGGCAGAAAGACCTAATGGTGACGACTTTGAGGCAGAAGTCAGGATCTTGAAGCGTGAGTCAAAAACATCAGCACGGAATACCTTTGAGGCGTTTCGAACTGATTTTAGAAATCGAAGATTGAGCAGAAAGGAGAGTGCTGAAAAACAAATGACATGGCATCTTCTCTTAAAGTTATTTTCTAGTATTTTGTAGTGTTTGAGCAGCGTTCATATTTCATATTGTGTAACACTACAACCACCAATACTACTCGGATCTCTTCGCTAACCATGTCCTCTTACCGTCATATAAATTGAAAGAGGACGAATATATCGTCCCACCGGTCCTCCCTTCCGAAATCCGACATGCTATATCGTCGGTGAAAAACAGAACAACACCCGGTCCAGCCAGGATTAGACCAGAACATCTGAAGAATCTGCCGCCAGTTCTCATCAACACCCTGGCTCGGCTCTTCACTCGCTACCTGTCAGAATGCAAGGTCCTTATTCAATGGAAAACCAGCAAGACCGTATTGTTGTTCAAAACGGGAGACCGTCACGAGATAGGCAATTATCGCCCAATCTGCTTGTTGTCCGTTGTCTATAAACTCTTTACTCGAGTCATCCTAAACAGGATTGACAGAACACTGGACGAAGGACAGCCATGTGAACAAGCAGGGTTCCGAAAAGGATTTAGTACCATGGACCACATCCACACGATTACAAGACTTATCGAAGTTTCACGAGAGTACAAACAACCACTCTGTCTCACTTTCATCGACCTAAAGAAAGCCTTTGATTCAGTGGAAACAGAAGCGATTATAGAGGCTCTGGATAACCAGGGCGTCCCTACCCGGTACATAATGATCCTTCGTGAGATTTATAAAGATTTCACGACCAAAATATCTCCATTCTACAACAATATCACCATTGACGTAAGAAGAGGGGTCCGACAAGGCGATACAATTTCGCCAAAACTATTCACTGCCACCCTACAAAACGTCATGCGAACATTAGAATGGGACGAAATGGGAGTGAAAATTGACGGTCGACAATTAAACCATCTTCGCTTTGCTGACGATATCGTTCTCATAACACCAAACATCAGCCAAGCGGAACGAATGTTGACCGATTTCGATAACGCCTGTGGAAAGATTGGTCTTCAACTGAATCTAACGAAAACAATGTTCATGGGGAACGGATGGGTTTCTAACGCCTCATTCACGCTCAACGGAACGACAATCTCCGAGTGCTCCAGTTACGTCTATCTAGGTCGTGAAATCAACATGATGAACGACCTAGCTCCAGAGTTGAGCAGGAGGAAACGAGCGGCTTGGGGAACGTTTAAGAGCATCGAAGATGTAGTGAAGAGGACAAAGAACATCCGACTCCGTGCCCACCTTTTCGACTCGACAATTATCCCTGCCCTGACGTATGCAGCAGAAACCTAGTTGCTACGTAAGCAGGATGAAAGATCACTTGCCGCTATCGAACGCGCAGTCGAAAGGTCGATGCTAGGAGTATCCCGTATCTCGCAAATGAGAGGAAGGATCCGAAGTTCCGACCTACGTCAACGATCGAAAATCAGAGACGCCGTTCTGCACGCCAGAATATCGAAAATAAGGTGGGCCGGACACGTGATGCGCTTCAACGACAACCGATGGACGAGACCGTTACCGACTGGATTCCTCGGGACGTCAAGCGCTCTAAAGGAAGACCACTGACCCGTTGGTCCAATTTCTTCACGAAAGCGATAGAAGAAAGATATGATGCTCAGCGAATCCCTAGAGCAAGGAGGACCCACTGGGCTACTCTAGCACGCGATAGGGAAAAATGGAAGAGTTGCTGGTACCCGCTCGAGTCACTCGACGATCAACGGGACGACAGGTGATACAGGTGAACACTACAACAGTGACCATTCGTGTATAGGTAGTCGAAGGGTGACTTTCATGACTACAAATTCAAAAAAGAATAACGAGGTTATTTGGGTTTGATTCCGTGTTGAACGTCTTTTATGTACTGGGGAGGACGAAATTGCCGAAACGTTAGCCACCGAATTTGAAAGAATATGTACCTATCTAACTCCAGTTTCGATTTTGAAAACTGTAGATGATGAGATGTTTTGCAATATTCATGCCGAAATTAAGTGAAAGTCGGACCTTTGAACTGATAGAAAAATTCCATATTTTATTGCTTTCATAACTCTTTTGTGATCAATCAGAATTGAGTTTTATTTGACCGTCTGTTGCGGTAGTATGATGTTACAATATACCCCATGATGTTGAGTGGTGTGCAAATTTCACTCTGTCTGGGAGCGCGTGCTAAACCGTTGCACTACCGACGCCCTTTTGTGATGTTATGACTATATGTCCTTGGATGTAGATATGCGACCTCTTGACTCTGGATTGGAGGTAAACGCACTCTTTACCTTTACCGAGATCGAGTGCAAAACACTACACTACTGAGGTTCTTGCTCTGCTATCACACTGCTGATCACTGGGAGCCATATGAGCCCGGTATGAGTTCAATGTTGATATGTGTTTACCAGGCCAAACCCGTTGACGTTTGGTTGGCCACAACTTCGGTACTCTGTACTGCACAAAGAACGATAGCTCAAATGGTGATTCTGAAACTTTGGCAGTATAGTAGTTAGCATACGCTCCTGCAAGCGTGAAAAGCAAATTCAACAATCGTCTGAGGTGGAGAGTCCTGCATATCACTCAACATTCTTAAATATATGTTTTGTTATTACTAGCTAGTAAGATGTGCTGGCTCTTTTGAAAAGAAAAGTTCAACGAAGAACAAATCAGATCTTCTTTTTTCAATTTTAAGAAAAATATCTCCACTTCTCAATAAGTTGTTAAAATCGAAATGAAATGTGTATTGCACAAGAATTTTTTATTTCATCGGTTCATTACTTGTGCTATGATGTTTCTAACTACATATCCTTGAATAAAGATCATTAACAAATATAAAGTGGTAAGAGGAAATGTTATCTGAACTAGGTTCAAATACCTATATGTGCCTACCCGACTACACCCGTTGAAAGTTCGTTGCTGGCAGCTGTGATAATTGTAATTAAAGAAGGAGTTGTAGCAAAGCAGTAATGTCGGTATTGTAATATTACGTTTACAATGACTCCGCCGCTTTTTACAGTTCAGATGTTCAAGCAATACGAAAAAATTTTATACTTTAGTTTATTTAAATTTAATTTCCCTCTTGACAGTAATATTTTTCCGATCATCAAGTAATTTGTGAACACTATCGACGAAAACTTGATACGTTTCGGTGAAATTCGGTGAAATTTTTTCTTAATTTGACAATTTGTAATTCGAATATGCTTACTTGAGTACTTGACAAACCGTCCTCACAAGTTGGGCGGACCCCAGTACAGTTACATTCGTCTCTTATTCCAGCGTTTGTCGCCCAGGGTGGTGGTTCGATTCAAGCATGGCGGGCGGAGAGGGTTTCTTACCGTGATCTGGAGAATACGTCATTGCGAATATAGCTGATATGAACGCAGGTGCGTGTACAGCTGATTAATTCTTCTAGTGGATACATCCGCCTTATGTGTAGGCAGGCGTCCTCAGGAACGGATGTATTTTCGTGGTGTACACTCAACAGTTCGCTTCGATCATCTGTCTCTGATCTTCTTACTATATGGTCGGCCCATCTGTGTTTCGCTATTGATGCAAATTCTTTTGAGTCGCGAAGATGTGATAGCTTTCGGAGGTCTGAGCTGCGCAAGCCCGCTAAGTGTTATGAGTGCTAAGTTATTTTCAGAAAGCATCGTTCAAGCGCTCTGTGAGTCGTTCACATTAGTCTTGACATTGTCAGGTGTCAGCCCACATCTCTCCAGCTTAGCAGAGCGCTAGTAAGACTGTCGAATCGCAGAGGTTAGCGCGTATTTTGGGGCCTGTTATTTTGTCGGTGGCTTCCTTAAGAGGCTCAAATGTGGCCCACACTGCTCTCCTTCTTTTATCAAGCTCCTCTCTTATGTTATTCTTCATAGTCAGTGAACGACTAAGGTACATGTACGGGAAGTTCGTTGTAATTGAAGAACCATCCACTTTAATATGTTCATCATCGCAGCATTGGTTTTTCATGTACTGGGTCTTTATGACGCAGCTCGATGATCGCGCAAATGAATTTGGAAATTTGAAGTGATAATCTGACAGTGCAATGTCTGAGTAAAGCGGGTAGGGTAAAACCTGCTAAAACCTGCTTCCTCAACTTTTTAGTGACGTTTTCAATCGTTTTTCAACCTTGGGATCGAGACCTATCATGCAACAAAATCACTTTATCGCGTCGTACGGTCCATTCCGATCGTTTTATTTGCAGTCCATTATTTAACTTGGTTAATTGTATTGATAAAGTGCTACATTTTTCAAATTAAAAAAACGATGCCAGCAAGAACAATCGAGTGTAAAACACTGTCCATTCAGTAACATTTTCACTTGATGGCACGAGTAAAAGTCTCTGCGCCGACTCTTTAGAGAGGTTGCGTTTCACAAGAGGACTGGCTAAAGACGAAGGGTACTGCTCAACTGACGAGGCTGTCAAGGCCGGAACAGCTACTGCAATAGCCGTCTTACCAGATTTCAAGAGCTCGTACTATATCCGTACCCTGTTTCGACTCCTTGAAAAAAAAAACGTATTTTTTTGGTTGTTTTCAGTGTTTGAGTAGTCGTTTGATAGCTTGAATCAAAAAAATTCAATATTGCATTTTATTTTAGAAAAGCTTTATTATTGCGCTAAAATAGCAAAAATAATATTCAATCGCTCATCCAAACATTCCTCGCTGACCATAGCTTTTCCTTCACACTTATGCCAATTTATCGATAGATCAAATCTTAAGAATTAAATTACGTACTTGGTCTTTGTTTTAGACTTTGACAATTAATTGATAGGTCATACATCAAGAAAACCAACAATATATTTGTTTTCGGAACACACTTCATAGCGCGTTGTTCACAGCCAGAAAAAGATTGGATTTCGCACTCGGCCCGGAGGGTGTGTCTTGACCAAGGAGGCCTTTTCAAAACGTTCTTGTAACATCGTCTAGAAGTCTGTGGGCTGAACTCAAGTTTTATTTAATGAATTTCTTGCACAGATGTTCGTTATGTAATGTGCCATGTTTTGTAGGAACATGACCGTGTTTTTTAAGAATTAGGTAAGGCATAAAGGCTCATAGTTGAGGGAACTCGATAAAAACCGACACATAACAATTGGAAGGCAATTGATGTGCTGTGGACTGATGTCGCTTGCTGCAAAATCTCATTCACATAAAGGTAAAATCATGTCGTCTTGGCACCAATATAGCGAAGTCTTATGCACATACCACCAAAGCGTGGCGGCCTGAAGCCAATGTCGCGCTGAGCGAAATTTGACATTCATTTGGCTGCTTGATCGCAGTAAAAAATACTTTCCAAAATCGAGAAACTAACGGGATTGACGAAATTTAAGCTATCGAATGATTGCTGAGAGATGAAGAGCAATCCTTTGTTCAGCGAGAAATCTTTTATTGGAAGCATGATTTTATTCTTGCTCTAGCAGCGCAATAATACAGCGAGATTAACAACAAGGGGCACAATTAGAATTTTTGAGATATAAGCTATTAGATAGTTGATTAACCGTAAGAAAAGCGGAAGATGCGTTTTGGTGCACTAAGAAGTTCGTTTTGAAAACACAGCTTCATTGGAGTTTTTGATATTTATTCTAACGATTAGTTGTTAAAAGTCAGAAGAAAGAGCTTTATTCAGCGAGAAATGTTTGAATAAGAAGCGAAATATTACTTTTACTGTTTCAGCTTAATAATGAATTTGTTTTGGAAACCAAATACACCACCAATTTTCTTTTGATTTGAGCTATTGAAAGATTACTAACATTCTGACTTTGCCTTAAAACTGCGTTTTGTCTGAAAGGTTGACAGGGTACGGACAACGGAAAATACTTGAAAAACATATCTACAGATAGCGCCTTTCAGCGCACTTTTGAGTAAAAAAAGGATTTGCATGTACTATCATTACAACAAAAAATAATCAAACGGAGGAGTAATATTTGTACACCTAATAGCATCACGTGCCTCATTCATAGGCGATACGCGCGGTAAAACTCCATCTGAGGTCGGGTATTGCGTACCCCTCTATAATCTTGGGTGATCTTCATAATATCGTATCACTTCTAAGTAGAGTAAAATGAGCAACCTAAATGGATTAGATATCCAAAATGTTAAGCGATATACAAGAGTTTGGAGCTCGTCCGGACGTAGAATTCACGCCTCACACTTTCGTGTGTTGCGTGTAAACCATTACGCTACCTCTCTTCTTGTGCAGCTATCACATTGCCAATAGTATTCCACTATGCGGAGTAACAAGTAATAGATGATTGCAAGACGAAAACAGCATCGCATCCGTTGTTTTCCTTATCATGCTTTTTTAGCGAAAGAGCACATATCCAAATGAGAATGTAGTTGTTGCCTAATTTTCTTCTTTGAGCCAAACTCGGGTGTTACATAAAACTTTCATTTGACAGCTGACGTTTCTGTAGTTCGTCCTCTTCAGAGCCTGGAGAGGTCAAATTGTCCGCAATCAAATCATTCAAACACCTCCATTACTCCTTTATAAAAAATCACCGTCAAATAAAGTTTTATGTAACACCTCGTGTGTGGCTTAAAGAAGAAAATCAGGAAATGTTTTATTTTGAAAAATTGAAATGCCTTGAGATACTTGTCATGAAAAAGGTTTAATTAAATCACTAATTTCCTGAATTCTCTTACCTGACGCCTACTTTGTTGCATCGATCCACCATATCTGAAAACTCAGCCTCGTTACCACTACGCGATTTTAGCTTATAACTACCGGTTGATACCTAAATACTCAACTTTTTGTCGTGTTCACTGCGAAAAGTTGTTAAGCCTGTCATCATTAAATTTCGATGCTTCCGAAACCATTTTATTTTGAGTCTTCCGTTTTCGTGTTTTCCACTATAAATGGAAAATTTTTCCCAGTAAATAATCTAATCAAAATTTTTCCTATCTAACAAGGAAGGGAGCTGAATGATGAAGCTAACCAAACCATACGCTATTTCAAATTTCCATATATGATGTATTTTCACAGGAAAAACCTGATTGTTGGACGCGATTTGAGGTCATTAGAGGGATGTGGTCAGTGGCTAGTGATGCTTAGTCCCACAGATACTCAACACTACGACAGCCAATAATAGACTCATTGCGGAACGTCCCATACTGGCTATCCGCGAAGAAATTTCAAGCAGACTTGGTGGATCAGTATACTATGACGTCCGTGAAGAAGATTAAGTCTTCAAGCAAGCGGGGAGACGAATCGAGCCGTATAGGTTCTGGGACGCACACAGTGAAAAAAACTGTAATACGCGTCAGCTAGAGTGACAATGCAAGATAATGTGAGTCAATCACAACTCATAGTGATTCACCCTTTTACTTCAGATAGCAGTGAACCTCGCTTTTCTGAATAAAGTACTACTTTCCTCTATCTACACCCATTGTCAAGAAAATGCATTTTCCTTTTTTCTAGACATGTCAGTACTTATTAAATAGCTCAATTCTCCAGAATTTGAGCGCTATATTGTAATTTTGAAGTGAATTCTATATTGCGGTGTAATAGTAACATTCAAGAATTCGCTGAGCACAACTTTTTATGCAGACCTTTGATAACTTCTCGATAGTACAAATCTCAACAAGTTTAGTGATATGTTTGGCTTTTTAGAAAACTTTCTAGTATGTCGTCACTGCTAGAAGACTATTGGGTTTTTCACTCGGTATGCACCTCTTGAGAGGTACTGCAATGTACTATGTCATTTTTGTCACGTCATTTGTTGTTTTGCAGTTATCATGGCAT
The DNA here is from genome assembly GCA_019055375.1 of Parelaphostrongylus tenuis. Classification (NCBI taxonomy): domain Eukaryota; kingdom Metazoa; phylum Nematoda; class Chromadorea; order Rhabditida; family Metastrongylidae; genus Parelaphostrongylus; species Parelaphostrongylus tenuis. The sequence goes on along the minus strand of JAHQIW010000542.1, from coordinate 165,025 downwards.
GTTTCAACTAAAAATAGCTTTTTAGAAGTCTCCTTTGTCACGTTAATCCCTGCATAGACGATCAAATCGCTTGATTGGAGATAAAAATCTAGATCATCAGAACACTACCACATTGCCAGCACGCTGCGCTCGCCGTGTTCATCGCGCGATCCCGCCGCCTACTACTTTAGAAATTAGAAAAATGGGACTGAAGAGGTTACAAGCTCATCTTTTTCATGAATGCACTCAAGAGAATCTTCTCATATCCTTAGAAAGCTGTACTAGTCCAATTCCATGCATTGATTACAAGCAATTGCTGGCCTTCGCGGATTGTAGGGTTTTTGATTATATGTGAAGAATGGTCAACAATTTACAACAAAAACATCCCTTAAAGGTGAATGAAATCATCACGTCTTCATATGCTCTAATTCACAAAAAAATTATTGGTCGTTATAAAACCGGTTTTGCTTTAGATGTCGCGGATTAGAGAAGTTTAGATGAATCTTTGATATGAGCTTAAAATTTGTCAAATCTCAGAGTATTTCATTTTTCACAAGGTATTGTCAATAAGCGAGAATCTAGCAGTGATGATCAATGCTTTTATTGCTCTTTCGCAATTCAGTCATGAGACGGTGTCTTTGCATGAAGTTCTTGTGAGATTTGTACGAACATATGCGACACTAACTGGCACTGGCAGTTTTTTCAGCGACAGACGATAAGACAAAGCCACCTCCCTGACCTACCCGGGCACATCATTCTCTTGAGCAAACACAATGTGTTCATTAGGTGGCGAATTCTGAAGTTCAGCACACTAAACGATTTTACATTGTAAAGAAAACACTGTTCTAGCATATAAGTCCCATTTTCATTATACTTCTTCCCTTTTGATGACTATCTTGATAAATTCGAATGGTCCTTGGCAAAAAAGAGGTATGTGGAGCGCAATGGTCAGAAGCTCCCAGAAAATTCACTCAGGATCGCTTTTTGATTGTACCTACGCAACAGGGTAGCTGAACTTTTGGTCTTACCGGCGTCAGTAAGTTTCTGCCAGACATATTTGTATGATACAGACAACGAAATGATACATTGTCAATCTAGAGCACTTCATTGTGCAGGCCATATTCTTTGACCTCTACGATGCGCTATAATGTCGAATACATGGCCTATACTACGGAGATCAATCGACTCTGAGAAATCTATTTATTTTCGATACATCAAGTGGTACGAGGCTGTTGCTGAGAACCATCTGAAGAACTTGTTTTAGAATATAATCTGCAGAGATTTTTTAATTCATCGCTCTCACGAGAATGTTATATTATTGCAACTAAATATCTAAGAATGATGAGTGATATGCGACAATCTCAGGCGGGAATAAAAAACCCTATACGGAGAGCGCATGGTACCACTGCACCGCTGGAGCCACAGCTTCGCTACCACTCTTTCTTCGATGTCAGACATCATAGCCGTCACCAATTAGGTGTCATCGGGTTCGATCTGGTAAGTAAATTACCTGTATCACTCGTTCTTCCGTTGATCGTCGAGTACCCAGAGAGGGCAGAGGAAAACTTCCATTTTTCCTTGTCTTGTGTAAAAGTATCCCCTTGGTTCCTTCTCTTTTCATTGTCCACCATGCCTTTTTTCTAAGGCTTTTGAGAAAAGGCAGACCATTGGGTTAGTGGTTATCTGTCTGTGGTGCGTTTGACATCCCGAATGATGTGGCCGGCGGCGGTTTTCGTCCAGCAGTAGTCGTCAAAAAGCACTACGTGTTCGGCCCACTTTGTCTTCGATAAATTCACGTGCAGTGCAGAGCACGATCTTTGATTTTCTATCCTTGGCGTGGATATGACTTCGCATGTTTTCTCTCATTTACGAGATACGAGATACTCCTGGCATCAACCTTTCGACTAAGCATTTAATAGCGCCAAGCGATTTTCCATCCTGCTTACTTAGCGGCGAGGTTTTTTTTGTATACGTTAGAACATGGATAACCGCTGAGTCGAAAAGGTGGGCACGGAGTCAGATATTCTTTATCGTCTTCACTACATCCTCGAAGCTAAGCATTTCTTACAGCAAATCTTTATTGAACCCAGTCCGGTTGCACCCCTTGGATATATGTATATACGTAGACACATATATCACCTGTATCACTTGTCGTCCCGTTGATCGTCGAGTGACTCGAGTGGGTAGCAGCAACACTTCCATCCTTCCATGTGGCGTTCAAGAGCAGCCCAGTGGGTCCTTCGCGCTCTAGTGGTTCTCTGAGCATCATATCTTTCTTCTATGCCATTCGTGAAGAAATTAGAACATCGGGTCGGTGGTTTTTGTGTAGAGCGCTCAAAATCCCGAGGAATCCAGACGGGTAACGGCTCTCGTCCATCGGTCGTCGCTGAGGCATATCACGTGTCCGGCCCACCCTATTTTCGATATCCTGGTATGTGAAACAGCGTCTCTCATCTTCGATCTTTGTCGTAGGTCGGAGCTTCGGATTCTTCTTCTCATTTGCGAGATATGGGATACTTTAGCATTCATTTTTCAACTGCCCGTTCAATAACGCCAAGCGATCTTTCATTTTGCTTATGTAGCGACCATGTTTCTGCTGCATACTTTAGGGCGGGAATAATCGTCGAGTCGAAATGGTGGGCACGAAGTCGGCTGTTCTTTGTCCTCTTCACTACATCCTCGATGCTCTTAAATGTTCCCCATGCCACTCGTTTCCTCCTGCTCAACTCTGGAGCTAAATCGTTCATCATGTTGATTTTATGACCTAGATAGACGTAACTAGAGCATTCGGAGAATTTCGTTTCGTTGAGCGTGAATGGGACATTCAAAACCCATCCGATCCTCATAAGCATCGTTATCGTTAGATTTGATTGAAGACCATTCTTTCCACAGGCGCTATCGAAATCGGTTAACAGTCGTTCCGCTTACCGCCAGTTTTCACTTCCATATCATACCCTTCTAATATTCGCATGACATTTTGGAGGGTGGCAGTGAATAATTTTGGCAAAATTGTATCGCCTTGTCAAACCCTTGTTTTTACGTTGATGGTGATAGTGTTGTAGAATGGAGGCTATTTGGTCGTGAATTCTTTATATAGCTCACAAAGAATTATTGTGTACCGAGTAAGGCCGTTCTGGTAATCCAGAACCTCTATAACCGATTCCGTTTCCACTGAATCAAAGGCTTTCTTTAGATCGATTAAAGTGAGACAGAGCGGTAGTTTGTACTCTCGTGAAACTTTAGTGAGTTTTGTGATCGCGTGGATGTGATCTATGGCACTAAATCCTTCTCGGAACCATGCTTGTTCGCATGGCTGTCCTTCGTCAAGTGTTTTTTCTGGACCGGGCGCTGTTCTGTTCTTAATGGACGATATATTATGTCGGATTTTGGAAGAGAGGACCTGTGGAAGGACAGGTTCATACTTTTCAATTTATACAGCGGTGAGAAGACATGGCTAGTGAAGAGATACGAATAGTAATGGTAAGTGATTTTCTCCATTGCCTTTCTGGAAGCTGCAAATGTCCCGTCAGGGCATCGGGCTGCAGTAAATTTGACCCTATAATTGGCGAAGCGTCGTTGGGTTTTGCGAATGCTCTTCCCAGATTTTGCAGCTTCTGATATAACTGCTGCTCGCCGCTACTCAAGGTTTTCTTCTTCGCAGCGTTTCGCAACTCCGGACGTAAGGTTTCGGTTGCCTGTAGCTTGTGCCATTCCACATACACGTATCAGCTTGAGGAGACAAGCTTCTCTTCATGACTTTAGAACTCGGCTTTCATGGCGCCAACGTGAAGATATTCAACGAACCGGTCGTACTCTTCATCGATGTTGTCGATAACAGTATCTTCCAAAGAGTCGACTAATGGTTTGAATACATCCCAGTTCGTGATACTTCTGGGACATCGTTGCTTGAATTCAGCGGCTTCCTCTCCATTCCGCGAGAAACGAAACGTTTCGAGGAGGCGATGGTCTGATCCCATGTAGAACCTAGGAACAACGGCGACATCGGTCAGGCAAAACCTTTGATTTACTAAGATGTGGTCTATTTCGTTATGGTACTCTCTATTGAGAGACTCCCACGTCCACTGTTTAGAATTAGACTTCATAAATGACGAGTTACCATGGATGGTTTTGTCGTCATGATAAATTCAGATAGCCTCTTACCCTGCTCATTCCATTTCATTCCGTGGGTCCCAATGTGACGTTCTTCAGGCGTTCTCCTAGGTCCACTTTTCGCGTTAAAATCTGCAGCAATAACCTTGAAGAAGATATGGTATTCTTTGAAGAATCTTTCGAGGTCCATATGGAACGCTTCATTTTTGACTCCGTCACTACTTAATGTTGGTGCATAAGCAACGCAGATGGTCGAAGCCGGCATAGAGCCACGTCGTTTTCCCCGTCGTAATCGTCCGACACGGGTTGTTAGTTGTTCAAACGAATCGTTGTTCACGGTCAAGTTCGATTTGACGAGGACGCCAACGCTGCTTACACCTCTGTTGTCGCATGTTTCAGGAAACAATTCTTCGCCGGTGTCATGATCAGCGTGAAAGGGATGGCGTCTTCTCGTCCAAGCCTGGCCAATGACGTCGTACCTTATCCTTCATGCTTGATTCAATATATCTCCTACAGCTGATTCGTGAGCAAGGGTTCTTGCATTGTAAGCACAAATCGTCATTTTAGTCCGTTTCGATCTTGGCAGCCTAGTTTGGTCTTGAGATTTTTGCAGCCTCTCCGTACTTCGTTTATGCCGCTGCCGTACCAGGAACTCTTTCGGGGTTAGGGGAATGAGGCTCATACTTATCGCTGTTTTTGGCATTTTGATGCTCAACGTATTGCTTGCTAGGCTCTCAACGTTAAGGCTAGGTTTTCACGAGTAGCCTGCTAGTTTCTTTCGAAGGAGAGGGAGGAGCTTATATGTTGGAGACGATTTTTAGCCGGCTCCCATGTACGGATCTGACTCGTAGAGATAGAGTTTCGTCAAATCGGAGCTACTGAAGCTGGAGCTTATCCTCTGAATAACTTGCGTCTCCGGAAAGCACATGGTCGCTTTTGGTTCGCGTTTAATCCCTAATCCACCATCTGAGACGCGCCACATGCCCTCGCGACTAACCGGGCGAGGTCCTTCAAAGAGGGAGATCCGTGGAGTTATATATATTTATATTTATTATTATTTTTTCATTATTATCAATGTATCAATTCTGCTTCTGTATTATATAAGTCTGACAAAAACTTACTGACGCCGGTAACACCAAAGGTTCAGCTACCTTGTTGCGTAGGTAAAATCAACAAGCGATCCTAAGTGATATACATATATAAATATATATATATATATATTATGTACATATATTTCACAAAGAGGAAAAAGGGGTAACGAAAGATGGCCTTGAACACCTTTGGCGTGGATGGAATGCGAGTTCAATCACCGCCATAGGTTCAAAGTCTTTTATGTTACTCAATATCTGGAAATTGTGTAAGATATCTCAAAACAAGCTCGTGCTATGCAATATGTAGGAGATTTCGACTGATCGTACGGATAATGATCAAGAAACCTCATATTACTATGTCCAGAAAGAAGTTCCCTAACACCCGCGAAAAATTCAAATTTTTATATTTCTGCTAAAAGCCGCAAGCTCGACTGCCGGTCACCACAACGTTAGGTAATACCATCATCCGACTTGAAGTGACTTTTTTTGACTCGGCGTCGATTTCTTTAGAGGATTATTTAGCCTCAAGGGATCGACAGAACTAAGGGAGGGTGGCACTGATGAGTCCCAATAGAACGAATAGCACCTGTGTAGCACTAGACTTACCGGCTCAAAACAAGTCGTATCCTTGCAGTTAAAATTTTATGTTTGTTTCACACAGCATCGGTTATGTAAATTCATGGGAATATCTCACGTATACTCTACTGCGAGCAGCTCGATCGGGTCCACGGTGCATTAAAGGAAAAGTACACGACACTGACTTGTCGAAATTTTGCGCTATTTCAACAACACAATGCCAAACCTCACACCGCAAAGAAGACTAGGCAGGTGTGACGAATTGGAGAGAGTCGAGGTATTGCCGCATTCAGCCTACAGGTCAGATGGTTGCGTTATCCATTATGGACTTTTCCGCTCAATGAAACATTTTCTATGTCGACGTCGATTCGAGGCATTTGATGAAGTTCAGGAGGCATACCTAGTGTTTTTTGAATTGAAACTCAAGGAATGGCGATTTTAAGCTGATTGGGAAGCCTGTAGACGTTGGCAGTAGATTGTGGATAGTGGTGGACTTTATTTTGAAAAATAATCTTTATAGTTCAGACCGAGTTTGCGCATAAATTTGAGTTTTAGAGGGTGTTAAGGAACTTTCTCCTGAACAACATAGGTTCCACAACAACCGCGCTTTTTGATGCAAAAAAATTTTTGACTACCCATAACGAAGTTAAATGAAAATTGCGAAAGCTCCACTTCATCCTCTTGTACCAACGCAAATTATCGCAAGCTTGTTTAAAAGGCAGTTGTAGATTTTGGTATTATTTGTACGAAAGATGAAAAATCATCATAATATCGAACGAAAGATGTCGCCAATATTGGTTTGCCTTCATTTACTTGGCTATTAGAGAATTTGATGAATGTACGAGTAAAAAATGAAATTTGAGACTGATCTAATCTCGCCTTCTTCCAAATTTAATCACAACATTGCAATAATTCAAAATCACTTTTCGAATAAACGTGCTAGCTGTATAGGACCTCCTGGGACAGATTGCATCCATTTGGATACACGATTTTCTGGAGTACCTTTCTCGTTGAAAAAAAGCTTTTTTCTTGATCCTTTAGAAATCATTCAAAAGCTTACAGCTCGGCTAATCTATTACTGTACTTGGTCTTTAAAAAGCTTTTCTCACAGCGATTTAACAGCGAAATTAATATTATGTTCATACTCAGATGGTTTTGTATTCTCGGCCCGGGTCTGTGGGTGATTTTTCACCGGATTATTGCCAGTCATTCCATAGCCCAAATTTTGGAACATTTATAATGTAATTGGTTATGTAAAAATTTTGCATAGAGCTTTTCAGAGTGAAAAGGAGATTGCGTCCCACACTCGGAATAGATAGCCCATCGCTTAAACGTTATGACGGGTGTTTTTGGCAATGTGGAACCAAAATTACCTTGCAGCTATAGAACGATAGAATATTTTATTTCCTACAGTTCCAACCTTGAAAAGCTAGAAATTTTCTCAAAACAGACAAAGAATTTCCGAATGAGTAACGAAAACGCCTGCCTTTAAGTTTCGAGAAAATCTCTAAGATTCTTAATTTAGAATTGCAGGACAATCTTTGTCTCATCGTTCTTCACGTATAAGCTTTTTTTGTTTACACTGCCAAATTAACTTTCGTTGCGATGTTCAAGCACGGGTTGACTAATCTATGTGCCAAACGTGGTCCTCTCTACGCTCTAACAGCGCTATAACCAAACCTTATCAAAAACCAATTTCAGCATCAGAATCTTCGGGATTTGCGATATCATAAAACTTCCATAAATTCAGAGAAACGCCACTCACAGACCCAGTCGAGCAAACAAAGCACACTTAGCGTGAAACATATCACAATCTGTGCCACTACAACACAATAAGAGAAGCTTTTTTGTTTACAAACTTTCTGTTTAAACTTCCGAGATTCAACCCTTTGATGATTACTGAAGGTTTGAAAAACTTTTTTTCCAGTGAGAAAGGTTTCTAGAGAATCGTGAATTTGAACGGATACATTTCGTCCCGTTAGGGTCAATCAAAACTACTACAGCACCTGCACGGCTCCATATCCGTAGTACTGTAGGAAATTCTCACATTCGGCTGCTATGTCTGCCCATTTCCACTCGAAAAGATGCACCGTTGTCTGGCGATTTTCTAATGTTTGAGTTTTATCGTACCTTAATTGCAATGCATTAATAAAGTTTAAGAGTTAAACCTTGGTGGTGACTTTTGTCCTGGTAAAATTTAAAAGATAAAAAATAAGCTTGCAATAGCTAACCAGTAAAAATTGCGATCGCCTCCTAGGCAAGTTCTGGCTATAAAAGAGAGTAAAAATAGAACAATATTCCTCTTCTGAAAAGAATCACTTCATTCATCACCTACGAAAACAAGGACGATTTACCAATGCATCACTATTTTCTGAAAGCTGTCCATCCTACATATAGAACTAATGGCGGTGAATTACCACAGTTAGAATTCTATGAAAAATGCTAAAACGGACATTCGAAGAAGCAGGTAGTTTTGTCACCTCCCTGAACGGGAGAAAGTGAATTGACGAGAATTTGCCCAAATCAATGAGTGATTAAGAAAAATACAAGTGAACCAAGTATCTGTTCTATGTAAAATAGCTCATACTATGACGCAATGCCAAGCGACTCCTTACATGGAACATCAGAATTGTTTGTAAGTTTGAAAGGTCATGGCTCTTATAAGTAACTTGCGGAAATTTAGCAATCATTGCAGAACTTTCATCAAAGGCTCAACGCTAGTGCGCCGAAAGCGAAAGGACTGTAATCGAATGTTTAGAGTGAAATGCTTTAATGATGAAACTTGATGACGTCTCTATATGCCTATTCCACCGCTACTGCTTACCTCTGCATTATGGTAAGGGATGCTCCCGTGTATTAGATTGTGATTTAAACTGCGGGTTCAGCCTCCGAGAAGGTCATTGAAGCTGAGGCGTTCAATTTATTTGGACATGAACATAACGAATAGAAAGCAGTTGTCAGAATAAAATGCAGTGACACGCGCGAACACTCATCTAATCACAAGGATCAAAGATGGATTGTGGTGATTACATGAGGATGTACTAGCCGAGATTTTGAAACAATCTAAATAAATTTGGATGAATTGAATTTACTTTAGGACTGAGATGAGTGGATTGTGGTGATTATATGAGGACGTACTAGATGAGATTTTGAAGTATTATTCGAATGAACTTAAATGAATTGAATTTATTTTAAAACTGAGATGAATGGATTGTGGTGATCACATGAGGACGTAATAGTCGAGATTTCAAAGCAATATTTGAATGAACTTAAATGCATTAAATCTAATTCAAAACTGAGATGACTTCAATTTGAATGAGTGAGATTATTATTTCTGAGATCAACACCAGAGTCGTAAAGAAATGCCACCCGAGCTCCTAAGCTATAAGGTGTTCCTTCTGAGAATTTTTCTTGAAAAAAAAAACTATTTTTGTTACGATATTTGTCTATACTCCATATAATTCGATATGCCTAATAAAGAATAAAATATCTTCATTGAATCAGTTCAGAGATAACTACTGGAACTCGAACGATTCGAGAAAAAAGAACAGAAGCAACTCCTTCATTCTAACTCATCTTATTAGCTTGTCGGTCGCTAGAAACTTGTTTTATTATTCCAAACTCTTGAGGCATGATTTTTACACATTTCGCAAAAACTTTATTCGCCCGTAATAAGGTGACATAAGAGAAAAATGTTATGCCGATCTCCAAAATTGTTTTCAAGATTATGACCGCAACTCGATATGCATCACTTGGCAGACGAGCTTCGGAAATCCTTTTTATTCTTGACAAATTGAGCACTCTTACTTTTGTTATATGTATGTATATATATGTATATATATACATAAATATATATATATATATATAAATATATAAAGAGAAAGCATATTTTGTCGCCACAATGGCCGGTATTTCACTCTCATATCTTTTTGCTCGATGTTATTTCAAAAACTGAAACAACGTCCTTCGGACAGAAGATGATCGATAAGATTTATCTCAGTGTCAAGGCCATGATCCACGAGCAATTCTTTACTACGAATTGCGATGTGAAACAATGAATGACTCTGTGAAGATATGGCAAGCCGCCTCGATAGGCATCCAAGCCCACCAGCTGAGTGGTAAGAACAAGGCTTTTGTGAGAAGGAATACTATAAAGTCCCTGAATTTCTTGAGCTTCGAGAGACCCATACATAACTGAGTGAAGAAACGGATTCTTAGTCTAATGAGAATGAAAATGAGAACTGTATCGCATGTGCTTGGAGGATGGATTCTGACAAAAAATTATTGCTTATGTTTTCCCCCTTCTTCATGTATAGATTACCTCTTTTCTTTCTCTTCCGGAACAAATTCTGCACTGAGTTTTGAGATCTGTCTCAGTGGAAATCTACTGAAGTGATGTCAGTCCAATCACCGTGTGTCGACGTACCCCATTCAAACACTCAGCCCAAAATCTGTGTTCGATAAGCGATTGGCTACAAAGAATGAGCAGCAAAAAGTTCTCCTCAGTAAAATGAGCGATAGATTGGCATATGTAAAAAGAGTTAAATAACATCATTCCGAGCGTTATAAAGATATTTTGCTGCGTTATAAATTTACAGAGGATTTTTCTAACGTGCTAAGATCCTTCAGATTCAAATTCATATGAAAATTGACCAAGACCTTTCAGTGGACGAAAAGTGCCAAATGACACTCTATCTACTGCAGCACTAATCCATTATCATAATATATAGATGAAAAGTGGCTTCTATAATCACACAGACAGAATCATTCTGATAGACTAATTTAGGTAGAAACGATTCCATTGCGTAGAACTTGTTGCTGCTTTTTTTGTAGTTAATCGCCTATCGAACACAGATTTTGCGCTGGGGTGTTCAAATGGGGTACGCCGACACACGGTGGTCGAGCTGGCATCACTTCAGTAGATTTCACTGAGACAGATTCTAAAACTCAGTGCAAAGTTTGTTTCGGAAGAGAAAGAGAACAGGTAGTTTATACATGAAGTACTGAGGAGGGCATAAGCATTAATTTTTTGTCAGTATCCTTCCAAGCACATGCGATGCATTTCCCATTTCCATTCTCATTTCACTAAGAATCCGTTTCTTCACTCAGTTATGTAAGGGCTTCTCAAAACTCAAAATTCAAGGACCTCACAGTTTTCCTTCTCACAAAAACTTGTTCTCACCACTCAACTGGTGGGCTTGGATGTTTATCGAGGCGGCTTGCCATCTTCACCGAGTCGTTGATTGTTTCACATCGCAATTCGTAGTAACAAATTGCTCGTGGATCAGGGCCTTGATACTGAGATAAAGCTGATTGATCATCTTCCATCCGAACGAGGCTATTTCAATTTTTTGAAATATCATCGAGCAAAGAGATATAAGCTTGAAATACTGGCAATTTTGGCGACAAAATATAATTTCTCTCCATACATATATATATATATATGTACATATATATATATGTATATATATTTATATATATATACATATGTACATATATCAAAAGTGAGAGTGCCTAATTTGCCTAGAACAGAAAGGATTTTCGAAGCGTGTCTGCCAAGTGATGTATGTCGAGTTGCGGTCATGATCTTGAAAACAATTTTGGAGTTCGGCATAATTTTTTTCTCTTATGTCACATTGCTCATGGCTCACCAAGCCATCCATCCCTCCGGGGTCGGTAAATTGGTACCAGACAGGTCTCAGACTTGTCTGGGAGGATAAGCAGCACTAACTCGGTTCAGCGGTAGGCCACCGCGAGTCATTGTAAAGGCCAGATGTGCATTCAATCACCTCAAACGAAGTTAAAAATTGAAGTCGAATGCATGGCGCATCCCTCAGGGATTGATCAACGCCGAGAGCTTTATCCTTTTATCCTTTATGTCACATTATTCCGGATGAATAAAATCTTCATGCAATGTGTAAAAATCATCCTCAAGAGTATGGGATAATAAAACAAGTTGCTAGCGACGGATCATGTTATTCCCCAACTGTTATGCTAACAAGATGGGTTAGAATAAAGGAGTTGCTTCTGTTTTTCTGTCGAATCGTTCGAGTTCTAGTAGTTGTCTCGAAACTGATTCAATGAAGATATTTAAGTTTTTAGTAGGCATATCGATTTATATGGAGTAAAAACAAATATCGTAACAAAAAATTTTTAAAAAGAAAAATCTTCGGAAGGAACACTTAATGGCTTGGAAACTTGGGTGGCATATCTTTACGACACTGGTCACGATTTCAGTAATAATAATTTCATTCATTACCAAATTAAATTCATCTCGGTTTTCAATTGAATTCAAATAATTTAAGTTCATTCAAATATTGTTTTGAAATCTCGGCGAGTACGTCATCATGTGATCACCACAATCCATTTATCTCAGTTTTAAATTAAATTCAATTCATGTAAGTTTATTCAAAAATTGTTTCAAAATCTCGGTTAGTGCATCCTCATGTAATCACCACAATCCATTCATCGCAGTTATGAATTAAATTCAATGCATTTAAGTTCATTCAAATATTGCTTTGATATCTCGACTGGTATGTCCTCACATGATCACCGCTATCCATTCATTTCAGTTTCAAATCAAATTCAATTCATTTGAGTCCATTCAAATAATGTTTTAAAATCTCGGCGAGTACGTCATCATGTGATCACCACAACCCATTTATCTCAGTTTTAAATTAAATTCAATTAATGTAAGTTCATTCAAATATTGTTTCAGAATCTCGGCTAGTACATCCTCATGTAATCGCCACAATCCATTCATCTCAGTTTTGAATTAAATTCAATGCATTTAAGTTCATTCAAATATTGCTTTGAAATCTCGATTAGCATGTCCTTATATGATCACCGCTATCCATTCATTTTCGGTTCAAATAAATTCAATTGATTTAAATTCATTCAAATGTTGCTTTAAAAACTCGACTAGTACGTCCTCATGTGATCACCACAATCCCTTCATCTCAGTTTTAGAATAAATTCAATACATTTGAGTTCATTCGAATATTACTTTAAACTCTCATCTAGCACGTCCTCATATAATCACCACAATCCACTCATCTCAGTCCTAAAGTAAATTCAATTCATTCAAATTTATTTAGATTGTTTCAAAATCTCGGCTAGTACATCCTCATAAAATCACCACAATCCATCTTCGATCCTTGTGATTAGATGAGAGGAGTGTTCGCGCGTGTCACTGCATTTTATTCTGACAAATGCTTTCTATTCGTTATGTTCATGTCCAAAAAATTGAACGCCTCAGCCTCAATGACCTTCTCGGAGGCTGAACCCGCAGTTTAAATCACAATCTAATACACGGGAGCATCCCTTACCATGATGCAGAGGTAAGCAGTAGCGGTGGAATAGGCATATAGAGACGTCATCCAGTTTCATCATTAAAGCATTTCACTCTAAACATTGGATTACAGTCCTTTTGTTTTCGGCGCACTAACGTTGAGCCTTTGATGAAAGTTCTGCAATGATTGCTAAATTTCCGCAAGTTACTTATAAGAGCCATGACCTTTCAAACTTACAAACAATTCTGATGTTCCATGTAAGGAGTCGCTTGGCATTGCGTCATAGTATGAGCTATTTTACATAGACCAGTTACTTGGTTCACTTGTATTTTTCTTAATCACTCATTGATTTGGGCAAATTCTCGTCAATTCACTCTCTCCCGTTCAGGGAGATGACAAAACTACTTGCTTCCTCGAATGTCCGTTTAGCATTCCTCATAGAATTCTAACTGTGGTAATTTACCTCCATAAGTCCTATATTTTTGGATGGACAGCTTTCAGAAAATAGTGATGCATTGGTAAATCGTCCTTGTTTTCGTAAGTGATGGTTGAAGTGATTCTTTTCAGAAGATGAATATTGTTCTATTTTTACTCTCTTTTATAGCCAGAACTTGCCTAGGAGGCGATCGCAATTTTTACTGGTTAGCTATTGCAAGCTTATTTTTTATCTTTAAATTTTACCAGGACAAAAGTCACCACCAAGGTTTAGCTCTTAAACTTTATTAATGCACTGCAATTAAGGTACGATAAAACTCAAACATTAGAAAATCGCCAGACAATGGTGCATCTTTTCGAGTGGAAATGGGCAGACATAGCAGCCGAATGTGAGAATTTCCTACAGTACTACGGATATGGAGCCGTGCAGGTGCTGTAGTAGTTTTGATTGACCCTAACGGGACGAAATGTATCCGTTCAAATTCACGATTCTCTAGAAACCTTTCTCACTGGAAAAAAAGTTTTTCAAACCTTCAGTAATCATCAAAAGGTTGAATCTCGGAAGTTTAAACAGAAAGTCTGTAAACAAAAAAGCTTCTCTTATTGTGTTGTAGTGGCACGGATTGTGATATGTTTCACGCTAAGTGTGCTTTGTTTGCTCGACTGGGTCTGTGAGTGGAGTTTCTCTGAATTTATGGAAGTTTTATGATATCGCAAATCCCGAAGGTTCTGATGCTGAAATTGGTTTTGATAAGGTTTGGTTATAGCGCTGTTAGAGCGTAGAGAAGACCACGTTTGGCACATAGATTAGTCAACCCGTGCTTGAACATTACAACGGAGTTTATTTGGCAGTGTAAACAAAAAAAGCTTATACGTGAAGAACGATGAAACAAAGTTTGTCCTGCAATTCTGTGTCAAAAAGTTTAGAAATTTTCTCGAAATGTGGAATAGATTTCTAAGCAAACAATGAAAATCGCGCACCTCTCAATTGACGCTGTCTGCAACGATTTCAAGTACCACCACCTAAAGCAGGCGTCTTCGTTATTCATTTATAAATTCTTTGTCTGTTTCAAAAAATTTTTATCTTTTTAGGGTTAAAACTGTAGGAAATAATTTGTTCCATCGTTCTATAGCTGCTAGCTAATTTTGGTTCCCTATATTGCCAAATACATCCATCATAATGTTTAAGCGACGGGCTATCTATTCCAAGTGTGAAACGCAATCTTCTTTTCACTCTGAAAAGCTCTATGCAAAATTTTTGTATAACCAGTTATATTATAAATGTTCCAAAATTTGGGCTATGGAATGACTGGCAATAATCCGGTGAAAAATCACCCCACAGACCCGAGTCGAGAATACAAAACCAGTTGAGTATGAACATAATATTAATTTCGCTGTAACATCGCAGTAAGAAAAGCTTTTTACAGATGCAAGTACAGTAATAGATTAACAGAGCTGCAAGCTTTTGAATGATTGCTAAAAGATCAAGAAAAAAGCTTTTTTTTGAGCGATTAAGGTCTCCAGAAATTCGTGTATCCAAATGGATGCAACCTGTCCCGGGATGTCAAAACAGCTTAGCACGTTTATTCGAAAATTGATTTTGAATTGTTGCAAAAGTTGTGATCAAATTTGGAAGATATCGAGATCAAATTAGTCTCAAATTTTGTTTTTTGTCCTTGGGTTCATCAAATTGTCTTAGAGCCTGGTAAATGAAGGTAAACCAATATTAGCGACACCTTTCGTTCGAAATTATGATGATTTTTTCACTTTTGTAAAAAAATCACCAAAATCTACTATTGCATTTTTAACAATCTCGCGATAATTTGCGTTGGTACAAAATGTTGAAGTGGGGCTTTTGCAAACGGATTTTCTTTTAACTTCGTTATGATAGTCATCCATGGACCTCCCTCTTTGAGGGATCCCGCCCGGTTAGTCGCGAGGGCACGTGGCGCGTCCCCAGGTGGTGGATAGGGGAATAAAACGCGAACCAAAACGACCGTGTGCTTCCCAGAGACGCAGGTGGATTCAGGGGACGAGCTCCCTGCTTCTGCAGTGCCGACTTGACAAAACTCTATTTCTACGAGTCAAGTCGGCCAAAAGCCTGCAATCAAGCGGCTGGGAAGTACATGGGAGGCGGTTAGGAGTCGCCTCCAACAAATAAGCTCCTCCCGCTCCTCCGAGAGAGACTGGCAAGCTACTCGTGAGTACCCAGCCCCCACGTTTAGAGCCTGGCAAGCTACACGTTGGGTATCAAAAATGTCCAAAACAGTAACAAATATGGGCCTCATTCCCCTGACCCCGAAAGAGCCCCTGGTACGGCAGCGCCAGGTAGGACGAGTACGGAGAGGCTGCTAAAATCTCAGGGCCGAACTAGGCTGCCAAGATCGAAACGGACTAAAATGACGATCTGTACCTACAATGCAAGAACCCTTGCTCAACAATCCGCTGTAGAAGATCTGTTGATTCAAGCAAGAAGAATAAGGTACGACGTCATTGGCCTGGCTGAGACGAGAAGGCGCCATCCTTTTCACGCTGTCTATGACACCGGAGAAGAACTGTTCCTTGGAACATGCGATCGCAGAGGTGTCGGTGGCGTTGGCGTCCTCGCCAAATCGAATTTGACCGTGAACATTGATTCGTTCGAACAACTAACAACCCGCATCGGACGATTACGGTTGAAACGATGTGGTTCTATGCCGGCTTTGACCATCTTCGTTGCTTACGCACCAACATCAAGCTATGACGAAGACGAAGTCGAAGCGTTCTATATGGACCTCGAAAAATTCTTCAGAGAAGATCATACATTCTTCAAGGTCATTGTCGGAGATTTTAACGCAAAAATTGGACCTAGAAGAACGTCTGAAGAACGTCACATAGGGACCCACGGACTAGAATGGAATGAACAGGGTGAGAGGCTATCCGAGTTTATCATGACGACCCAAACCATCCATGGTAACTCGCAATTCCAAAAGCCTCTCTCTCAGCGATGGACGTGGGAGTCTCCCAATGGAGAGTACCATAACGAAATAGATCACATCATAGTAAATCGAAGGTTTTGCCTGACCGACGTCGCTGTTGTTCCCAAGTTCTACACGGGATCAGACCATCGCCTCCTTCGCGCAACGTTCCGATTTTCGAGGAGAGGAGAGAAAGCCGCTAAATTCAAACAACGAAGTCCCAGAACTACCATAAACTGGGATGTATTCAAATCATTAGTCGGCTCTTGGGAAGATACCGTTGTCGACAACATCGACGAAGAATACGATCGACTCGTTGAATATCTTCACGTTGGCGCTAAAAAAGCCGAAAGTCCTAAGGTCACGAAGAGACGCTTGTCTCCGCAGACACTCGAGCTGATACGTCAACGTGGAATCGCATGAGCCGCAGGCAACCGAAACCTTACGTCCGAACTTGCGAAACGATGCAGAGAAGCGATAAAAGAAGACCTTAAAGAGAGAAGAGCAGCAGTTATGGCAGAAGCTGCAGAAGCTGGGAAGAGCATTCGCAAAGCCCAGCGAGGCTTCGTCAACTATAAGATCAAGATGATTGCACTCCGATACCCTGACGGGACACTTACAGCTTCCAGAAGGGCTATGGAGAAAATCATCCACCAGTACTACTCGGATCTCTTCGCTAGCCATGTTCTCTTACCGTCATATAAATTGAAAGAGGACGAATATGCCGTTCCACCGGTCCTTCCTTCCGAAATCCGACATGCTATATCGTCGGTGAAAAACAGAACAACACCCGGTCCAGACAGGATTAGACCAGAACACCTGAAGAACCTGCCGCCAGTTCTCATCAACACCCTGGCTCGGCTCTTCACTCGCTACCTGTCAGAATGCAAGGTCCCTATTCAATGGAAAACCAGCAAGACCGTATTGTTGTTCAAAAAGGGAGACCTTCACGACATAGGCAATTATCGCCCAATCTGCTTGCTGCCCGTTGTCTATAAACACTTTACTCGAGTCATCCTGAAGAGGATTGACAGAACACTGGACGAAGGACAGCCATGCGAACAAGCAGGGTTCAGAAAAGGATTTAGTACCATGGACCACATCCACACGATCACAAGACTCATTGAAGTTTCGCGAGAGTACAAACAACCACTCTGTCTCACTTTTATCGATCTGAAAAAAGCCTTTGATTCAGTGGAAACAGAAGCGGTTATAGAGGCTCTGGATAACCAGGGCGTCCCTACTCGGTACATAATGATCCTTCGTGAGCTTAATAAAGATTTCACGACCAGAATATCTCCATTCAACAACAATATCACCATTGACGTAAGAAGAGGGGTTCGACAAGGCGATACAATATCGCCAAAACTATTCACTGCCACCCTACAAAACGTCATGCGAACATTAGAATGGGACGAAATGGGAGTGAAAATTGACGGTCGACAATTAAACCATCTTCGCTTTGCTGACGATATCGTTCTCATAACACCAAACATCAGCCAAGCGGAACGAATGTTGACTGATTTCGATAACGTCTGTGGAAAGATCGGTCTTCAACTGAATCTAACGAAAACAATGTTCATGAAGAACGGATGGGTTTTTAATGCCCCATTCACGCTCAACGGAACGACAATTTTCGAATGCTCCAGTTACATCTATCTGGGTCGTGAAATCAACATGATGAACGACCTAGCCCCAGAGTTGAGCAGGAGGAAACGAGCGGCTCGGGGAACGTTTAAGAGCATCGAAGATGTAGTGAAGAGGACAAAGAACATCCGACTCCGTGCCCACCTTTTCGACTCGACAATTATCCCTGCCCTAACGTATGCAGCAGAAACCTGGTCGCTACGTAAGCAGGATGAAAGATCACTTGCCGTTATCGAACGCGCAGTCGAAAGGTCGATGCTAGGAGTATCTCGTATTTCGCAAATGAGACAAAGGATCCGAACTTCCGACCTACGTCAACGATCGAAAATCAGAGACGCCGTTCTACACGCCAGGATATCGAAAATAAGGTGGGCCGGACACGTGATGCGCTTCAACGACAACCGATGGACGAGAGCCGTTACCGACTGGATTCCTCAGGACGTCAAGCGCTCTAAAGGAAGACCACTGACCCGTTGGTCCGATTTCTTCACGAAAGCGATGGAAGAAAGATATGATGCTCAGCGAATTCCTAGAGCAAGGAGGACCCACTGGGCTACTCTTGCACGCGATAGGGAAAAAATAGAAGAGTTGCTGGTACCCGCTCGAGTCACTCGACGATCAAAGGGACGATAGGTGATACAGGTGATGGATAGTCATAGTCTTTTTAGCATCAAAAAGCGGGGTTGTCATGAAATATTCTCTGTTGCTTAGGAGGAAGTTCCTTAATACCCTCTAAAACTCAAAGTTTATGAGCAAACTCGGTCTGAACTATAATGATTATAACGTATAGAAGCTTCCCAATCAGCTTGAAATCGCCACTCCTTGAGTTTTAAATCAAAAAACACTAGGTATGCCTCCCGAACTTCATCAAATGCCTTGAATCGACGCCGACACAGAAAATGTTTCATTGAGCGGAAAAGTCCATAATGGATAACGCAACCATCTGACCTGTAGGCTGAATGCGGCAATACCTCGACTCTCTCCAATTCATCACACCTGCTTAGTCTTCTTTGCGGTGTGAGGTTTGGCATTGTCTTGTTGAAACAGCGCAAAATTTCAACAAGTCAGTGTCGTGTACTTTTCCTTTAATGCACCGTGGACCCGGTCGAGCTGCTCGCAGTAGAGTATACGTGAGATATTCCCATGAATTTACATAATCGATGCTGTGTGAAACAAACATAAAATTTCAATTGTAAGGATATGTCTTATTTTGAGCTGGTAGATCTAGCGCTATACAGGTTCCTATTTCGTCCTAATGGGACTCATCAGTAGCACCCTCCCTCAGTTCTCTCGATCCCTTGAGGCTGAATAATCCTCTAAAGAAGTCGATGCCGAGTCAAAAAAGTCACTTCAAGTCGGATGATGGTATTACCTGACGTTGTGGCGACCGGCAGTCGAGCTTGCGGCTTTTAGCAGAAATATAAAAATTTTAATTTTTCGCGGGTGTTAGGGAACTTCTTTCTGGACATAGTAATATGAGTTTTCTTGATCATTATCCGTATGAACAGTCGAAATCTTCTACTTATTGCATAGCACGAGCTTGTTTTGAGATATCTTACAGAATTTCCAAATATTGAGCAATATACAAAACTTTGAACCTATGGCGGTAATTTATCTCGCATTCGATCCACACTAAAGGTGTTCAAGGCCATCTTTTGCTGCCACTTTTTCCTCTTTGTGAATTATATATATATATATATATATATATATATATACATGTATCACTTAGGATCGCTTGTTGATTTTACCTACGCAACAAGGTAGCTGATCTTTTGGTGTTACAGGCGTCAGTAAGTTTTTGTCAAACTTATTTATATGATACAGACGCCGAAATGATACATAAATAAAAATAATAATGAAAATAATGATAATAATGAAAAAATATATATGACTCCACGGATTTCCCTCTTTGAAGGATCCCGCCCAGTTAGCCGCGAGGGCACGTAGGGCGTCCCCAAGTGGTGGATTGGGGATTAAACGCAAACCAAAAGCGACCATGTGCTTCTCGGAGACGCAAGTGATTCAGAGGATAGGCTCCTGCTTCTGCAGCGCCGATTTGACGAAACTCTATATTTACGAGTCAAATCCGTACATGGGAGGCGGCTTGAAGCCGTCTCCAACATTTAAGCTCCTGCCTCTACTTTAAGGGAGACTACCAAGCTACTCGTGAGAACCTCGCCCTAACGTTCAGAGCCTAGCAACACTACGATGGATATCAAAATACTAAAAACGGCATAAAGTATTTGCCTCATTCCCCTGTCCCCAAAACAGCCCCTGATACGGCAGCGCCATGTAGGACGAGTACGGAGAGGCTGCTAAATTCTCAGGGCCAAACTAGGCTGCCAAGATCGAAACGGACTAAAATGACGATTTGTAATTAGCATGCAGAACCCTTGCTCACGAATCCGCTGTAGGAGATCTATTGCTTCAAGCAAGGAGGATAAGATACGACGTCATTGGCCTGGCTTATACGAGAAGAGGCCATCGTTTTCACGCTGCTATTACACCGGCGAAGAACTGTTTCTTGAAACATGCGATATCAGAGGTGTCAGCGGCGTTGGCGTCCTCGTCGAATCGAACTTGACCGTGAACAACGATTCGTTAGAACAATTAACAACCCGTATCGGATGATTACGTTGAAACGATGTGGTTCAATGCCGGCTTTGACCCTCTTCGTTGCTTGCGCACCAACATCAAAATATGACGAAGACGAAATTGAAGCGTTTCAATATGGGCCTCGAAAGATTCTTCAGAGAAGACCATATCTTCTTCAAGGTTATTGTTGGAGATTGTAACGCGAAAACTGGACCTAAGAGAACGTTTGAAGAACATCACATTGGGACCCACGGACTAGAATGGAATGAACAGGCTAAGAAGCTATCTGAGTTTATCATGACGACAAAACCATCCATGGTAACTAACCATTTATAAAGCCTAATTCCAAGCAATGGAAGTGGGAGTCTCTCAATGGAGAGTACCATAACGAAATATACCACATCTTAGTAAATCCAAGGTTTTGCCTGACCGATGTCGCTGTTGTTGCTAAGTTCTACACGGGATCAGAAAATCGTCTCCTTCGGGAAACGTTTCGTTCTTCGTGGAAAGGAGAGGAAGCCGCTTAATTCAAGCAACGATGTCCCAGAATAATCATGAACTGGGATGTATACAAACCATAAGTCGGCTCTTGGAAAGATACCGTTATCGACAACATCGACGAAGAATAGACCGGTTTGTTGAATATCTTCACGTTGGCGCCATAAAAGCAGAGAGTCCCCAAGCCACGAAGAGAAGCTTGTCTCCGCAGACACTCGAGCTGATACGTCTAGTGGAATGGCACAAGTCACAGGCAACCGAAACCACACGTTCGGACTTGCGAAATGCTGCAGAGAAGCGATAAAAGAAGACCTCAAAGAGAGAAGAGTAGCAGTTATGGCAGAACCTGCAGAAGCTAGGAAGAGCATTCGCAAAGCCTAGCAACGCTCTGTCAATTATAGGATTGAGGTTACTGCACCCCGACGCCCTGACGGGACATTTGCAGCTTCCAGAAGGGCAATGAAGAAAATCACCCACCTGTACTATTCGGATCGCTTCGCTAGCCATGTCATCTTACTGTTATACAAAATGAAACAGGATATACCTGTCCTTCCACGAGTTCTCCCTTTCGAATTCTGACATATCATATCGTCCATGAAGAACAGAACAACACCCGGTCCCGACAGAAAGACCAGAATACCTAAAGAACCTACCGCCTGTTCTCATCAAAACCCTGGCTCTGCTCTTCACTCGCTGCCTCTCAGAATGCAAGGTTCCGATTCAGTGGAAAACCAGCAGCACCGTATTGCTGTTCAAGAAGGGAGACCTCCACGACATAGGCAACTACCGCCCAGTCTGCCTGCTGTCCGTTGTCTATAAACGCTTCACTCGAGTCATCCTGAACAGGATTGACGGAACACTGGACGAAGGACCGCCATGCAAACAAGCAGGTTCCCAAAAGGATTTAGTACCATAGATCAAATCCACACGATCACAAATTCGTTGAAGTTTCACGAGAGTACAAACTACAGTCTTTCTCACTTTCATCGATCTAATGAAAGCCTTTGATTTAGTGGGAGCGGAATCGGTTATAGAGGCTCTGGATTACCAGGACGTCCCCACTCGGTACATGATGATTCTTCGTGCGCTATATAAAGATTTCACGATCAAAATAATCTTCATTCTACAACAATATCACCATCGACGTAAGAACAGAGGTTTGACAAGGCGATACAATTTCGCCAAAATTATTCCATTCCAACCTCCAAAACGTCGTGTGAACATTAGAACGGGATGTATGGGAGTGAAAACTGACGGTAAGTGGAACGACTGTTGACCGATTTCGGTAGCGCCTGTGGAGAATAGACTGCAATCAAATCTGACCAAAACGATGCTCATGAGGAACGGATGGTTTTGGATGTCTCATTCACTCTCAGCGAAACGAAAATTTTCGAATGCGCCAGTTACGTCTATCTAGGTCATAAAATCAACACGATGAACGACCTAGCTCCAGAGTTGAGCAGGGGAAGCGAGCGACATGGGGAACATTTGAGAGCATCGAAGATGTTGTGAAGAGGGCAAAGAATATCCGACTCCTTGCCCACCATTTCGACTCGACGATTATACCTGCCCTAACGTATGCAGCAGAAACCTGGTCCCTACATAAGCAAGATGAAAGATCGCTTGGCGATTGAACGGGCAGTCGAAAAATGAATGCTAAAGTATCCCGTATCTCGCAAATGAGAAGAAGAATTCGAAGTCCCGACCTACGTCGAAGATCGAAGATCAGAGACGCTGTTTCACATACCAGGATATGGAAAATAGGGTGAGCCGGACACGTGATACGCTTCAGCGACAACCGATGGACGAGAGCCGTTACCCGTCTAGATTCTTCGGGATTTTGAGCGCTCTACGGGAAGACCACCGACCCGATATTCCGAATTCTTCACGGAAGGCATAGAAGAAAGATATTATGCTTAGCAAATCCCTAGAGAGCGAAGGACCCATGCTCTACTCTTGCACGCAGTATGGAAAGATGGAAGTGTTGCTGCTTCCCGCTTGAGTCACCCGACGATCAATGGGACGGCAGGTGATACAGGTGAAATATGTGTCTATTAGATGCATATATATATATATATATATCCAAAGGGAGTAGCACGACTGGGTTCAATAAAGATTTACGATAAGAGATGCCTAGCTTCGAGGATGTGGTGAAGATGACAAAGAATATCTGATTCCGTGCCCACCTTTTCGACTCAGCGGTTATCCATGTTCTAACGTATACAAAAAAAAACCTCGCCGCTAAGTAAGCAGGATGGAAAATTGCTTGGCGCTGTTAAACGCGTAGTCGAAAGGTTGATGCCAGGAGTATCTCGTATCTCGTAAATGAGAGAAAACATGCGAAGTCATAACCACGCCAAGGATAGAAAATCAAGATTCGTACTCTGTACGGCACGTGAATTTATCGAAGACAAAGTGGGCCGAACACGCAGTGCTTTCTGACGGCTACAGCTGGACGAAAACAGCCGCCGGCCACATCATTCGGGATGTCAAACGCACCACAGACAGATAACCACTAACTCATGGTCTGCCTTTTCTCGAAAGCCCTAGAAAAAAGGTATGGTAGAGAACGAAAAGAGGAGGAACCAAGGGGCTACTTTTACACAAGACAAGGAAAAATGGAAGTTTTCCTCTGCCCTCTCTGGGTACTCGACGATCAACGGAAGAACGAGTGATACAGGTAATTTACTTACCAAATCGAACCCGATGACACATTATTGGTGACGGCTATGATGCCTGACATTGAATAAAAAGTGGCAGCGAAGCGGTGGCTCCAGTGGTGTAGTGGTACCATGCGCTCTCGGTATGGGTGTTTAACTCCCCCTCCTGAGATCGTCGCATATCACTCATCATTCTTAGATATTTAGTTGCAATAATACAACATTTCCGTGAGAGCGATGAATTAAAAAATCTCTGCAGATTATATTTTAAAACAATTTCTTCAGGTGGTTCTCAACAGCAACCTCGTACCACTTGATGAATCGAAAATAAATAGATTGCTCAGTGTCGATTGATCTCCGTAGGATAGGCCATGTATTCGACATTATAACGCATCGTAGAGGTCAAAGAATATGGCCTGCACAATGAAGTGCTCTAGATTGACAATGTATCATTTCGTTGTCTGTATCATACAAATATGTCTGGCAGAAACTTACTGACGCCGGTAAGACCAAAAGTTCAGCTACCCTGTTGCGTAGGTACAATCAAAAAGCGATCCTGAGTGAATTTTCTGGGAGCTTCTGACCATTGCGCTCCACATACCTCTTTTTTGCCAAGGACCATTCGAATTTATCAAGATAGTCATCAGAAGGGAAGAAGTATAATGAAAATGGGACTTACATGCTAGAACAGTGTTTTTTTTTACAATGTAAAATCGTTTAGTGAGCTGATTTTCAGATTTCGCCACCTAATGAACACATTGTGTTTGCTCAAGACAATGACGTGCCCTGGTGGGTCAGGTAGGTGGTTTTGTCTTATCGTCTGTCGCTGAAAAAACTGCCAGTGCCAGTTAGTGTCGCATATGTTCGTACAAATCTCACAAGAACTTCATGCAAAGACACCGTCTCATGACTGGATTGCGAAAGAGCAATAAAAGCATTGATCATCACTGCTAGATTCTCTCTTATTGATAATGCCTTGTGAAAAGATGAATACTCCGAGATTGACAACTTTTAAGCTCATATCAAAGATTAATGCAAACTTCTTTAATCCGCGACATTTACAGCAAAACCGGTTTTTCGATGTCGGCCAATAATTTCTTTGAGAAATAGAGCATATGAATTCCTGACAATTTCGTACACCCATATGGGAAGTTTTTCTTGTAAATAAATAATATTTCTTCAAATTTATATCAAAAACCCCACAGTCCGCGAAGGCCAGCAATTGCTTGTAACCAATGCATGGAAATAGTCTAGTACAGCTTTCTAAGGATTTAAGAAGATTCTCTTGACTGCATTCATGAAGAAGATGAAGTTTGTAACCTCATCAGTCCCATTTTTCTGACTTCAAGAGTGGTAGGCGGCGGTAGCGAGACTTCTAGAAAGCTATTTTTGGTTGAAACATGCCAAAATAACTGCAAAACAACAATTGACGTGACAAAAATGATATAGCACATCGCAGTACCTTTCAAGAGTTGCACACCGAGTGAAAATCCAAACAGTCTTCTAGCCGTGACGACATATTGAAAGTTTTCTCAAAAACTAAACATATCACTAAACTCGTTGAGATTTGTGCTATCGAAAGGTTATCAAAAGTCTGAATGAAAAGCTGTGCTCAGCGAATTCTTGAATGTTCAGTGAAACTTTATTTTTACTATTTCCGCAATATAGAAATCACTTCAAAAACACAATATATCGCTCAAATTCTGGAGAATTCAGCTATTTAATAGTGCTAATAGGTCTAGAAAAAGGAAAAAAATGTGATTTCTTGGCAATGGGTGTAGATAAAGGAAAGTAGTACTTTATTCAGAGAAGCGAGGTTCACTGCTATCTGAAGTAAAGGAGTGATTCACTATGAGTTGTGATTGACTCACATCATCTTGCATCGTCGCTCTAACTGACGCGTATCACAGTTTTTCTTCACTGTCTGTGTCCCAGAATGTATACAACTCGATTCATCTCCCGCTTGCTTGAAAACTTAATCTTCTACACGGACGTCATAGTATACTGATCCACCAAGTCTGCTTGAAATTTCTTCGCGGATAGCCAGTATGGGACGTTTCCGCAAGGGGTTTGTTATCGGTTATCGAAAAGTTGGGTAGCTGTGGGATCAAGCATCACTAGCCACTGACCACATCCCTCTAATGACCTCATATCGCGTCCAGCAATCAGGTTTTTCTTGTGAAAATACTTCATATATGGAAATTTGAGATAGCGTATGGTTCGGTTAGTTTTATCATTCAACTCCTTGTCCTTGGAAAAATTTTGATTAGATTATTTACTGAAAAAAATTTGCCATTTATGGTGGAAAACGCGAAAACGGAAGGCCCAAAAATTACAGTTTCGGAAGCATTGAAATTTCATTATGACGAGCTTAACAGCTTTTCGATGTAAACACGACAAAAGATTGAGTATTTAGGTATCAACCGGTTAGTTATAAGCTAGAATCGCGCAGTGGTAACGAGGCTGAGTTTAAAGATATGGTGGATCGATGCAACAAAGTAGGCGTCAGGTAAGAGAATTCAGGAAATTAGTGGTTTTTTCGTCCTTTTCCATGTCAAGTATCTCACGCATTCCAGTTTTTCAAAATAAAACATTTCCTGATTTTCTTCTCAAACCCAAACACGAGGTGTTACATAAAACTTTATTTCACAGCTGACGTTTCGCAGTCGGTTAGGCACATATAGTCGTTTGAACCTAATAAGGATAACATTTCCGCGTATCACTTTATACTTTTTAATGATCTTCATTCAAGGATATGTAGTTAGAAACATCACAGCGCAACTATTAAACCAATTAAATAAAAAATTTTTGTACAATACACATTTTATTTCGATTTCAATAACTTTGAAAAGCGGAGATATTTTACTTAGAATTGGAGATAGAAGATCTAAATTGTTCTTCATTGGACTGTTTTTTAGACAGAGCTAGCACATCTTACCTGCTAGTAATAACAAAACATATATTTGAGAATGTCGAGCGATATGCAGGACTCTCCGCCTCAGACGGTAGTTGAATTCGCTTTTCACGCTTGCAGGAGCGTATGCTAACTACCATGCTACCAAAGTTTTAGAATCACCAATATGAGCTATCATTCTTTGTGCAGTTCAAAGTATCGAAGTTGTGGCCAACCAAACGTCAACGGGTTTGGTCTGGTAAGCACATATCGACATTGAACTCACACCGGACTCATATAGCTACCAGTGATCAGCAGTGTGATAGCAGAGCAAGAACCTCAGTAGTGTAGTGATTGGCACTCGATCTCGGTAAAGGTAAAGAGTGGGTTCACCTCCAGTCCAGAGTTATAAGGTCGCATATCTATATCCAAGGGCATAAAGTTATAAAATCACAAAAGGACGTCGGTAGTGCAACGGTTTAGCACGCGCTCCCAGACAGAGTGAAATGTGAGTTCGAATCCCATTTGATGTAAACGTTTTTGCGCATCACACTACGTCATTGGGTATATTGTAACATCATACTACCGCAACAAGCGGTCAAGTAAAAACAAATTCTAACTGATCACAAAAGAATTACGAAAGCAATAAAATACGGAATTTTTGCATTAGTTCAAAGGTCCGACTTTCACTTGATCTCGGCATAAATATTGCAAAATATCTCATTAAGTGCCCTTATCAATATCGAAACTTGCGTTAGATTGGTACTTCTTCTTTCAAATTCGGTGGCTAACGTTTCGGCAATTTCGTCTTCCCCAGTACATGAAAGACGTTTAATATGGAATCAAACCCAAATATCCTCGTTATTCTTTTTTGAATTTGTAGTCATGAAAGTCACCCGTCGACTACCTATACACGAATGGTCACTGTTGTAGTTAGACGCAATATGAAATATGAACGCTGCTCATACACTACAAAATACTAGAAAATAACTGTAAGAGAAGATGCCATGTCATTTGTTATTTCAGACACTCTCCTAGTCTGTCCAATCTTGGATTTCTAAAATCAGTTCGAAAGGCCTCAAAGGTATCCCGTGCTAATGTTTTGACTCACGCTTCAAGATTCTGACTTCTGCTTCCAAGTCGTCACAATTAGGTCGTTCTGCCCTATACGGACCTATAGGCGCTACGCCTATTCCATTTTCCATCTAGGTGTTCTTTATGCTAGCACAAAGTGGTCCCCGTTTTACACCAATGATCGTACAGACAGTTTCAAGCCAAATGACTTCGTAATATGCTAGGTGGACTTCTAGAAATCCTATAAAGTTTGTCACACTCCAAGTTTTCCAGTCTCAAAGCAGTGTTCTGGATCTCATAACCAGAACAATGGTACGTCAAACCCAAAGATAGCTGTGAAAATACCTTCCACGTTGAAAAGTAATACGATTGAAGTGTGTTCAAAAAACAGTTGTGTGGAAGACTCTGTGAAAATGGCAGAAAATTCATCTGACACCGTAGGTCACCAGTTAGAATGGAACCGCCTCCACGACTATTTGTGTGGATAAGGCGATTACGTTATTATATGTCTTGATGGAGGAAAGATACATGAGTTGGTGAAAAACATTTATTCTCTTGTAGGACGAATACATCATAAATGAAAGGAGTTGGCCGATTTCTGTCGCTGAAGGAACCCTAGAGAAAGTCGAAAAGTCATGGAAGCACTCTATTGGGTGCGCATAGGCTCGAGAGAGTAACGGTGACGGATTTAAAGCAGTACTCAGATTTTGGGATGTGACTCAAAATGTCGACTCGGAAACACTCCAGAGCTTTTGAATGAATTTCAAAGTTTAAGACGAAGGATAGAGGAGAGTGCTTGTCTGAGTGTTTTGCATATCAATTTAACCCTTTTAGGCTCTGAAGAAGGTGACAAAGCCGCTGTTCGTCTGTACCAAATAATCTTCAAATTAACAACCTCGTACTTGCTAATTTAGAATATCAAAGAGTTATTGAATCAATGCCGTGGCTAATTGATATTCGGTCATATGAGGTAGAGGGAACTGTTTGAACATACCAATTGAAATGGCACCTTATCTCAGATTTGCTCACTAGTGGCTTTGCAGTGCCTGTATAGGGTTTTTTTTCACAGTGTGTGACAGTACACTGGTAGCCTCCCCTGTACAGGTAGCTTAGAAACTGGGCTTCACGGATTTTCACCAAATGTAGGAAAAAACCGAATAGATGGATATGATTTGGTATCAAACGTCTCCCAAATGCTTTTTTTCATTCGATTTGACTCTATACTATCACACTCAAACAATGTGAAAATTACCGCTGTGGACATTTTACTTGAATAATTGTGACTCTGAAAAAGGGGAAGGCGAGAATATCAGCCGTTATAAAAAGTTTCCATTATGACACTATATAAGGTGTATTATGAGCAGATAAAATTTTAATCTACAAATAGTAGCAGATTGAACGATTTCCTTTAGAATAATTGTCGATGTCGTGATGAACCACATGGTAGGCTTCTCTCAAAAATTTGGTGTTAATGGGCGGAACTCAAGCGGTGGCACCAGCTTCGACGGGACTGATGGTGTGGAGTACTTTCCTGGGGTGATTTGATTGGTTTTTGTTCGAACATATTACACTATTACTCTAATATAATCTCTCAATAGAGCATGCTTTTCTCCATATATTCCGTTCTGTTGAAGAGACTCACTGTAGTTGAAGGATCATCAGTATTTATTAGGCGCACAAATACGAATTCACCTTCTTTTTTTGCTGAAATAATAGTAGAAATGTAGATATGCAAGTTATTTGTCTGTTTGGAAGTGCGTTCCGAGAGCCACTTATTTATATGTTTGTATATACAAAATATTTCATATGATGCTTGATAATTATTTTTTTTATATCATGCATGTGGTCTGTTATAGGGCACCTTATAGATCCCGATACACGTGCGTCGCCCTTGACAGCCTCGTAGTCGAGTAGTGCCCTTCATCTTTAGTCAGTGCTCTCGGAAAACCTAATCACATGTAAAGTTGGCGCACACCAATTTTTTACATGTGCCATTAAGTGAAAATATTACAGAATAGACAATTTTTACACTCGATTTCTCTGGCTGGTATCGTTAAATATATTATGCGTTTCGTTTTAAGTGTTTTCTTGAAACCACGCTCCCAATCAGTAATATTTTCGCTTAATGGCACGTGTAAAAAGTTCGTCTGAGCGGTTGGGTTTCCCTGAATTGACTAAAGACGAAAGGTACTACCCGACTTAAGAGGCAGTCAAGGCCGAAACCAGTGTATCGGGCTCTGTAAATTGCCCCCATATTAAACCACATGGATGGCTCAAAAAATGATTATCAGGCTTATTGAAAGCTCAGCGTTGTTATAAGAAATCGCTGGAAAACGAAAAATTTTACATATTGGCTTTTATAGGACTTTGAAGATGACGACTTTTGTGCTCGAAAAATGCTATTAATACTTGTGAATTTTCAGTTTGAATTCAGTATATTCTGGTGGTAATCTGACGTCGCAATGTTAGAAGACTAAGGCAGGTAAAGCAAAATCCCATAAAACCTCCAACCTTAGGTCGTTTATGACGTTTCTGATCACTTTAGAACATGAAATCGAGCGTTATCATGCAGCGAAATTGCAAAGTCCGTGCCGGTTTAGTTTTTTAGATGATTTTCGCAAAGAAACTCCATGATCTCGGTACCGTTCAATTGCGACTTTCTTGCAAACATTTTGGTAGGCGACTTGACTGTACTTTTTTAAAGATGGAGCTCGTTCCAATTACCATTAATCTTGTGCATCGCTTCATTAGCATCACTCCCTTAAACGCCACTCGTGTATGAGTAACAAGCGAATTTGTTCTCACCACAGCTCCATCTTGAATTAAGTTTAGAGAAGTTGTATGCCAAAATCTTTGCAAAAAAATGTGTACTTGAGGAATACTAAAATTGAGCAATCTCAACTATTTTTGGTTCATAAAATTACATTGTGAATTTTTCAAAAATGGCGTTTTTGGCGGGCAAGAGTCCTCACCCTAGATATAAAAAACATATGAATATGTAACGTTTTTGTCGCACTTTCAAGCAAAAAAATACTTACTTACATGTCTTTTTTTACTACCAATGAGCAAAAAAGAAAGGCGGAGTCATATTTGTGCACCTATGAAGAGATCCGGCACCAGATTTGTCACGGATCACATTCCTAAATGGAGAAAAGCATGAGGGGCGGGAGTGGAACTATACACTCATCGTAAAGAGCAATTCAATCAAAAGAGAATTGAGTGGTGGACAAAAACACGGCCTCAGGCGGGAATCGAACGCACGTTTCATCCTACCCGACCAAACCTGTCAAAGGTTGGTGGCTGATAGCTAACATTGAGATGTTGACGAATGAGTGGTCGGGCAAATGTGCCTCAGTGGTGTAGTGGTAGGGCATGTGTCCCCGGATAGGATGAAACGTGGGTTTGATTCCCGCCTGAGGCCGTGTTTTTGTCCACCACTCAATTCTCTTAATTATATAAGCAATATCATAACACTGCGAAAAAAGCAGTGAAAATACTATAATTTCAATCAAAAGACTTGTTCCTATTTTCTCGTATGCCAGAGCGACATGTACAGGGTGTTGAAAAAGATCTACCAATATTCTTGTTAATTTCAGCACTGATGTGTCATTTTTTATCAACGTTCATTCCTTGATCAATTTAGTCCGGAATCTGTTTTATTTATTCATTTATTTTCAATTCTGCTCAATTATTGAATTGTAAAAATCAACGTTTCGCAGTGGTTGAGTGCACTAAATGCTCGCACACGTTTATGCCGTTATCGTCTCAAGCGTTGCCAATGTCGAACCACTGTACAATTGCCATAATCGACGTCATCTTTTCTAAGAGGGTTAGCAAACGTTCGCACTAACAAAGATCATAGGCGACAGTTATTTTGCCTCCTCGATGGTCTGGGCTGGCATCACACCACCGGAAAACGTCATTGATGTTCTCTGACAGAAACGTCAAAATCAACGCTCTCAACTAATCAGCAAGTTTCACGGGGCATACATGAGCCTTGGAGTACTCAAAACTTTGGCACCGACGGATTTACGCTTCAGCGGGACTTAGCTCTTGAGCATTTGGTCCGTTAAACTATTGCTCTGTTGAGAGCAGTTTCCAGAAATACAATTCATTGATTTTCACAATCCATAACTTGAGCACAAGTAAAAACAGACATCTAAATAAAGCAAATCTGGATTAAAATTGATTAAGATATTTAGCGAAATTATCAGCATAAATAAGAAAATGTAATATCGATGTTAAAACTAACAAATTGAAACTAACAGAACTTCTTGCGCACCCTTTAGTCTGCGAGTACATGCGCTCGTATTGATGAGTTGCATGTAATGAATGCCTAAACTATTGACGCTTCATCTTCAAAGCTTTCTATATGGCAGTGGAGATTCTTTTATTTTTGTTACAAATGGGCTTTCTTTTCTTTATTGAAGCGACAAATGGTTCGACACAACGAAAAAACAGTTACAAATGCTATTGGTGGGATTCGCAGGGTAAAAAAAAATCTGTGATGACGAATCAAACGAAGTGCTTGAATTATTCATTACACTTCATCAATTTATTTGACCCGCCTCACAGTTTTTTGTAGACATTCCAATACTATAAGCATTCGATTTGCCACTTCGCTTGCTTAAAGATTTCATCTTCTTCACAAGCGTCGTGGGATGCTGGTCGAGCGCGTCTCCTTGTAATCTCGACGATAGTTAGGTTGAGGCATTCCATAAGGCTTTCCTTATTCATTGCCGGAGAGTGTTGGAAGGCTGTGAGATCAATTCGCTTCGAACTCACAAGCCACTCGCCCGCAACCCTGACTGTACTATGCTCAAAGAATTCTACTATTAATAGTGTCGTATCTTATCGTCAAGAGAGCACTGAATTTTTCAATCAACGCCGAGGTTTATAGATACTCGGCCGTGGGAATTTTTAATAGTGTTGTTCGAGCAGGCCAGCGTGCGCAGCCAGTCTGCTAGTGCGCATCTAGGCAGCAGATCCATTTACGACAATTTGTTATCATTCCCATAGTCACTTTAATTTTAATTGCGATGTGTGCGTAATAGAGGCAGGCCGCTTATGTAGTTGTAGTTTTGAGGTGATCTCCAATGAAAATGTTACAAAAACAAAATTTGTAGGCGAATTCGCGATTTTCACAGTCGCTGCATTCTTCAGTGTGTATTTTCCAAGTTTTTGTTCCTAATATGTTACTTTATAGATATCCTTGTTTCTTCATCGATTTTTGTTAAGCTCTCACTCATTCTGTGGTTAGTCAAATGATCGTTTACTTTGTTCAAAAGCTTCCATCTTTTGAAGGACGATTAAGAGAATAGAGAAGGTTACAAAGAAAAAGTAAAACTTTGCAATATTTCTGATTACTCAAGTGTCCTAGTATAAATGGCAGTTTTGAACAAATTTCTATCAATTGGAAGATTGGCTAGAGGTGATTTACTACTCGGCTTCGATTATATTGCTTTATAGAGGATTATTTAGCCTCAGGGATTGGGCTGAATCGAAGGAGCGTGCTACCAGTAAGTAGCGGTAGGACAAAACAGGCGCCTTTATAGCACTAGACTTCACGGCTAAAATCATGTTATATTTTTATCAGATTAATTGGAAGAATCAAAAAAAAAGAAGAGGAGATGGAAAAGCTATTGCTGCAAAGGAAAAGTAATCTTTAATAAGCAACAAAACGTAGAGAGGTTGATCATGAGGACATCTAATAAGTAATTATGAAAAACGCAAAACCGATAACACTTATTCCATCAATAATTTAGGTTCCTTATACTTCTGACCATTTCAATGACTTTCGATGTCACGGTAACATCCAAGACAGGGATTATCAAGTAAATGCTGAACGTGTAAGTTTTCCAGAAAGAAATTAATTGCCAATATAGTGGAAGAGGATAACTGACTTTTCGTATAGGTAAGAAACTGTCGCTTGAGTGGCTTACTTGATTTGAATCAAGGACATCCTGTAGTACGACAAAATCTTGCGGCGTATCTCAACAAACTGATCGATATTGGTGTTGCCGGATTTCGGTAAAATTAATCATTACTGCAATATAAGACCTTCCTCTTGAAAAAAAAAAATTAAGAAATCAGAATTCTTTGTATTAACTGATTCAGCAGTGATATGTGCCACGAATACATATTCAATGTTGAGTGATTTGCAAAACATTCTTGTAAATCATTAAGGCCTTGCATTTTATGCTCCAAAGATTATTGAATTAGCCTTGCACATGACATCACATTTAGCTTGTTAGTTTGAATCTGATACCCAGTCTGATGTCATGTGTTCCTCTGTGAGTGCGAAAATCTGTCATTTTCATTTAAGTTCTTAGATGAAAACTTTCAAGATTTCATTCAATATATAACTATGGTAATTTACTGTGTTTAGGTGTGACGCTTCGAAGCATATGTGGCCAGGAGACTTGGAATCAATTTTGAAAATGACGAAAAATTTAAGAAGTGACGTAAGCTTATTTGAATGCCTTTGGACATAAGGCCTTCTCTTTGAAACTCAATCAGAAACTATGGATTTGCAGAATAGGAATACAACCACAAGACCGCAGTGATACAAGCAAGATTGAAACTTTGTACGGACCCTTGATTTCACTCTAAAGTGGGCACATGTGTGACGCACTTAATCATCGCGACCCACATTCTGCCTTTCTCTCGGCCTTATTTCAATGAGGCGCAATGTTGATATTCGAAATTTCTAATATTTCTACGTCTTCGCAGTGTTGTGATCATTCAGATATTTTTAAGAGAACTGAGTGGTGAGCAAAAACACGGCCTCAGGCGAGAATCGAACCCGCATTTCATCCTATCCAGGGACGCGTGCTCTACCACAACACCACGAAGGCACGTTTGCGCCACCTTTCATTCTTCAACATCTCTATGTTAGCTTAACGACTGTTTTTGCTCACCACTCAACTCTCTTAAATATATGAATGGTCATATCAGTGCGAAAGTGCAGTAAAAATACTAAAAATTTCGAATATTAGTTATCACAATGGCTGTCAGCTCAACTGGGTTTATAAAGCGAAATCGCATACCCGACCAAATCAGATAGAGGTTGGTGGCTGATAGCTAACTCAGAGAATTTGAAGATTGAGTGGTGGCGCAAATGTGCTTCGATGGTGTAATGGTAGAGAACACGTCCTAGATAGGCTGAAATGCGGGTGCGATTCCCTACTGAGGCCGTGTTTTTGCTCACCACGCAATGTTGATAGTTTGTGAGCCATTGTGCTGAGCTTACAACACATGGCTGAGAAAAAAGCAGAGAAAGGGCGTTGATAATGTAGCGCGTATAGGATAATTACAGGTTTGAACTTCCGTTTTCAGTTTTGCTTGTGTCTCAGCGTTCTGGTGGCTATATTCATTCCGTGAACTACACATAACCAAAGGAGGACACAATGAAAAATATTAATAGTTGCTGAATAGAGTTCAACTACTAAATTATAACGGGTTTGGATCTGAAAATAATGGGCAGGGTTGATATTCCAGATCTTCGGCCCCAATCAACGACCTTTTGTGGTGCATGAAGTTATAGACAGAGGTGGAGAATCGGTGAAATGTACAGATTATGACCATATTGGCAGGTAATGCACTTTCGATGATATCGAAAATATAGACGATTAACGTTCAATCTATATTTTTGCTTTCTCCAACGCCGCCATCCTGATTCATTTCATCCGTTTATTTTTTAGATACACCAACTTTAACTTTGGTGCTGCTGTATCTTCGGCGGCAAAAGGAGAAAGTGATTGGAAGTGAGTTTCTTCTCCAAAAAATTAGCTCTCTCGGACGAGGCAGGTTTCATTTCCTCCTCAAACTTCTAGTAAGCATTTGGAAGCTCAAATCTCGACGATTTTACGTACCAAACTTAATTTATAATAGGCCTTCCTTCTTTTTACGCCTGCAGTTGAAAATGGTCACAAACTACCTTTGGTGCGCATTATTTGCACAACTGGCGTCTGCGCTTGGCTGTTTGACAGACTTTTGAAAGACATTCGCTAGTCTGATTTTTGATGATTTCAAACTGGATTCGATTTCTGGAAAGATCTGTTTTCGAAGAGGAATGAAAGAAAGAGACTACACTGTTTCTTGCACCCGGAGACATTCGTATTTAAAATAAATGAAGGTGTAGAGAAAATCTGATGGCTCAGAATATGGAATGAAAGCCGGTAATTTTTTTGGCTTAAAGAAAAGTTTCACCGACGAGATAACAAGAATCATGCTCTTACAAGGCGGTAGTTGAAATCGCTGCGCACAGTGCTATCCGGAAAGACGCGCGACTCCCGTCATTTAATCAATGAGTAATCAATCGCTCATCTGATTTACTTTTCTTTCGGAGGAAATTTTTAGGTCCTGCGCGATGTTACTGTAGAATAACTTCATTCCATCTCTCTATATGTTCGTGCTTTTATTTTTCATTCCATATGTCCGAATGTACTCGCCACGAATTCCAGGCAGCGAAATAGTTACTCCAAGTTCGAGGACCAATATTCTTCTTGCTCATATAGCATTTTTCATGAAGTTTTTCTGAAAAGCAAACTTACTTTTTTGAAATCGTTGAGATTAAATCTGGAAGAGATTACCAAAAATTTGGTGAATAGCCAAGCACAGAAGCCGATGGAACAAAACAAAGTGAAGAATAGACGTTATTGGTATCGCCGCTTTTATCCTAGAGAATACTGCCGAAAGCCTTATAGAAGAACTCTATTGACCGATAAGCTAAGGAAGTGCGCGTTTATTTCACGAAAGCTTATCGCTTTCAAAGGTTGAAAATATTGCTTCCCTCTGAAGATCAAGTAAGGTTTCTTTCTGAAATCCAAATTTACGCGCTTATCCGGATACGGTAGCCAAACCAGACGTAAGAGATGACAAGTCATGACTAGAAACTTTTCTTTTTAGGTCAACGTCAATACCTTAATGCTGTCACTAGAGACTGTAGAGTTGAGTTGATTTTCGTTCAGGCTGCTATCTCGTCTCGGTCCAGGTTATGATCATTGTGATGGGAAGGACAATGATGTACTGAATTTCATTGATAATCACGATAATCAAAGGGACACAAATCCTTATGTAGTAAGCCAGTTAAAAGTTATAAGCAAAATGTTATTACATCGGTATTCACACGTAAGTGATTGACTTAATATGAAAAATCAATCACTTTTATGATGCTTTTCAATCGGAGGTAGTAACGAATCCCAAGGGTTTGAGAAACTGCAAACTGCTTATCCAATATTTCTTTGTACTCTTATACTCTCTCTTCTTTTCATGCTCCCTTGTTTTTGTTGGTTTGCAGAATCTGTAGTACCAGTTATTCTGCTGGCAAGTCTCAGCTGTCAGCGATCTCACTGTCGCAAATGATTATTAGCCATATTCAATTTCACACCACACAAACAACATTTTCGCTTCTCTCGTTCGTACTTGACATCTCGCAGCCGAAAGGCCCGATAGTATTTTGAGAGATAGACGATTCACTCACTTAAATACTCAAATGATGCTCTTTTCCCTTGGGCTATCATCACTTACATTTTCACTGTCAGTAATGGTAGTGACACATGGGAAGATTCAAACATGGCACATGACATTTTTCACTCTTATCAAATATCACAATGCCCTTCGTCAAGCAATACAATAATTTCCGGCATCCGAACATCAAAGACTGTTGACGACAGCTTTTTCTAAGGTATGGTTCCAGGTAGTATTAGAAGCGAGTTTTTTAAAGATTCGTAACAGTAAATATTGACATTTCACCTTAGCAATCGCAACTGAGCTTCCACTTATCGAACAGCTATCAACCGGACAAGGTACTTGGTTCTTCGTTCAGAGGTTTCTGGCCCAGCTTTCACCAGTATTATTGCTGACCGGTTGAATTCCGCGGATCCAAACTGGGCGTGCCTAACTGGTAAGAGCTTCATTCGCCAACACTGAGAACAGCTCCACCCCCTTCCCGTTCTGCGACTCTGCGACTAGATTATAGACGTGGAATATAGATGTAAATACATAATGTTGTTATAAGTACAGATTGCTAGAACTTATTGTTATAAATTGCAGGATGTTGAACATATGGTGATAAATAGATTACATACATTGGTCGCTTGTGATACGGTATTACAATGTGAGATGTGGGGTGATTTGGTGTGCCGGTGATTCGAGCTATTGTAGTGAAAACGAAAAATAGCACCAAAAAAGCTACAGTGAAGTGTTGTGGTAGAGGATTGAACCAGCAACCTTGTTCCCGACGTACGTATGCCGAGCGTCAAAGAGGAGTGAGACAGACGGTGATTGCCACGCTGAAGTTGAAGTCGCAGTGTCGCAGGAGAGGACGGGGCAGGTGGAGCCGTTCCCATGTAGGCGATTGGAGCCCTTGTTCGTCTAATACGCCCAATTCGGGTCCGCCGAAATCATTCGGTTAAGTTTCATGATGTCTATTTGTGGAAGAAATAATGCTGGCTTTTTTCCGTAAGTGTACAGAATATAATCAGGTTTATTGTTAGTTAGGAGGCGATATACAAAATTTAGCATTCCTATATTCTGATTTTCTGTCAAACATGCGCCTCATAACATTTCTAAGTTCTAACTTTCTATCAAACATACGACTCCATACGGTATGACTTTTCTATGTTTTCAAATAATCCACCTGCAGGTTGCCACATATCGTCTAAAAACCTACGAATTGGAGTGGCTATTGAAACAGTGTGGCATTAGACGCTTTCGTTGGTCTTCGCGTCGTTTAGAAGTTTTATCAGAACTATGATGATTAGAGCTCCAAAACGCTTCTGCCACGCTCAGCATTGTCTTCATTCTCTCGTCCTCTTCGCCTCATCTATCGTATTTAGCATGAGTTTATTGAACTGCGGCCGTGCTCCATAGTGAAACAGCAGTTTGGAACTCTCAAAAAAAAAAAACGAGCACAAGCAGAGAGGAATCAGCGCAGTTTTATCAAAAAAAAAAAAATTCGTGAACGAAAATGGAAATTACTCTTTACGATAAATCAGTAATACTTCTTCCAACGATTAAGGATATCCACAAGTCATTGTAATAATCTCAATTTTTCAACACCAACCTCGACTTACCACCTTGTGTTCAATGAGTCAGTCGAAATTCAGGTTACCTACAAAAATCCCGATCAATACAAGCTGGCAGTGTCGTTTATGTTGGCATGGCCGTATGGTTATCAAAGAGTGATGAGCAGTTACAATTTCACTCATCACATTCAAGGACCACCGAATTTGGGAGCTGGACGTGGATATGCGGTATTCTTAAAATGTCTTATTTGGAAAAGACAAAACCGAAGTTTACATCACTTTGCCTATTTTGTAACTTCTTCACATTTTTGATCCCATCCCTCAATCCCTCTGTTAAATTGGAGATCGTAGACCCTAATCGCTGTCTCTCAGCGTAGCATACAAATGAAAATGTGAGGTTCATTATCATTTTTGGAAACCTACTTGGCGAAGAGCCATTGGATCATGTCAAGTTTTGACATCAGAAAAAATTACTAACTACATTAAATCGTTTTAAGTATTATCTTAATCAAAAACATTTTCCAACACTATACCAGGTAGCGTACAAATCATCCATTAGGTAGGCTATTATTAAGAGTGCTTACAAAAGCTAAAAAAGAATCTCTTATTTTAAACTAGAAACATAGCATAAGCCAATCCACGGTTCATCAAAGTATTTATGTGAGAAGTTGAAAGCATCTCTCGTATTACGAAGTCGTAAATACTAGAAGAATAAAGTACACGTGGAAGTTTACGCTTTAGCTATCTCGCCCTCCTTCCCAAGTATTAAGTTGGTACCAACAAAAGCTCCATTTTTCCCCATCGGGTGCGACAGTAACCCCGTGAGTCCTCATCGATCTAGGAATTCATTGGGCATTATATTTTCATTCTAGGCTTAAAAAAGGCGAACAATCGAGTTGGTGGTCAGTCTGTTGCACGCTTGACATCTTGAGAGAATTAGTCCATAACGGCTCTCGTCCATCGCATGTCAGTAAACCTTTGGGAACGGCCGTTGACAGGAAGCGACTCTTAGCTGATCGCTTGTGCGATCGACTCGTAGATGGAACTTGTTATCTTAACTAAGATGCAGTTTCGTAATGATTTCTAGATTTTGACACTAATAGAAGGGGTAAGGGGGTTTGACTGCACATGGCCCTGTGGTTAGAGGTGCTTGTGGGCACATTTATCGAATAGCCAATAATGCAAATTTTCGCTCATGGCTCACCAAGCCTTTCGTCCCTCCGGGGTCTATGGATCGAAATTAGTCTTGTCTGGAAGTTAAGATCACTAACTTAATGCATTTGTAGACTTATAAAACAATGAGTTCTTTGTCAAAAAGGGAACTCTAGACTGCATGCGATGTCTTATCGTCGACAGGCCATGGTAATCTTTCAATTACCAAATGACTCTATAGAACTGTAGAAGAACCTTTGATGCCTTTGTGTTAGACGGCTACAGATGAAAATTCGACCCTATCCGCTGGACAAGAACTTTTCATAAAAGTTTTGGCATCAATTTAAAACCTTACATGCCTGGCTAGCGCGGTTCGTAGACAGTTTTCTATGAAAAAGTCTTTTTATAATACATCGCGGAAAGAAAAAATTTTTTGTTCAATACACGTGTTTTTTCATTCGATAGCGCAAGTTGCTATAATCCAGCGCTGTGGTTATTTCTTGGAAAGACTGTTTATCTGAAGCGCAACAGGGAAATTAAGATCAAAATCATAAATGCG
The DNA here is from genome assembly GCA_019055375.1 of Parelaphostrongylus tenuis. Lineage (NCBI taxonomy): Eukaryota > Metazoa > Nematoda > Chromadorea > Rhabditida > Metastrongylidae > Parelaphostrongylus > Parelaphostrongylus tenuis. The sequence continues at coordinate 124,477 of JAHQIW010000542.1, read as the reverse complement.
AACAAGGTGTTCATTGGCCAGTTCACAGGGTGCTGAGCAAAGCAGCAAGGTGGGCTGACGCGATGATCGGTCGATTTTCGATCATGTGTACGTGTAAAGAAAATCTCGTAATATCCGGATTTCTTCGAGTCACTGTTGAAAGCAATTAGGACGTCGTGGCCTTTTAAAATCCATCAAGCGATGATAATAATGATTGATTCATCCCTATTCGTGGCAAAAACAGAGGTATTCAAAATCCTTTTGCAGCAGAGTCATACGATTTTTCCGAATTTTTTCTTCGAAAGCGGAGAAACAATTCCTAAATGGATGACAAAGATAGCATTTTTGTAAACCGTCAAAACCTCAAAAATTTATTAGGTTGGAAAGAAAGGTTCCATCGTTTGATAAAACATTCAAAATTTGTCCATATATTCAGACAACAAACAACAAAAACTATTCTTCAGAATTCATGCCATCATTATCCATGACTTTTTGCCAAATCTCCAACTGTTCGGTCGCCCAGGCTTTGTTGATGCGGCGAGCAGCGTTAGCAACATTTGAATGAAATTTGGGTGATCTCGAAAATATTAATTTTTTGAAAGAAGCCTATGTGAAGTGCTGTAGCAAAAAATATCAAATTGCCTTTCACGCGTGACTCGTGCTTCGTACCTCATCACCAGTATTTTTCGCGGGACCGAACTTTTCTCATACCTAGTATTCGTGCGAAGGTGTAAATGTCGGTGATTCTAGCATTTCGCTTGTTTTCTGAAAAAAGTCCTCGTTTATTTTGTAGCGGAGAAAAATGATATTAAGTTTCAACGGCGCGCAGTGTTTGTCGCTTAGGGTATGTGAGCGATCGAAGAACCGCGCAGCACGGTACGTGTGTAGTTTGTGATTTTGTTATAAATCTATGGTTTTTCTTCATTTTGGAAAAAGTTTTTAGATAGAACGATGACTCTGGTACTTCATAATTTTCTTTGTGCGTTTATGCGCTTTTCCCGCATATGCTTGGACGGCTTAGGCTTGAGCTCATTAGTGGATCTATCTGGCAATATAAAATAAAAACGAAAATATCTAAACCCACAGAGCGATGCATCAAACTTTTTTCCACACTTACAATGAGAGAAATCTTAGAATCTGTACGAAACAACGAAAAAGATTCCCAAGACCGACTATCAGTTAAACTCGTCATAGTAAGAATAATTAGTAGTAATTCTGTTCAGCAGTTCCGAGGTGTTAAATATAGTATTTATGGATTACTAGCCATGCAATACAATACACTGAAGTAATGCGGCATAAACAGTACAACAATCGTGGTGTTATATTGTATTGCATCACTAGTATTCAATAAAAAAGAAAACATATTAATTATGGATCGAAAATGAGCCGAAACGAGCCGAGTATAATATCTGCTACATGGCGCTACTACAGGGCTCCTCAAAAAACACGTACGGTGTTGGAATCGCCGAGAATTAGGCTTTCCTTTCAAATGCTTGATAATAGTCATTTGGATATCTCCTCAGCAAAAAAGTGATTCGAATCAAGCGCTTTCAATGGCACAAAATTATAAAAAAAAAAGAAGAAAACGATATATATACCACCAGAAAACTTGTTTTTTTACACAGCGAAATGGTTTTCATGCTGAAACATAAGAAATTTTTCGACATATGGACGTTTTTTTTACAAAAACTGCTTTCATAGAAGTCTTTCAAATGATATTCTGTCATTTAGTAATGACGGTATCCTTTGAAGATCTCTTTTTTCTAAGGCAAAAAACGGTTTTACTAATTTTTTATTGACTAGAAACCACGCAGTCTGTCAGATTTGAGTGAGTAGCGAGCCAGAATGTTGAAGAGCACTGCGGGAAGTCCTTCAAGTGTTTCGACCTTATTTCATCTGAACCACTTGTTTTTCTATTATTCTCTGACAAAATGACGTGTCGCATTACTTGAGCGAGATCCAGTGGAGCAGCATTCATTCCCTTTCATTATATGACAAGAAAGAAATAAGAATTAGTCGGGGAATAGTTACTATAGCTACTTCCCATCGCGATCTTTTATAGGGCTTACTTGCCTACATAAACACTTGTGTAATTTGATTTAGTATATCCTTCCAAACAAACCACCTTGCCAATGTTTCGTTGTTTAGCATTAATGTTGGCTCAGTCCTAGTGATTAGAAAAGAGAAATTCAGAGGAGAATCATGATTGGTTCCAGACGACCTCACCTTCCTTCAACAGCCATGACCAGACTTGCGATCCATCATCCGGATGGGTGTGTGAACATCGTTGGCCAACTATAAGGTCTATTTACATTACAAATTTACTGAATTGATCAGGTTTTCAGAATGTTTCCGTCTTTCCAGGGAAATGGTGAAATTTCGTTCAGCTGTACAGGGAACTGCGGCAGCGAAGGTAAGACGCTTTTCTTGATTGTGGGTTGATTTGCGAAAAAAATGTCTCGTAATTATCATTTGAGCCATCATGTCATGTGCTCTGTTGTTGATTGGGCTGACCTATAGACCGGTACACGTGTTTCGACGTTGACAGTCTCATCACTCGGGCAATACCCTTCGCACTTAGCCGAAACTCTCGGGACGCTCAGTCTTCTATACTAAGAGTGGGCGACGACGAGCATTTCACACTGTATGTCAAGTGAAATTATCAGTGGACATACAGTGTTGTACACTCTATTGACGACTGATAAAACCGTTAAGGTTGAAACACCAGTACTGGGATTATTAGTCAGCCCTTTTAACAGACCACAGACATGTCGGCTCAAATAATAATTACGAGATATGTTGAAATTTTGGTGTGGTCTTTATAAACATTCGAAATGAAGATATAAAAATTATCTCTCATCATTCACGGCGAAAATACTCGAAATATATTATACAAGTGTTAATAGGATCATTGCTTAAATATAAACTATGCAGCGATTCAATTTCCATGCAATCTTTCTAGACGAATTTTTGCCTTTTTTAGAACTCACCGCTGATTTAGCGAAGTTCTCAATACGATAAATTTTTTATTGAACATGCTTGGATATTTGTCAGTCGATTTCATTCTTGAGTGAAGCTGCTTTTCATGTTTGCTTGAATATTAACTCACATTTTTTCAACGAAGGCGGTAGGTGATAGCTGCGAGCAACGCGAATTTGCATGAGGCGCGCGATTTTTGCCACCAAATTAGGGTTTTCCTTCTCCGGCTCAAATAATTATATGTTTCCCAAATCATGTGCTTCTATAATTCGAATGCAAAACATTATCTTCTTTTCACTGCGACACCGCATGGTTCGTGTTAGAAATCAGGTACACTATAGAATTGCTACTCAGTGACTACAAAAGTCTACTAAAAAAGCTCAATTCAGTGAAAAAAGGATGTAAATGCACGTGCACAATACACTGTGCAGAATGACTAATTTTCATCTCGTTTTTGGCGCTAGCAGAAGTACTTTATAGTTATTTAATCACTGCGTAAAAATAGATGCAAGGAAAATTTGGATTCAACAAGGGAAATCTCTTGCTTTGCAGATTTTCACTGGCAATCAACGAATCGCTTTCGCCAGATTGAGGAAAGGATTTTTTGCACTCAATGGAAAAAATGGAGTTTGGCGCAAGTACGTTATAGAACTAGATCAAGTGACGTAAATGATTTGTGCACTGAGCCACCGTACTCGATAACTTCAAATGGAGCGGTTAAGGCAACCAATACCGTGCGCAAAACAACTGCTATAGACACTCGTTACGAATCATTGTGGCTCTGATAAAGACGAAACCGCCGGGACGTTAGTCATAATAAAACTAGAAACTAGAAAATATATTTTTGAAAACTCTTGTAAGTTTCATCAATAAAAGAAAAGTATTGACGCAAATGAGCTGGCATGCAGTGCAGAGAATAATAATCTGTAGAAATTCCCTGACAGAAGAATTTTATTAATAAGCTGTTTTTTTTAATAAGGCAAGCACGAGGGTGTTAATATAATGTTTATTAGTAGTGGCTAACATTTCGGTGGATTTGGTCTTTTTCCTGAGCTTGGAAAACTCAAGTCACTAGCAGCCCAGTCATCCAAATGTCTCCATAACCTCAGCTGAAAAAACGCGGCAATATAAATTTACTCGCGTTGAAACAAAAAAGCTTCTTCATACACAACGTTTTCTATTTCTTCTGTACCCACTGTAAGGCTGGCTCAATTACAGATTTGGTTCGCAAAATTATCCTTAAAATTATCAATTTATTTTGAAAAATGCCACACCACAACTGTAATGAGATGAATTTGATCGGTAGCAGTTGTTCTTTTATATTTGATGTTTAACATTTATTTTTTCAACTTAAAAGAGCCTTGAATGAACAAATAAGCATTATCTGAGGTTTAAAGAATAGCTGGGATTAGGTACCGCTCAATTTTGCAAATTGTCGTATTTTTACTAATCTAATTGATTTTTTGTGGTATACTCAGGTTACTAAATCCTTAACTTTATAGAGTATAGACTGCGGTGACATAGCCGAATTTTTTGCCGTATTTGATTGAATTTCAACGGGGAAGTATTTAGTGACCCTAAGCTGTGTAAATTGCTAGCTAATAGGAAATGAGATTCGATTTTCCACCAAAAAAAATTAATCGCAGAATCTTCTCTACAACGATGCCGCCTGGCAACTACTGTGATCAGTTTGCAGGAAGCTTAGTGAACGGGAGATGTACTGGTGATACGATTACTGTTAACAGTGATGGTATGTTGAGTGATTTCTTTTTCAGATCCGGTTTCACCATATTCTAGAGTTTTCGAGAACAAAATATTAAGAAAGCATACTTTAGATTACGATTTTCTTTTAACCTAAGCAATACCAACCAATACTAGATTCATTCATCACCAGCTCGTACCATGAGCTTGAGCAACGTCCTCGCATTCATCAAAGCTGATGAGTGAGTCGTTTGCCCACACTTGTTCGCCGTTGTTGTTGATCTCATAGTTGTCGTTGTTCGGGTCGAATTCTCACTGCCGCAGCACCGCTCGATTAAGTAATCTTACTGGGGGGTATTTACTTCGTATACAAGGACATGGTCAAGCAAGATTCTTTGTTTAAGCGATACATCAAAAACAATTCGACTCGAGTGATGACAAAAGCGAAGGCGCACAAAAGGGCCGAGCAAATGTCAGAGGTCAACCCGAATCATCGGCTCTGGAGAAGAAGAAAACAAGCGTTCAAATGTTGGCCAAGTATTACTTGTCATGAATCTGGCGCAAAAAACACTGGCCAGAGGTGAACTGCGACGCGCACGTGGTGGTCAATTTGATCACGCGTTCAAGAGTCGTCAAGCATTACATCTCTTGGTAATACCAAATCAGTACAAAACATGTCTGGGAGAATTAGAGCACTCATTTGACACATTGCTAGGCTAGCACGAGTCATTCTAAAGGACATATATGCATGTAATCCGTCCAACGATGGTTGCGTAATCAAATGCCTGGCGCATTCTCCAGGGATAGATCAACTCCGAGAGCTTTCTCTTTCATTATTTTATCAACCTAGTGGTAATAGCGCAATCTTAAATGGAACTTCTATTGACAGTGAATATACTTTACTAAAGATGCAAATGTTGATTGCCACGATGGTCGTCTTTTTTGTTGACTTGTGCTTTCCTTGTGACAAAGTTCCGAATAGTTATTTTCCTAACATCTAACCTTGGTTTTTCATAATCACATACCACCTAATCCGCCCACTCATAAGATTAGAAAGGTTCCGGCTGGCATTGAATACCTCTTTCACTAGTTTTCGCGATATGGTATCTAAAAGTAAAATGTCGGCGCATGGGATATGATCCCCTTAGCTTGAGCAAATGTTCGGAGCATAAAACATGTGCAGCACATCGTATTTCATCACTCACAAATATCCTCACCCCACGATGAAACAGCAATAGTAGGAAGATTGAAAACACAGAAATAGAGAAGGAAAAGTCAACATGTAAAAAAATGACGATATCAGCTGATGAGTTTCCTTTCTATGAAATTTCTAATCATAATAACTCGAAATCGTCCATTAAGGTTCTGCAAATCTACAAATCAAAAGCGGACAAGCAGTGGCTTTCTCAATCTCGTCTCGGCTTGGTAGGCGTTCTTTTCTATTTTAAGCGCTCAATTTTTATTTATCAAGCAAAAATAAAGATTCTCTGGTGTCACTAGCGTTTTTCAGGTAGTGCTAATTTTTCCATCAAGAATCCGCACAGTGGCTATCAAAAAACAGTGATTTTTATCAGAAAGGACACAAATCTAGGTCAATATCTGTTTATTCGAGGCGGATCGTGTCATGCAAATCGCAAAGGTACCACTTTTTCTGATAATTTAAAATAAAGATAGCACTGAATACCGTTAGTACTATGTATGTCGATAATTTGAAACTGCACATCAATATCATATGATTAAGCCATTACTGTTGCATGGCGTATTGCTTTCTTCTCTACAACCTTCAAATATGCACCTTATAACTCAAAAGTCCGACTCTCTGAGCTTCGGCATGAGTAAAGGAATGCAAAATTTTCTACGAATTGTTGTTCTCATCAACTGAAATTTGCACGAGATTTGTACGTCTTCTTTCTCAAAATTTGATGGCTAACGTTCGTCAACCTTGTCTTTATCAGAGCATTTTTAATACGTATAAGAGAGAGGCACCGGCCCTAAGGCACACTATGGAGAAATCATAGATTAAAAATCAAAAACCTTCATCAAAACAAAAAAAAATGTTCATAGTGTGTCACATAATACAGGTGACCTCTCCCTTATAAGTAGTAAGAAGGCTCTAACGAAGGCGGTGTCGCCGAGTCATCCATCAAACTTTGAGAAGGAAGGCATACCAACATCGTGCAAGTTTTAATTTGAGAACCTTATTTCCTGAAAAGTGTCAATTCACGTAGGGCGTCTGCTTGCAAAATTCTATGACAGAAAGTCCTTTCATGCAAAAATTCAAAGATACACATCGTTTTCACGCTTAAAAGCTACAAGCTGAAGTTAATTTTCCCGTCAAAATCTTTTCAGTTGGTCAATATTTTAGTTGACTATCTGACTCACACTGGAATCACTTCTTCTCTCTCATCGATTGCTATTAATCGTTGTTTCGTTCAGTGGTCGTAGAATGATCGTTGCTATTAATAGATATTTCAGCATACCCTAAGGGGTCTTATCAATATAGTGGCGATAAATGTGCTATACCTATCATACACAAACACTACTGTACCATTTGTCTACGCTGAATACTTGTCGTGGAGCCAAAACGATCAATTTCTGGATTTCAAAGGAGCCGAAAAGGAACAAGGTCAGTGGACATTGCTTTCGCCAATCTTCTGTGATCGCAGTGTTTGTTGATCACAGAGAAACATAATTAGCCATTGGCTCGATCTTGCGTACTAAACAGCTATAAAATGCCGCAAGTGTTAAATTGACCAGATGTTCATTCAATCATCTCCACTACGCTACAAATGGATTTGATTCTATGGAGTATCATCAGGAGAATTACTAGTCCCGCATACAAAGCACAATAATAAGCTGTAGAAAAGTTCCGGCTCATTTTTTAAATGTATAGAAAAAATTTATTCGTACACCAATTTACGACTGCTTGGCGATCGACTACTCCTAAACGTCCTTCTCTTCGCTTGTCGGTCAGTTGGTCTCGTTCTTCACGGAATGTCTTAAACCAATGCTGAGCTGTACGGACATTGCAAATAACGTCACCATGCGCTTTGCAGATTTGTCGATGAAGCTCAGAAGAGTTGATACCCAATTTGTAGTGAAAGTGAGGCTGCAGATAAATTCCTTCCTTGAACAATTCTACCCTGAATGCTGTGAAAGCAACTGATACATCGTTCGATGCGCAAGAGAACGAGCTTTGTGACGAGCTTAAATTCGCATAAAATTCATGCGTAAAATTCATTTTCTCAGGCAATACTGCAGAATTGACTATTATATTCCAAACCAACATATCATGTAGTCTTTCAGGGGCAACTTATATAACCCGATACACGTGTTTCGATCTTTGAAGCCTTGTCAGTCGGGTAGTACTCTTCGTCTTAGCCTATTCTCTCGAAGGTCATCATCCTCTTAAATTAAGCAGGCAATGAGTTACACTTTACGCGTGCCGTCAAGTGAGAAAAATAACTATATCGGCAGTGTTGTACACTCTTTTACTCTTGGGTGGTATTTATAAGATGACCTACCGTTCGTTTCGGGCGTTTTCTTGAGACCGCGTCAAATTCCAGTGTATGTGGCATATTTTTGGGCTCAAAAAATATCAGATATATTGAAACTGGAGCGTGGTCTTAGGAAAACACTCAAAACGAACGTTATGATATTTCATGAATACCAGTCAAGAGCAATGGAGTGTACGACAATGCAGACATAATGAATTTACTCACTTTACTTGACGGCACGTGTAAATTGTACGTCGTCGCTTACTTTATGTAAGAGACGGGGACCTCTGAGAAGATTGGCTAAGACGGAAGGTAGCGGTTTAACCGACGAGGCCGTGCATTGGGCTTCATAAGTTATTCGAAAAAGACCACATGATATGTTGGCTAAAAAATAGTCATCAATTATGCTAAATTGAGCGTGGTCTCAAGAAAGCATTCCCAAAGAACGGTGTAGTGCTACAGAACTTTCTCTACAACTTATCACTTCGAGAAAAATAGAAATAAGACAAAGTTTTGCTAACTACATTGTTGAAAGAGTGTTTTGAGTTGCTGAATCTGTCGACTTTGATCCGATTATCATTCCAGGAACGCACAACGGTGAGGTGGCGCTTGGTACACCACTTGTGTACACATCGAACATTTCGACGGATGTTGAGTATCAAACATATAATAAATACGGTGCCGGTTACTGGATGGTACAGTTGCTTGTCGATTGTTCAAAAACCTATCAAGGATGGTTTGAACTCAAAGTGAGCAAAGTGCAATATTTGCTTCATTGACTTCAATAATGATCAGGGACCGACTGGAAGATTAATTTAAACATGTTTTGATTATACTAAACATTTATTCTACTGGTTCAGTAAATGTAACTCTTTCCGTACGTATACATTTTGTAACGAAAACTCGAACACTTCACAAAAGCTGTTCCCTTATTTTTGTCAGTACAAGAGAACTTGTTTGAATTATTTAGTGATAAGAATACACTGAGCGCATGTGGTGCAGTGGTTAGAGGTGCCCTGCGTCGCACACGAGGTCACTGGTTCGATCTCGCGCTCATGGCTCACCAAGCCATCCATCCCTCCGGGGTCGGTAAATTGGTACCAGGCAGGTCGCAGCCTTGTCTGAGAGGATAAGCAGCACTGACTCAGTTCAGCGGGAGGCCACCGCGAGTCATTGTATAGGCCAGATGTGCATTCAATCACCTCAAATGAAGTTGAAAATTGAAGTCGAATGCATGGCGCATCCCTCAGGGATTGATCAACGCCGAGAGCTTTATCCTTTATCCTTTGAGAATACACTCGTCACATAAAGAGTGTTTACTTGCTATCATATGTTTGATTACTTCTTCTATTCAATATTAGAAGGCCTCCACTTCACCTGATCTAATCGATTTCAAAGTCTTTTTTTTTCAATTTCAGGGTTATGCCAAGCCGAACATCGGTTGGGAGCAGAACATCAATCAGCAAGGCTGCACAGGCAATATAGGCGGTTCAGCACCATTCAAATCCATTAACCACATCGCTAGGTGTGGTGCTGTGAACGTGTTTACTTGGGGTGCTGGTGATTGTATAATTGACTCCATATAAATCTGTGCTGTGCTGACTTGGAATAAAATCTTCGACATGAATTTTTTTTCTAAATGAACAGAGTTGCTCTCCTTTATGACAGCAAATGTAGGACGAGGTTTTAATCATCAGCAGTAATAGATTTTTAGTTGGATACTTGCTTAGTGAATAGATTGTCTTGGCTAAGCTGAGTTTCTTTAGAGCCAAATAACTAAACTCTTTCCGTGATCTTCTCTCTTCGCTGAGCTAACATATTGCTCATTTAGCTAACCACAATGATTTGATTATCTCAATCCGTGCCCGCTTACCTTCTTCCTTTCTAAATGAATTTATGTAACCTGTGATAAAAAGAACATAACAGTTACGACGTTCGACATTGATCTGTCCCTGAAAGATCTAACACGTCTTGGATTTCATCAGGCATCACCAGAGGTGACTCAATGCGTTATGGTCTACGGACTTTTTTCGATATCCTGTCGACGTATTCAGTCAGTAATTTTATCGTCTTGGACAGGTCCGGTAAATTTTTTTCGACTCCGGTACGATGGAGAGTTTAGCTTGGTGCACGGTACAACCGTGTACCCTTTTTGTTATAGGGACTTCAAACTCTTCGATGCATGCAGCTCTACCACAACAGCACAGCATTTCGGGTGTGGGATAGTGATGAATGCTGCGGACCCTGAGTCCCCATTTTGTCAATTTTGGTGTGGGTGATCAGTGTTCTGTTTTCAATGATGACGAGGTTTTGATCAGTTTCAAACTACGTGATCCGATCTTTGATTCGCTTCGATGCGCTTGCTACAAAGACTAGCATCGTGAGAACAGCTGTTGTGGAGATTTGACTCAAATTATTGTGGCTCTGATGAAGACGAAACTGCCGAAATATTAGCCATGATTAACAACATTTGCGAAATATCAATAAAAGCAGAATGATGTCGTAAAGCTTTGAGAATCACTAGAGTTCAATTCGCTAATAGTTCAACCTTTTGGTTTTCGCATGTATCATATTTGAAACACCGATTGCCACGTCGTCTTTTGTTTTAATGGGAACTGTGATGTGTGCGCGCTTGATATAACTCTGACAGGCATTTAAAAATTTATTTAGTCATTCGTTCTATTCTACTTTTTTAATTATTGAAAAAAATTTTACACAGTGTGCAGCATTATTTCTAACCCTTAATTCTAAAATAAGTGATTGTTCTGTTAAGCACTGGGAAGAATTAGCGGTGTTTCTGCTACCCTGATTGCCTTATTGAAATCTCTTCACTAATAATCTATCTTGTACTGTTGGAAAAACCTCCTTTAGTGGTGATAGAAATCTATTTTTCTCAAGAAAGTTGGAACCTTGTCGCTTGAGCGCGTCTCGTCGACCGGTAGATCGCACTGCTTGTCGGACGGAAATCAACGTGGTGATCCAGGGGTTCACGTCAACCACAACACTTTTACATTTTATTCTTCGGGATTCTTTTTCCGTGACCATGCAAAAGAAATATTCTGACAAACACGGGATCAGCTGTCGGAAAACTGTCATAAACCATTCACCATATTATTCCATCTGCATCGTGCTTGAAATTCTCAATTATCTCATAGACGCAAAAAAATAAGTTCTGGCGAAATATTACTAAAAATCACTTTAATCCCAACTGGATTTGGCATCGCAGTGTGAAAATGGTTCAGTAAGAGGAGAAAAAGCGACATTTTCAATAGATTTATCCTACTAGTTTCAACTTTGGTGATGTGAAAGCTATGGCACATGTAGCTGCTGCATCTTGTTGCATTGCAACGGACTACGAATGGATGGGACTTGGAAGAAAAGCTGACTATTTTTATAACCAATCGTGAATATCTAGCCATTTGTTTTGCGGCTGAATATTGACAGCGTGAAATTAATTTGAAAAATAGCAAAAAATGTGCGCTCTTCGTCATAGCGTTGATCACTATTTTTTCAAGCTTAATTTCGTAGCACTCAAAATACTTGGAATTGCAAGATGATCAGAGTATCCAGAATATTTATCTCCTTCGTCATAAATAGCAAAGAAACATAAGAACAACATAAGCGTGTTTAAATCAATATGTGCGTATTCATAATAAGTAGGTGTAAATTACATCTTTAGTCGTGGAAACCTCATCCAGTTCACTTCTTTCCCCAGCCACCTAAAAACTCGAATAAATGGTTTTTGTAATATTTCCTCGCTTTTACGTCCGTTTCCACTTCACTTCTGCACGTTCAGTCCAGGGCGATTAAGGTGAAAGGTATTCCATACAAAAAGAAATCAACGTTGTCAAACTCGAAGTCAAATATCACGTGAAAAGGTGAACGTGAAGTGGACAAGAACATCGTTAAAAATTTTAGAAGAAGGAAGGAAAACGCAGTTGAATTTGAGCAAATTGAAAAATCATATCACGCTCACCGAAAAATCCTCCGTGAAATGGACGATATCCGCTGTAATGACCTCCATAGTGACCACCGTGGTAAGGATGATAGTGCTCGTGAGAGTGAGAATGAGAATGAGAATGAGAGTGATGATGATGATGATGATGGTGACCTAGTAGAGTGTCACTAAATAGCTTTACAAAACCTTTTTTAGGTTTTAGCGAGTGCATTTTCTTCCAGTCACTAGAAGTAAGAAGTTTTTGCAAAGAAACAAAATCCAAAAGTTTATTGCTAAAAAGTCATGAATATAATTAGCAGATTGACTGGAAGTAATGCATTTCACTGCGATCTGACCAAAATACTTTGAACACACGTTGAGCCACCCTTTCTAGTTATCAATGAAAGTTTGGCTACATCATAGCTGGTCCACGTTAACTATGGTAATCTTTCGTTTGTACGTCTTTACCAGCGCTTGAAAATTCCAGCGATGAAGATATTTTTCTACAAGATAAACTATTTTAGATGCCTAATGATTGAAAGTGATTGAAAGTGAAAGTGCAAAACCTTGGTACTGGAAGAGGCTTGAACCAGCATTTCACTCGTTGCGAGGCGCGTGCTTCAACCAATTGCACTACCGACGCTGTCATCACTTTGTCAGCGACCAGCAGTCAATGGTTTGGCCCACTAGACGATATCACCATTGAACGCAGTTACGCTGACAGATATCGCATATGTATGTCATCAACAAGAATTTTTTTAATTGACCGCTTTCTAGTGGTAGTGTGATGTGGATAATGCACTTGATTAAAGCACGCGCCCCCGGAAAGCGTGAATGCGGGTTCAAGTCGTGACGTCAAAGTTTTGCACACCACACAACACCATTGAGTATATTTGTGACATACTTTTCTTTCGACTCGTTTTTTGAAAATCTGCTATGACACTTATGCAGTGCAATACAGTGTTTCGGCTTCCAGCCTTCTCAATATTTGTTACATCGCACCACCGCTAAAAGAGGTCAAATGAAAAGATTTCTTGCCGATAACATATCTTAGAAACTATCCTTCTTCAATGACGTATACGAAGTTGGCATGTCTTTATCAAAATCGATGGTTAGTATCTCGGTAATTCGCCTTTCTCATAACCTAGATGTATAAAAAAGGATAAAGCTCTTGGCGTTGATCAATCCCTAAGGGATGCGCCATGCATTCAACTTCAATTTTTTACTCGTTTGAGGTGATTGAATGCATATCTGACCTTTACAATGACTCGCGGTGGCCTCCCGCTGAACCGAGTCAGTGCTGCTTATCCTCCCAGACAAGTCTGAAACCTGTTTGGTACCATTTTACCGACCCCGGAGGGATGGATGGCTTGGTGAGCCATGAGCGCGAGATTGAACCATTGACCTCTTGTGCGACGCAGAGCACCTCTAACCACTGCACCACATGCGCTCTCCTAAATGTATATGCCTAATTAATCATCTGATATTTCTTAGATCCAGTAAAAAATGCAAAAATGAATTCATACTTCTGCCTATCATGTAAAACTCGCTGTTTGACTATTTATATGGACAGGGTCATTGGTGTATTGTCGTACGCTTCGAATAATGAACTTCACACAATCTAGAAAATAAATTTGAATCAAGGCGCCGAATCAGTAATGACGTTCAAGTATTCTCTCCTTCGGCTTATTCCAGACTCTCAAAACATATTGGAAATCCTTAAAAATTTTTCGCGCCGGCATGTTTGACTCATGCCCTGGGATCCTCACTACTACCTCAAAGTCACTGTAAGCTTTCCCGCCCCCAACGTATCTAGAGGAACACTTGTCCGACTTTTTAACTTTCCATCCTATAGATCACCGATTACCGTCCTCGAAGCCAAAATTATTCTAATACAGTAAATAATGATATAGACATTTAGTGGTTGAAAAACGAATGCCACAAAATACTCAAATTTTCTCCAATCTAATGTCGTCTTCACCGACTACTGAGCACCTGCAATTATTGAGCTCCCATTCAGCGAGTTGTGCTGACTAGTGCATTAAAAATAAATGGTCAAAGGCTAAATGTTGAGTAATTTTTCAGGAATGCTCCATGAACAACCACTTGGCGAGTTTGCCCTGTTTTCTGCTTACTTTCGAATGAAGTCTTCAAATAGTTGATCACTATCAACATGAAAGATTATTCTTTAACCTCAGACATAACAAATCAAGGTTTAAACCTGCTCAAAAGTCTATAGATTTAGAATCTATCAGCCTATCTATTGATGATAAAAGTTAGGGCTTGTCATCACTCGTATTCGATTGGATGCTGAAAACGAAATATGTTCCAATAAATAGTCTTGAGCCTTTTAGGGGTTTTGATACGCTAGTGGCTTACGTACGTTATAGTGTTCTCGCACGCCTCATCAGAGCCACATGCCATGCGGCTCACCCTTATTACTTACAACAGCGGCGCCGCAGATGTCCCAAACCAGGTAAAAGTGAAATATCATTGATGTTGCGATTTAGACTAATTTCCAGTCGACGACCCGCAGCTCTTACGATGTATGTAACAATAGGCACTTTTCGGTTATGAGGGAACAAATGAATAGTCGACCTCATGTCCGAGCTATTAACGTGTGAAATGTTTTTACACTGTAAGCCATTCTCTGGATTCTCATTGAAAATGAAGAGATTGTAGGCATGTACGACTTGTCGAATCAACAACTGATGACTCATTTGAAGCAGTGTCATAGTTGTTTAATCTTGTTTTGGTCAGGGGAACATTTCACGCAAATTAGGGGGTTGGCCATGGACCAATGATAGCCTTAAGCCTTGTCACCTCCTTTATGTCTAGGTTGGAAGCTCGTGTTCTTGACCACCGGCCCCACCCTATTGCTCATATGTAAACGACTGCTTCATTATCTGTTCCACACAGAAAAAAGTTCGCAAATGTTCGAAATTGTAATGAACAATCAGAAATGTACATTATACGCGAAGAAGCCCAGGCCGGAGCTGGCTTTCGTTCTTAGCATTCAAATGAAGATTTTAGAAGGCGGTTATAACAGAAAAAATGGTATCGGAAATAAAGTAGCAAAAAAAAAATATTGGCACACCATTTTTCCTCATCCTTTACACATGAAAGCAGCCTTTATCAAAAACATATATCGAACGTATAAAAATGTGCGCAAAGGGGAAGAGGAGAAGAAAAAATCAAAAATACCATTTCTGAAGTCTGCAAAATGTTACTCACTCGGGCTGATTCAAACGGTAGAATTATGCCCTGATTGGTATTTTGCACCCAAGAAGATCTTTCCTTGCTGTACTTCATACCAAACAAAGTTATTAACGGTATTCAAAGGTGCCTCAAAAACGCGTCGTCTGAGAGTTTTGTGGCAGCATTAAAATCTCACCCTAACATCCTGCGCCGTTAGATTGTTCGCAGCCGTCTCCACGATCATTTGAGCAACTCAGGAACTTGCATAGCCTGCCCTAACGGGAGGGATGGGGACTGAATTAGATGGGTCACAATAAATTAATGTCATGCCAAATATGCAAGGATGAACACATTGGTGAACGAGTAGGCATTCACATGAAAGAGCACCAAGATGATAAATTCAAAATTCGACAAGAACACCTCTAGCTATACATACGGTGCGAAAGCATAGCAGTAATGATTGTGGAGTGTATGATCCTGGCGTAGCAGTCAAAAATATCAGCGTGCAAAACTCTCAATGCGATTTAAGCAAACATGAAAAGTCCAAAAACGAATCAGAAGGATGAATGCGTTACTGTCACTCGAGTCATGACACCTTTTCTCCGTTTGGTCTCTTGACTTGATCCATGTGATATAAAATGTATCGATAATGCACCGAATCATGCAAATGGTCTATTAAAGCGTACGTCCAGGCTCCGAAGAAGGCGAAGTAGTGAAAACGTCAGCCATCGAACTACTATTGCTACTTCTACTATTGCTATCACTATTACGATTACCAAACTGGCATCGGCTAATCAAGATAAATCTTTGTGATTTCAATTTAGGATTACTGCTGAGTTTATAGAAGATTCGTCTTTCACATTGATTTGATGGCAATTTATCGATTCTTGAGAGTTGAAAAACTTGGTGTACGGCAACTCTCTGATCGAACCAGAACACGCGTACGAAACTCTATTCTCAATCATTGCGATAGTCGCGAGATCTACATGCCCCATTGAACGCCAAACGCCACGGCCAGGCTACCCGAGAATTCAAGGAGACATGCTCAACCAGCAGTCTATGCCGTTCAAGAAGGCGAAAAAAAAAAAGAATGCTAGGAGTACTGGAATCTGAACAGTGAAAAAAATTGTCAAGACGGACCAAAAAAATTATATATACATATCTGCTAATCTGATAAGTATATAACATGTTGTGAGCCATTAAGGTCTAGGTGCTACACAGGTGTCTGTTTCGTCCTATTGGGACCCATCAGTGACACCCTCGCTCTGTTGAGCCGATCCCCTGAAGCTAAATAATCCTCTATAAAGGAGTCGACACGGAGTAAAAAAAATCACCGCAAGTCAAATTATGGAAATACTTGACACTGTAGTGATCGGTAGTCGAGCTCGTGGCATTTAAAATGAATCTTGCCTCTCCATTCGACCGCTTCTTTATAGACCTTGCTCAAACAATAATTATCTGATAAGGATATTTCAGGCCATTCCATCATCTGACTTGCGACGATTCATTGCTCGGCGTCGATTCCTCCATAGAAGAGTATTGCCACTGATGAGCCCTGGTAGGACGAAAGAGGCCCGGATAGCACTTAGACCTTAATGGCTCAGAACATGTTATATCCTTATCAGATTATTATTGTTTGAGCGAGGTCTATAATAAAGAGGCCGGTTGAGAGTACATATATATTAATATATATATATATATATAGATATAATAAATATATATATATACTCAAGAGCAATCAGCCGAACTTAATCGGGGTGGCGTGTGATTGTCCTGGTACACGACTGTTTAGGAGCCGCATTTTCCGTACACTTTCAGTAACTGTTCAATGTTCAAATCATGGTAATTTGAGTACTGCTTTGCTTTTATAAAGATCTCAAGCGTTCTTAATGCGTTGTAGCAGGAAAAATATAATTATGGTACACACTCAGTTTGCTTTATTTGTTTGGCTAGGATCAGCGGTCGGGTCGGCTTTTCTCCAGATTTTTAGCAGTCAATTCAACTTTCGATAATTTTTGAGCAGACTGATTTTCAGGAATCACCATGTGGCGTTGTGAGGGCAAAAATGATTACGTTTCGCACCCGAGGTACTTAGCCCACCGTTTAAACTATAGAGCGGGGTCTCTATGATTTCATAGAGGAAAAATGAAATGAAAATAGAAGTTAGATCTTATGGAACGATAGAGCAAAGTCTCTTATATAAGCAGAACAAAAAAAGCATGAAAATGTTTCGAAAGAGGAGAAATCAACAGATAAGTGACGATAATCACTCTTTTTCGAGGTGACACTGCAATCGATGCGCTCAACATGATTTGAGAGGCGCACGATTGCTTTACTTATTCACAAATTCCTCTCCGTTTGAAAAATTTTTCAATTTCTTCCAAGATCGCCATGCATCACGAATTTCTTAACGCGTTCATATTCCTTTGGTACGTACATCACGGAGTGGGAGGTGTAGAAATTTTCCAAAAACCATGGACAGTTTCAGAGCTCTCGTTTATCAAGCAGGCAGATGAGCGCTAAAACTCTGTTTATGACCATCCACAAATCTTAATCGTGCAAAAAGGCTTGTCAAAAATGAAATGTAATTTAATTTTCCCTGCTACAGCGCACTAAGATAACGTTTGCGAAATCTTAATGCAGTACGGAAATTGTCAGGATATAGGCCACTTCACGATTATTAAGGTCTAGGGCAGATGAAAAAGATCTCGTTTTGAACGGATCAATTTGTTCAATTCCGACTGCGCCTTACCAGAACAAACTTGATGCCGCTTGGTTACTAATAGCTTCGATATCTTATATCACTGACGGAGTGATAGCAGAACAGGAGCCCGGTAACGCAGTGGTTAGCCGCGCCCGCAGTGGAAGGAACGTGGATTCAGCATCCGACTTGTCACTCAGCATTCTCGAATGTATATATATATATATATATATATATATATATATATAACATCATAGAAGTGCAACAAAAGCTGTAGAATAGAGATTCAATGCAGATTTTTTCCTATTAAGTGTAAATTTTGAGAAATGGCGCAAGAAGTTTGAAATTACTTACCCCACCATTGCGCTGACACCACTGAGATCAAGCAGGCTAGTACGAGCAGTAGAATTAATCGACTCATGTTTCAGACGTTCCTACAAGTGGTAAGTGACAAGTAAAGTCAATATTTAGTATAAAACTAATTGCGAAGCAAAAGGTAAAAATTGATGGCATAGAAGTGAGGAAATTATTACTTGAAACAATATCAAACTGGTAGAGATTGAACAAGCATCGAATTAAAATAAACATTTTCTGCATGCCTTCATTTTTTCACTTTTCACCACAATGTCTTATTGAGTTATTCTCAATGAGCTTTATGAAACAATGGAGAACACTGATGTGTTAAAGCTAAGAATGAATAGTTCCCCTCAATGAAAAATTACGCGCACTGTAGCATGCTGCGTATTTGACGGACACGTTGCAGATTTAGTAGAGTTTATTTTGTAAAATTCTAAAATACCTAATTAGGCTCGTTTCAACATTTTCAGCGTAGAAAGCCTGATAGTTTTGTGTGTCCAATTGTTTAAAGTTATTCATTTCGAGAATGTGCTTGGTTGGTAGAAACCATAAATTCTCTTATTCCGTCCTATGTGAGAATTGAGAGCTTCTGGGCTTGTGCTGACCTGGTAGGAGAATGAACCAGCCACTTACGGTGTTCGTCATCAGACAATAATTCATGTGGCATGATAAAGTGCCATGCATAAACCATGCGATGGTTCAAAAACAGGCAACTACGATAAATAAGAAGGGAGATCAGTGCTGATACAAAACACGACAATGTATGATAAAAGTTAGCGAACCATGGCAACTCAGGGCATTACAACGGAGCGATCAAGTAATCGCTTTATATCACTGCGAAAAACGAGCGTGCTGATTGGCCATGAAGCGGATCACTCTCTCCAGAAAACTTGTTCGGCAAAAGACAGACACCTACTCGCTGAACGTTGATCAAATCTCGCTAGTAATTATCACTTTACTATAATTATCTAACTTCCTTCCTCCTTGACATCTTCGGCAAACTAAGGAAGACCGTGAGCACGTGAAAAAAATTCCAATGAATTGTTTACATGAGTCACTTACGTTTTGTTATTACACGTTTTTCTTCTCTCTGAGAATGCGAAAACCGTACAATAACACACACATGGTCGACCGATCCAGCCTTGAGCCACATAAAAGTGGTGTTTGCTAGATGGAGCTCCTTTCGATCCGCAGATAAAGGTGTTAGTGATGAGAACGTGCACAGTTTTCACAAGAGCTATTCTAAAATCAAAAACTTTTCGTTTCGAGTGTTTTCTTGAGACTGCGCTCTAATTTCAACATATCTTATGATTATTACTTGAACCAGCATGTCATATGGTTTGTTATAGTGCAAACTTATATAGGGGCTGAGCGCCCCGAGAGGACTGGCTAAATACGAAGGGTATCACCCAACTGATAAGACTGTCAAGGTCAAAAACACGTGTATCGGGCTCTATAAGTTTGCCCTATAACAGACCAAATGACATTTTGGCTCGAATAATAATAATATGTTGAAATTGAAAACTTCGTAAATGGTAGACGGAAGGCAACGGCCGACTGAAATACGTAATGATATCGACACGATATTTTATACATATATATATTTATTTATTTATTTATTTATTTATATTTATAGTGCATATATAGCATATAAAACGCATATATATATATGTATGTATATATATATATATGTAGATATAGATATAATGCACATACATATTGCACTCTTTGTTTTTTCACTCTAACTGTCTCATCGTTGTTAAGCGTGTTTAAAAAATTCAATGTTTTATCTTTTTTTCCTCACAGGAAAAAAAAAACTCCTAAAAGAAAATTTTAACCTCCTCATTCAAACTGCCGTATAAATTAGTACTGAATGAAGCTATAAGCTTTGCATCATCAAAACAAAGTTAGTTTTTAATAAGCCAAATAATCATTTTTGAGCCACGCATGTTATGTGGTCTGTTAAAAAGGGCTGACTCACAGAGCGCGGAACACCTGTTTCGATCTTGCGATCGCGTCAGTCGGGCAGTAACCCTTTCTGGTCTTTTGCCAATCCTGTGTGGGCGCTCCAGCCCCCACAACTAAGAGTTAGCGACTCAAACATTTTACACTCTATGTCCAATGAAATTAACACCGAACACAGAGTGTTGTATACTCGATTGCTTGTGGCTAGTATATTAAATTGGTTTTAGTTCATCATTTCGGAATGACTAACAATTTATGTTGAAGGTGATATAAAAATCTTGGGACAGGTATCATTAACCGATGAAACGGCTCAGCATACCCAACAGGAAGGTTATTAAAGTCGTAAGTAACCAAAGATGAAACAGGGCTCCACTTGGGTGTAGTTTAATGGAACGAGTCGTCTCTGATGCTATAGTGATACTTAGGCGAATGATCAAAAACTTACTAGAAGTGACCATTACAAAGGTGCCCAACGTATCTCTTTTGTTCATACTAGGGTATAATAAAGAACTGTTTTTTATTTCCGAGTAAGGCTACGACATTCAGCAATGCACCAGTTCATTGGATTCCATTCAATGAGACCTCGAAAGTTCATATTCCACAAATATGAACGGATATGAACCACCGATTCAGATCATTCTGCCTTTGACGATGGAGACAATAGATCACTAGCCGAAAAAAAGTTTTTTTGAACAACTTTCTATTTGCATATTAATGAAGCAGAACGTTCACATTAGAAGCTTACCCGATTGCGAACCAACAAGTTTACCAAATTTTCAAATATTTTCTAAATTTTCTGCAGTTTAACATCCATGACGCAGGAATTTTCAGTGACATGTCAAGACTTTAATTTCGACAAATTCACTTTTACGAATTCGAACTTTGTCGCCAATGAACGTTGAAGCCATGCAACCATTAAGGGGCAAAAAGTGCGATATCATAGCGAAACCTTGCTATTCGACTGTTTTTTGAGACATCGCTTGAAATCCAAATAATCTGATAGCATGTTTTGAGCCTTCCAAAGGTCTGGTATGTCTAGCACTTGAAGTATCATACCATTCCTGAAAGATTTAAAATATTATATATAAATAATATAAATATATTAACAGATTTCATCGGATTTCATGTGAGGTCTCAAGAAGTAGTCAAGTAGAAAGGTATTGCTATTTGTTTTATCAGCCATCGAGTAATCTACTGTTACTGCAATGTGAGGTGATCTTCTCACCTGGCATAGTTCTATATAGGCGCCTATTTTGTCCTATTCGAACTTATCAGTAGCACCATCCCTCGGTTCCGTCGATCCCTTGAGGCTAGATAATCTCTAAAAGAATCGACGCCAAGTAAAAAATAATCACCATAGGTCGGATGACAGTATTACCTGCCGCTGTAGTGACCGGCAGTCGAGTTGGGGCTTTTATAATAAATCATACCTCTGCTATCGACCGCTCTTTTACAGACCCGCTCAAAACGAAATAATCTGATAAGGATATGACTTGCTTTGAGCCGATAGTTTAGTCCTGTATAGGCGCCTATTTCGTCCTATTGGGACTCATCAAAGCACCCTCCCTCGGTTGAATAGGCGCCCATATAGCAATAGACCTATCGGCTCTAAACAAGTCATATCCTTATCAGATTATTTCGTTTTAAGCGGGTCTGTAAAAGAGGGGTTGATAGCAGAGGTGTGGAATGAGTTTAGAGTTATTTGAACGACAAGATTTTGTGTAGTATTCTACTGCCTCTGACCAAAGGGTGGAAACTACTCAAGTTCATTTTTCTAAAAAAAATGCTTACTCAAAAATCGTTACATCGTGTGGTTTAAGCATGAATAAAGTTACAGCAATGCAAGACGCCTAAATACTTCAATTACTAGAATTGGAAAGAAAGTTCTGGGGAATCCAAAAGCATGAGATCACTCCCGTGCATGTCATAGAAATATTACAGTTTCTTATGTGGGATTTTTCCACTGAAGGCTTAGACATTGTTCGTCTTTATTTTGAATTTGTTACGAGCCTCCGTCGTGTCCAACGATACAATCGGAGTTCGTGTTTTATTGAGTCATTACTAGAGAAAAGGCCTTTCACAAAGAGCTGCAGTCGATGATTAACGAAGGTGAAGGGAAGGGGAAGGCACAATAGACAAATTGGCTGCTGGATGCTGGCTTCAACGCTTCTCATTGCCGGAGATCTTGATCTCGAGGGCAAGCATCGTTCAGGCAGGTCCGATTTGATTCGTTCAATGAAGTCGAAAAAGCATGTCAAGAGTTCTTCTAAAGTCGAAGAATGGCACTACGACCAAATCCGAAACTTAGCGGACCGATAGCAGAAAGTCTTGGAAAACGATGGCCCTTTTTTGAAAAAAGTTATTGTTAATTTCATATGGGATCGATTCATAAATTTTCAATTTCATACAAGCGTCCCAGAACTTTCTCTCCAATCTACTATCAAGCAATTTTGCGAAGAGGAATCAGGTTCCAATCCATTAGAATTAATGAGAAATTCATTGGATCCGGAATATATCAGCTGTTTCATACTTCACTGAGATTTCATTTTCATCAGGTCCCGACCACGTGACGTCTGTACTTTTGTCAGCAGTGTTCGACATACGCCCATGTATATTCGATTCTCTGACATCATCAATCCCATATATTTGAGCATCAAATGAATTCCGAGATGTTTATCGACATTTACGGTTACTCACCCACGGTCCGTGTCTTCTCACCAGCATATCTGGAATTGATCGGTATGTTAGCGTTCTCTCACCGTTGAATCCCTCAACGACCCAGAAGTACATTTTGTCATGGGATGTTGTTCACGCTATTCGTAATTGAGGTGATGTTGACATGAAACTGAGCTCGCTGTTAAGTGATTTTGATGGTTTTTATCAGTTGCCAACCTCTAAAATAAAAAAGAAAACCTCTATCGCAACCTTCATTGAACCTCGGAGTGAATGATCGGCATTCTGTTTTTATGATCAGTGAACAGAGGTTGTTATAAAACTTTATTGCTATGGCTAACGACGCGGTCGTCTTGCTTTCATTGGAGCCAAAATCGTTTGAATCAAGAGTCCATAGCAGCTGTTCTACTTGCAATACCGATAAAAGCAGAATATTGATCTTCCACATCGAGTCTCAATGAAAGTCGAATCTGAAAATTTGCTTCCTCAATCATTAGCTAGTACTAATCCGACTACTGCAGCATGGAATGCGACCGAAGAGACACCTATATCGGTTGAATTACCCAAGGACCATCCTGTTTCGTGGAAAAAACTACAGAATAATACCCGGTCACTTCAGCATCGTTAGAATCTTCCAGAAAACGGTAACGATAAGGAGATGTTTCTCCATTCCTACGGTGAATCAACTTCGATTAAACCGATGACACTCGATTCATCTAGATGCGACGCTCACCAAGACTCACAACGCAGGAAGCCCAAATGCTGTAAATACACGGCTTCAATTATTGTGGCTCTGATGGTGCCGAAACAGCGAAAACGTTAGTTTAATGATGAAGATTTGGGCAAACCTGATGTCAGCCATCAACAATGCAGATTAATTATCTAATAGAGTCAATACATTTCCAATGTTTTTTTTTACTCTGTTTCACGGTTACTGTTATTCCTAGTATTTTAAAACAATAACCATTTGATCTGTAATGGTGTCTACCCCTCCAGACATCCATAAGCTAAGTAGTAATGGTTGCCAATGTCAAACAATTGTCGAGGACTGACGCCAGCTGCTCTTGTGGCTTACGCGGGATTGATTCGAATGCGAATCGGTAAAAAATTATGCAGTTAACTCAGCTGTTGACTGAGTGATCCTATGTATTTTGGATCCTGAGGTTTTTTCCCAACTTTCATTGTTATTGTGATTGCTCATTCGAAAGCAGCTTCTTTGAAATTGCTGTTGCGTTTTTTGATTAATGATTCATTAACTGTGAGACAAAAAGAAAACTTTGGAAATTCTCTGCAACATGTTTTACCATTGAAAGCTTCTAATGAATAAATAGGTTTATAATCACGGTTCAAAAAATTGGCGCACCTAGGATTGTTCCGTATTACACCTAGCGAATCAAAGACGAATCTCTCTCACATATACAATCATGAGTCGGTTGGTCACGAGGCCACTTGACGCTCTCTCAGATGATGCATAAGCGGAAGTGACGTGAACACGGAACAAGAACGGCCGAGTTCATTTCTCATACGCCTAATGTGATTTCAAGGAACGGCCCTCCTATCATTTATGCGCCTGGTCAACATTTGTGTCCTCTGCGCACATAGTCAGGAAAGCGTTCAGTATCCGGGCTTTCCCACCGAAAGCTGAAAGGAGTCTCAGACGAGAGATTTGGCGCTATTTATATCCAATTCTCTCAGTGATGATATCTCTTCAATAAACCAATCGTATCTACATTCTTCAAAAAATTCAGCTCAAAAAGCAAAATGGTAGTAGATTGAAAAACAATCCAGACTGTGCTGTTCTTTGTTATGTCGAAGTTGGCCTCATTCAGTGCTGAAGCTATCCTCAATTGTCATATTCATAACTACTCTTTGATAGAAATCCCCTTATATGCGAACACTACAGTAAAACAGTAGTAGCTCGGCGCTCGAAAACTTAATCTACGTGCGCACTTTTAATATCAAATAACAGGTATTTGAAATAAGATATCAGTAGAGTTTGGCGGAATGGTCTCGGTGAAACTCACGTGAAATCGTGGTTTTCACTCAGTCATGGTAAAGTTGCTTCTTTACACTACTAACTAGCCTTCAGAAGCGTCATTAGATTGGCAGCTCGTTGTTGGCGTAGTTGTTGCGTTGTGATTCGATGTATGAACGCTGTTTAGGTGAGCATATCGCTGATCATGGATATGGAATGATTGCTCTTGCAAACGATACGGGTACCGAAATTCTAGCGGCAATAAACGGGAAATCGGAAATTCGATTAATAAACACAGACGATAATTACAGGTGTGCTTTGTCATGACATTCCGGTCGACCGGAGCACCAACCTGTTAAATACAATTTTTTTCGTTTAAAATATATTTAAGCCATCAATTTATTGTTTTTACACATATTTTTTGTCAGAGTTATTCAAATAAAATGCCAATGATTTTCTGCTAGATTCATGTCATTCTGTATAGTGGGTGAATGCATTGATAACACATACGGATTCATTTAATAGAAACTTCACTTCTTCCATCCTCACTTACTTCTAAATTGTCAAGGTTCTTTACAGTTGCTTATTTTCATGATTCGAAAAATTTAATTCGGAATCACAAATGTTACTCGAAATCTAGTTTTGCTTGGGATTTACCAAGCAGTTGCCACAATAACTCGTAAACTCCTATTCATCGGAAGAAGGTCGGCCACCCTGAGAACAAATTTTGTCCAAGATGGAGGCTATTCGTGGCATAACCGCACATACGGAATGAAACATCAAATCCTTCTTCAGCCTGAATGCAACGGGTCACGTTCCCTTTTTGATTGAATACCGTCCATGACGTACCGTCCAATCGTAGCGTCTCATTAAAGTCAGTACTATTTGATCAATATAGTGTTTGATAAGAAAATAAACCTCTCATACCGATTCTACTCATAGCAAAATCTGAAGTAATTCTTACACCGTTGGCATGAATCTAGAGTTTTAAAGGAAAAAAAACAAAGTGAAGTAAACGTGATTATATATGACATGATTTTTGGTGCACCATTGCGCTTTTTTTGTCAACGAGGTTTGATGTCATTGATAATCGAAGATTTTTTAGGCCTTGTAGCCTTAGCCTACCTTCTAAATGGGCTGGTACCACTTCTCCTGAATGGTTTGATTATCTATTAGCCGGATGGAATGCTGCTGTGGAACGATTGAAGATCGAAGCAATTGGCTTTGACATACTTGTGGAAGGTATGTGAAGCGATTCGAAAAAAAAATCTCGACTAATCGATCGTTTGGACTTACTTCGGTGCTCAGAAAATTCAAAGAACGAGTTCCTTTTTTAGGCATCAAGAGTTAATTTTTAGTTTATTAACCCTTGAATCCCAAATGCTTATACTTGTGCCCTCGTTCACCACGTCGCGCTCCGCGTGGTGGGAATTTTGTACCTTTCTGTGCTGCAATGGAAATATGGCAGTTTATTCGGTAAACTGAGGTTCGGGGTATCGCGGCCGAGTAATTGTGATGCTCGTTTAGGCGCCGAGGAGCAACCTAACCCCCCCTACACCCTTAGTGGTCAACCGGTATTCTTTGACCGTCAAAGAAGAAGTCAAAAGAAACGAACTTGTTGCTAAAAGTACTGGGAACAGCACAGTGAAAAAAAGGCCATGAAGACGGATCAATAAGAGTGCCAAAAAATAATTGAAGTTCTGAATGGATCATCGTAAAATCATGCAATACCGCAGAAGAGATTGTTGAAGGGTGTTTCAGTGTAAAGAACATTCATTTTGATCTACATTCTCATAGTCATCCGATAGCTTGATAAATGACGAGTTTGATACAAAGTTTCATTTGAGAGATGATCTTCATACACGTTTTATAACGAATCAAAGGTAACGTATTGTCTTCGTAGTGGGCGTTTCAATTTCATATGGATTTTTTGGTGTTACAAAATAAAGTTAATTCTAACTTTGCCGTTACGAAAGAATGGATTATATTCGATGAACTTCTACGAACTCATTTTAATGAAAAGAACGCTCAACTGTCTTCCCCCTGTCAGCATGTTTAAGCCTTCGAAATTCAAAATTTCATTAGAATGCTATCATAATATCATTGTAACGCGCTGCCTCGCCACGCGATCCTATTGCCTGCGGTGTAAAAAATCAACGTGGGATTCATGGGGTCTAAACATATCCGCACATACCTATGGTGTGCTGCGGGCTGACCCTATTGCTTCGTATCTGTTGGTCATGACACAAAGATGAAGTGATTGCAAAGTGCTCGACATCGACGCAGTAAGAAAACAGTTTCATCGAGTAAGTCCTGTGTTTAGTGCGGAAGCTCAGCTAGCTGATCATTAGTGAACCCACCCTCTCATGTGCAGAACGCAGTGGGATATACGTAATTCTTACTAATACTTTTTATCATTGGCACTGCTGTTACAAGTTATTAATATCTCACTTCCCCACTAGGTTTGTTTACTTACTCATTTACTCACTTTGTGGGAAGACCGCTTTACTACAGTTTAGCAGGGAAAATATGATCGATTTTCAACTGTGTTGTCTGCTGGCTGTAGACTCGATACGACGTTCCGCGGTCGGCCGATCGAAATATATTGGCGTGTCACATGTGATGCTCAATTTTTGTTGTTCTTTCAGAAATTTTCTCCGCTTCAATAGCAGCTTTAGATAAAATGTATGTATCTGGTACTACAAGATTTTCCCTACACGTTCATGTGCTTTCTATGCTTTCAGCGAAGTGATAGATAAAACAAGCGGCCGATGTGAAGTAATTTCAATTTTTAATGCTACAGCGTTATAGAAAGGTATTTTTAAAAATGGAGCACATAGCATTGTAGCCAGAGATCTGAGCTTTCGAATGATTGCTAACACTCTTATGAGAATCTCTTGTCCAGCTTAAGGCTCGTTTTTCATCCCTTGCCGTTTAGAGAAAAAGAGTCTGTACCTCACCTTCATTCGCGTTCCGAAAGCCCTCGACATTTTTACCATATTTTATTCACCTTTCATTTTCTTGACTTTTTTTATCTTCTATGTTCATCACATAACCAGCCCATTCACTGCACAGACACTTATGGTAACACAATTCTAGAAGCTATATTATTATTATTCAACAATCGTAACAGCCAACTGGAATCGTTTGAGGCGATGCTTCATCAATGCGCCATAACTGGACGCCATTCATTTTGATGCTAAGCATTTTCTTTAAAGTGACTTTTGGCATTCAAACAATTGCAAAAATTACAAGCTTTTCAGGTTCTATCCCGGCAGGGCTCTCAAACATTTCGTCCATGATTTGTGCCGCTGCATTGGCTACATGGGCTATTTACACTGGGCAAGGTCTTGAGAAAATTTGTCGGTACGTGTTCCGCTCTGAGTAGATAAGTTCTTTTTCATGTGAGGTCACACATTATGTGGTGGTAGACTATACAGAAATGAGTTCGCAAACACCGATACTCACATGCGAAAATAAGTACACATTACATCCATCAATGACAGTTTTTGTCATATTATATTGCGCCGGAGCGCATGTGGCTCAGTGATTAGAAGTGCCCTGCAATAAGCACCTCATCATTAGTGTGATCTCGGGCCTCGGTCTCGCCAAGACTTTCCATTCCTACCGGGTTGGCAATATACCAGACTTTTGTACGAGGATAGTAGCATTGACGGTATACAGTGATAGGCCACCGTAAGTCATTATAAAAGCAAAATATTCATTCATTTAGTCCCTATGACACTTAATGAACCTGAATGCATGACACGTACCTCAGAGATTGATTGATGGCAAAAGCATTATTCCTCAATCTTATATTGGTTTTGTGCTGTAAAACTAAAACGGGTCTTATGAAATCATATAAATAAATACCAGGCGTGGCTCAAATAATACGACGTCGAGTAACGTTATGGGGGCAACCATTTCCGTGCTCAAAATTGGTCACAAACCCGGAATAGAACGGTTGAAGCATTTTCTCATCAGATCTGAGATTCCGGAAGCTTTCCGCTGTTTCGCATTTGATAAAAACACTAAGCGAATTTCCACATTATTTACCATTTCATCGTGAGTGGGTGGTATTGAGTTGCAACCTATAGTGGGAGTCCGTAGCACACCACTAGAGTTTCAGCAGCTGAAAAGGGTAATTATAATTCAGTTCGTGAGCACAACCAATAAAAATCCACTTCACAAATGTAATGCCCTTGCTTCCTCGAATTAATGGGTTCCTATGTAGGAGCATTTGGGAGCAAAATAGCGATAAAGTTTACGACTGGTCGGCGCGCTGTCTAGGAAAATTCGCTTATCAAATATCTAGGGAACTTCACTTCATGAAATCTTTCAGCAGTGGATATGCTTATCCCACAATGAACTACTTCTTCATGAAACTGGATGACGCTGCTCAGCTTATACTGTGATGTACGTGGAGAGATTCGTTTTCATGCAAGTAAAATTAAGCTTCCATCATTAAGACCACAAAGGAAGTGCCCCATAGTCACCATCTCAGCCTTAACATCAAAACTGGAGATCCAGACAACACAAAGATCTGGAAATCTAAAGTATCTTGCACAACCATTCCCTGCATAAGTTACGAGGAACTTGTGCAATGATAATACCAATGTGAAGCATGCTCTCATTGGGTTGTGGTGAAGTACTAATTAGCACAACAAAATTGAGCAAAAATCTTTAGCGAAGAATTGGCCAATATTTGTGCTAGCGCTGAATGGTTTATTGGAAAACGAGGAGAAAAAGCAGTTTATCTCACACAGGTGATTCTTGGATTGTTTCTGATATATATGTGACACTTCCTATTCTTTCTTAATCTTCTAAGACTTTTCAAGTTAAGGTTATGTATAAATTAATTTTCTGTAGCTATTGGGCAGTGAAGACATGGCCCTTCGCTTAGATTATTTCCCCCTTCGATCAAGACTAGTGAACATTCCTCATATTGCAGTATTTGACGTACTAAATTCTGGAGAAGAAGCCAAGGCAAGTGATATCTTTTTGAATTGAAAGTAAACCACTTTGTTATCACTTACTAACATTTTCCTCTTGTTTACTCCTTCTCAGAAAAGTAAAGAGGCAAGAAGGCTTGAACTACTGATTGCTGGTTACAGATGCATTTTTTTTGATGAAATGGAACTCAAAGATAGTGCTAAAATCAGGCAATATCAGTATGTAGGCTGCTAATAGACCATCGCCTGACACAATTAATTCTTCCATTACTCAGGACCTTCCGATAGCAAAATAATCGAACTGACGAATCTCAGTGAAATTTAACGTAGGAAACACTGTTGTACACATTGCGCTTTCATTTTCCCCAAGTGACTAAAGTAGCGTTTAATACCTGGGCAGCCCATACTCATAGGTGTAAGCTGAAAGAATTTTTTTGATTGTATACTAGTTCTGCAATCACTGCCCATGGAAGAATCTGTTTTGAGACATTTCCAGTCCTTCTATGCAACCATTTTCCGATAACTGTACATTAAGAGATTATTTTCTGTTTTATGATGAGAATTTTTCTAAATCAGAAACAAATTTTGCGATCGATCGAGCAGCTGATCGAGTACAGAATAACAATGAGCGCAATCCAAAAGATATCAAAAGAACCATCATCTTAGTACATTGCTTTGTATGAAGACGTACTAGAATATTAATCTCTCCTGGTGTTGATCTAGCCTCGAAAATGACTATTAAATCAAAATGAATGAAGAATTGGTTGCGTCAGGGGCAAAAAAAATAACAAGCTTTGGGTCGAAATTACCTGTTTATACATCAGTTGATTTGAAATAACTCATTTCCATCTGTTGACAATGCATATGCTAGAAAACTCATTCAATTATGTTACATACGCCAAAGACCATCTAACTTTTCAGGCTTCATCGTTACGTCAGCAACGTCTAGCCGAAGGGAAAATCGCTGGAAAGGTTTATATTGCAATAGTCAAAAATCTTTATAAAGCGATATTAGTTGTTCATGAAAAAGCTATTCTCCTCTTTACAGGTGTATAATCTCCAAATAGAATCTTTAGTAGCAATATCAAAAAGATTGCAACGAGCACCTAAGTTTAATCTAATGTTTTCAAATTCTGAACCTATTTTATATTGTGAAAGTAACTTCATAAATAAAACGCACTAGATTCTGATAACGCTGATCCAGACAGGTTGGAAAGAAAGTTTTGGGGCACTTGTAGGAAACTGAAAATTTAAGCATGATTTCCAAACAAAATCAATAATAGCTACTCTTTAAAACGGAAACCATCATTTCCTAGGCTTTTTGCCTTCGGTCCGCCAAGTTTAGAATCTGATCGAAGTAGCATTCGTTTGATTCCGCATCAAAGAACTCTTTACATGCTTCTTTGACTTCATCAAACGATTCAAATCGGCGACCCTTAAAAAGTGTTGCTTTAATTGGAAAAGGCCAAAGTCGGATGGAGCGCAATCTGGACTATATGCGGAATACGGTAGAACCTCAACTCCGTAAAAGTCATCGAATATGTCTTTGGCCTTTTTGAGAGTGTGCGGTCTGACAGTCTTGTTACATCAAAACGCGCTTTTGGTAGGACATGACGGAGGCTTGTATCAAACTGAAAATAAAGACTAATAATATCTAGGCCTTCAATGGGAGAATCCCAAATAAGGAGCTATAATATTTTCATGATTACCTAGAAGCTACCTCATGCTCATCAATGTGCCCCAGAACATTCTTTCCACCTAGTAATATTTTTTCAGTTATTACTGAAGAATGCTGGTAAAACATGTTCGAGCCTCCGATTGAAAGATGTACAGGTGGTTATTTAATCAACTAAGTCATTCCCTTTTTTCCCATTCCACTTTGTCATTTTACCACCAAGTTCATTAAATTCTATTAAGGAAACGCTTGGAAAAACTTTGGAAGAAATGATAGAGTTGTGCAATTCATTACCGGAGAAGATGAATCGCGATGAACTGATGAAGTTGTTCGACATGCCAGATCTCAACGAATGGACCGCAGAAGTAAACTATTGTTGGTGATTTTCAAATTCCGCATTATATACAATGAAATGAAATTGTTTTTATTTTAACCGCTTCTTTTGCGGTGGTCTGATGTTATATATATATATATATATACCCAGTATTATAAAATGATCTGCAAAACTTTAGCTGCAGCCGGGACTAGAACCCTCTCCTCCCTCTTTCCGGAACGGAAACGCGTGCTCTATCCGTTGCACTACTGACGCCCCTTCTGCACATCGCTCTTTCTACGCTAAAGCGCACCTATCTGTCAAGCCGCCAGCCGTCAACGGCCTGGCTCGGTAGTCGGTCTCGACATTGAACTCAGTCACGCTGACATATATTGGGTATTATAGATCAAATGAAATTGTTTTTATTTCAAACGCTTTTTTTGCGGTGGTATGATGTTATAGATATATACCCAGTGTTATAGAGTGATTGTGCAAAACTTCTTCACGGAAAGAGTGAGGTGCGGACTCAAGCCCCGCCTGGCGCTAAAGTTTTGCACATCACTCTACAACACTGGGTACAATTAAATGAGCTATCAATCTTCTTTCCCCTCTCCAATTTAATCATAACTTTTATAACAACGTCAATATTCTTCTGATAGATCAATTTGCGTTGAAAATAAGCTATATGACTTGCAGTTTCACTTAGGATTGGACTATTTGGCCTAGCATCTTACATTTTAATAGGTGCGGGGCTCCTTGTTTGCTGTTTTGGCGAGGTGGTAGCCTGCTGTCTCTTCGTTGGAATTTACTTACTAATCAACTTTCGAACGGAAATATAGAACTCTACCGTAGCTTAGGTGAGCGCGCTTGAAATGGTGAAACAAATGGACGCCGTGAAGAATATAACATGACGTATGTAATCCATTCATCAATCGTTTGTTCGTTATTGTGGATCCACATTTCGTTATAGGAGCGGGGTGCACTTTCTGCTCTCCAAATTCACAAATGAATCACGTGTGCGATGAAAACTCCCTATGATATTGACCAAAACTTCAGCATTTATTTGCTTTTTCCGCTCTTCATCTACTCTATTTCTTTCCAACATAGAATTACAGTGGTATCGTTCAAGCTGAGATCTACGGCACGTCATGTATTCAGTGAGGCATTACGAGTGGATACATTCGAACGTGCTTGCGAGGCACGCGACCTCTTCACAATGGGGAGGATTTTCAATGAATGCCATGATAGTTGCAGCAAAGTAAGTAGAGTCATGTACACTTTTCACATCACTATATATAATTTCAAAATCATTCAGTCTTAACAAGCCACATTAGTTAATAATCTAATAACTCATGTGGGACACGATTGAGTTTCTGCCACTGTCGCCACCGCTTAACAAAATTCATAGTAAGCCGCAACAGCTTGACTTTGAACCATGAGACCCCTCTTATTAGCACTTCGAACTAGATGCCTACGAATAGCCCACGGGTTTGTGCAGTGTGGAGGTAGATGTGGTTGTAAGGAACTACTCGAATTTCAGTGTTAGGCCTAGTCATTGTAAAAGCCCACTCCACCATTGCCATTGTTCAAGAATCACGAGTTCGTAGGCCTTTGTTTTCAATGAGATGTGGGTGAGTATATAAAATATACACATGCATAAAAATACAGTGATGGTATGATCCATACGGCACAGATTAGGTCATAAATTGAACCCATATTGGTCTCGAGGCAAGTAGGTGACCGCACATGGTGCGCCTGTAACTTCTTATGTCCACCTGACGATGTCCAATGTTGACTGGTCATTAGATAATTCGAGATTTTCTTATAAAGAACATTTATTGCTTAATAATACAGTAGCGTTTCACAACCTCGTCATGGGAAAAAACTACTTTATTCATTTGTTCAATTTGTAATAGCATTGATTGAGGATCAAATCGCACAGACACCATTAAAGTTTTCGTGCGAGCTATCGAGTAGAAAAAAAATTACACAGTGCGTTTTACTAGCATGAGCTAAACGTCTTAAGCAAATACTAGTAGTGTCGCCCCGCCTTCCTAAACGAAAAAAAAAACCTCGTGTGCTCTTACTTACTAGTCGGGTAGTCGGACGGCCCGTCTTCAGCGCGTGCTCCAGCATAGAGAAATTGTGCTGGTTTGAGTGTTTTAGAGACCCGAAGTAGGCCTAGCCGGGCTACCTCAGGACGTCACCACATCAGAGCAATCATCACCTTGCAACTAGTAGTTACCCATAACGGCGGTCGTTCTTGGTACAGCTTACTTTTAGGTGGGCTTTCCTGGTGAAAACATTTGACTCCTTCTCAGCTTGGGTCGCCCTACTTGGGGTTAAACCCCCTTCCCCCCTCCCCTCCCTCCTATGGTGCACTTGTACTTCGCAGTGGTGCATCACCCACAAACACCTCTAAGCCACAAAGATGCGGTAAACAATCTGGTAGGTGTGCCGTAGTAGTTGGAAAACAGATAGGACATTACACTGCCCTTATGATGTCCTTTAGTTCGACTGTTTTGTGGTAACGTGGCGAGGAATGTCATGTTTGGTCCAGGTATTCCATATATACACTCTGGACGGGAATGTCGACTTCCTTTTTATCCTATATAATTATGATAGGCAAATCTGTTGAAACTCGAAATGCTATACAAGTTTTGGTACTGTGGAACGTTCAAATACTCTCTATGTTTACTTAATGTGATCTATATCGTTTCAAAAACAAATGTAAACAGCTTTCTTCGTTTAAGCTGATAAGGTATGGAAAAGTAATGTAACATACTCTGCTTAAACTCTGCTTAGTATCTACAATGAGGTGACAGATCTTCCTAGCCATGAGCAACTGATCAAGCAACAGATTCCAGGCTTATGAATGTAGCACTAAAGCTGTGGACAACGTAGTTACCAAGTGTCGGATCGCTGGCGCCTATGGAGCTCACGTGAGCGGATGGACTGGTAACACCGTTGTGGCGTTGATTGACGACTTTCGACCGGTGTTTCTTGGTGATAACCTTATCTGTCACGCATTCTCATCGAGTGGAATCAGTATTGAATTTTTGTGATGTACTTTCGTTCGATAAAACATTCATGCATTGCCATTTTTCTTCGCTATTCATAATATCGTTCGTCATACATTTATAATTCTGAATAATTTGACAAAAATCGACCATAATCATGCTTCGATGAGGTTCGTCTTCATTTCGAGCATAACTTCGTTGATTACTAACCATTGAAGAGGCGACAAACAGCTGTGAAAGTTGTGTACACAATAAACCTTGACAGCACAGCAGAACATTAACAGGAGGTATGTAATCGATGAGAACTATTTAGTTAACCGATTTTTCAGCAGTGAAACGACCTCATAAGTATATAATCAGCAATATTGAGTGATCTGGAAAACTCCAAGCTTTGGGTGGGAGGTAAACCCGCGTTTTACCCATTCCGGGGATGTGCTAATCTAAAAAAGCGATCAAGCAATTAATTTTCATAGATTACATATTTCCAAGAACTGTCAGCGTAGTGGGTTCAATGGTAATACGTGCCTAATAGGCTAAACCACTGACGATTGGTTGCTGACAGGATCGAAACCTTGTGTCGCAGCTGGGGTGATGGCAGAACATGAGTCGCGGAAGTACAGCGGTTAGCACGCGCTCCAGGAAAGAGTAAGACGCAGGCTGAAGTTTCGCCTAGGGTTCAAAGCACTGCGTATCACTCGAAATTACTGGATATATAGTTATAAAAACTGGATGTGATAACCAATAGCCGCAAACAGTACGATGCGTTCATCGTCAATATTAATTGAAGATATTAGGCCGCTCCAAAGTTCTGGCATTCGAGCAGAAAACACCAAATTTATTAACCGGAAGTATTTAAAATTGCATGACTTTGGTATCGTTCAGTTGCGCATTTTCTTGCAAACATTTTGGTATGCAACTTGTCTATACATGTGTTGAGATGGAGCTGTCGTGGCAAGAAATTCGCTTGCTACTCATGCACGAATGGCGCTTAGGGGAAAATGCTAATGAAGCGGCGCGCAAGATTAATGGAACACGGGGCAATGATACGGTCGCAAAAGGGACAGCTGAGAAGTGGTTCGCAGGTTCAAAGCTGGAGAGAATAGTCTACAGATTAGTCACGCTCGAGGCGTCCACAGGAAGCTCGAATAATTTTGCGCGCCGCTTCACTAGCATTTTCCCCTACGCCCTACAAGGTGCATGAGTAGAATGCGAATTTGCTTGCAAGAAAATGCGCACTTGAACGATACCAAAATCATGCAATTTCAATTACTTCTGGTTAGTGAATTTGGTGTTTATTGCTGCAGAGCTAAAACTTATAGAACGACTTAATAAGACCTGTGATAGTTTCTTTTATGATTTAGCTAATTACACGAGATTTACATGAAAATTTTGAGCGAGTGACATTCCGCCGTCCTTGTCCTTTTCAGAGCCGAAGATTCGAGTCGATTTATCGACTTGGAGTTGATTCGAACTAGTGGCTGTGAAGAGTGGGCGTCGAGGCGTTAGTCGAATGAACCTTCGAAACAACCTCATACTATTGGCTGAATCAAAAAAGAAAATGGGGTACCCATACGTTAGACGGCGACAATTTTTGAACCGATCTCATTCGCTGGACGGGAACTTCTTATAGCGAGTGCTTGTAATCGTTCCAGAGCTTGAATTTTTGGCTAGAGCCTTACGTAATCGGTTTTTCAAAACACCCTTCTATAGCGCTGCAAAATCCAAAATGAATTTATGTTTAACGCGACCACGTGTTTCTTTCCTTATCTCACCTATGTTTCGCTGGACAAAACTCCTTTTTTAGATAGCTAGTACTTATTTGATAGCACAGGTTTCGAAAACTTAAAAATATGTTTGCTTCTTGGAGAAGCTCTTTTGATAGTGGTGCAGGAGAAAAATGATTGTGCTTTGAATCTCGCCGGACAGAGCTCTTTTATTGGACCACTAGTAATCATTCGATATCGTAAGTTTCACTGATTTTCAACGTTGTGCTTACTTTCTGGAAATGCCGTTTAGCATTGATAATCGACCGATTTTTACATTTTCGACAAACTTGTTTAGCGGTTAAGTCGCGGAGTAGGGTGGGGAGGAGAGCGGAGGGAGCAGGGGCGAGGAGTTTGATCGCGCTCGAAATATTGTTATTCATTGGGGATTTTTTCATCGTATCGATAGAAACTTTATATCAAGGTATAGATTTTGTATCTACGGAAAATCCTCTACACGCTAATATGCTTCCTTGTTTCCAGCAAAGTATATGCATGATAAAAATGAAGGCGAAGTGCGAGTGTGGAACAAAATTTTATTCTGGATGCTACAACGTTATAAAAGGTTGTTTTGAAAAACCAGCAACGTGGAGCTGTGGCCAGAGATTTAAGCTTTCGAATGTTTACTAACACTCCTATGAGAAGTTCCTGTCCAGCAAACGAGATTAGTTTATAAATTTTTTGCCGGCTAACAGATGAGTAACGAAAATGGTATTGATTGGTAATGCCGACGTTGAAGAGAAATCAGGTTCTTTCTGATTAGGAGGGAACAAATGAAAAACTGATTTCATACGCTGCTAAGAAACTTTTCATAGGAGTGTTAGTACTTATTCGAAAGCTGAGACATTAGGCTACAGTGCCAGCTCATCGGTATTCGAGAAAAACTTTATTTGACGTTGCTACAAAAAGAGATTTTTTGGCTCAGACACGCAAATTTCACGCTGAACACAGCTCCGTCTTTGGACTGTTAGTGATCATTCGATAGCGTAATCGTTTCTGATTCCAGCGCTGTGCTTCTATCCTGAAAAGACCGCTTCTGTGGAAACGCAGCAGTTAAAATAAGCTGTAACGCAGCTGGCAAAAACTCGAACTCCCACGCGGGAGCACGGAGCCCTTAGCGAATCACGTGGGCGCTGGGCTACGGCGGCCAGTGAACGGTTCTACGAACGCATAGGAAAGTACCGCGTCAGCAATCACGTGATCGCCACACCCACCGCCACGTGAACGGGCATTGGATCGACCATTTTCACCTATCGCATCCACCTTATTTTTTACCTGCTGCGTTGCAGAGAAACGATCTTTTCAGGATGTAAGCATAGCGTTGGAATCAGAAACGATTATGCTATCGAATGATCACCAGTGGTCCGAAGAAAGAGCTCCCTCCGGCGAGAAATACGCGCTGGTTATGTGCGGAGATCACAGCGTTATTAGAGGATGTTTTTGAAAAACCGGCAACGTGGGGCTGTAGCCTGAAGTCTCGGCTTTCGAACTGTTACCAAGACTCCCATGAAAAGTTCCTCTTCAGGGAATTAGATCGATTTTTATTTGTCTTTTTCCATTCAGAAAGATTCCAAAATATTATTGATTGGTAACGCGGAGGTTGGAGAGAAATCGTCTCTCAAAAAATTAGATCATTAGTGATTTTGACAAGAAAAAAAACCTTTTCCTTTTTTCTTAGGCGAAATTTCTCTTTCTCTTTTTTTCTCTTCTTCTTTTCTTTTCTTTTTTCTTTCCACGGCTTCTTGCACGAAAACTCTTTTTAGAGCCGATTTTGCCAAAAAAAAAATTTCAAAAAGTCAATGATTGTCGCTGACAATCGTAGTGATCCTCGAGAAGATCCTCTCATTGGCAAATTCCGAGTTTAAAATCTACTAACAAAAAAAAAAAGGCTTGTAAGGTGCCTATTCATCCAACGACGCGTCGTTGAGGAAACAATCTGTGAACGCGCGCTAATTCCTAGGCGTCATTTGTACGTGACGTAGTTGTCAGCTGAGGGTGGTGGGTGGTTTGTCGGGATTCGTCGCTCGCTCTGTTCGAATCTCTCGGTGATGGTGGTGGTCTGCTGCCTCGCTCACTCGTCCTCCTTCCTTCTCTCTTTTCTTTCCTTTTTTTTTCTTTCTTTTTTTTTCTTTTTTTTTTCTTTAATTTCTGGTGGTTTTCCTTTTTGGCACTCCAAGCGTCTCCAAGTGATTGTTTCGTTGTATTTTCGTGGTCTCAGTCATCGTCAATGCCACATAAAATCGTCAATTCCTTGTTCGTCGGCGATTGTATGAATGCTGTTTCTTAACTCCGGGGTCGGTAAATTGGTACCAGGCAGGTCTCAGACTTGTCTGGGAGGATAAGCAGCACTGATTCGGTTCAGAGGGAGGCCACCGCGAGTCATTGTAAGGACCAGATATGCATTCAATCACCTCAAACGAAGCTAGAAATTGAAGTCGAATGCATGGTGCATCCCTTAGGGATTGATCAGCGCCGAGAGCTTTATCCTTTATCCTTTATTGTATTGTTTTGAGCGTCTTCGTTAGAAGAGTTTCACTAGAGTGGTCTTGTGCACATTCCGATAGAAATCTGTCTGATCTTTGATGGAGTGTAGTATTCGTATCTCGATAAACTTACAATTTTTCACACTTCTCCATCCGACCGCTTTTTTTAGACCGCGCTCAAAACGGTAATATATCTGATAGTGATATATCATGTTTGAAGCCGTTTGTGAGTTCCAAGTCCTAGACAGGCGCCTGTTTCGTCCACAAGAACTCTTCAGTGGCACAGTCCCTCGGTTCAGTCGATCCCTTGAGGCTACACCCCTCTATGGAGGAATCGACGCCGAGTAATATTGGCACGTTGACAACGACGTTGAAATCCTGCGCGACTATCGCGGCGGCTAAAATGATTTTGTGGTAGCTTGCTAATGAAATGCTGATTTTTATCGTCGCTAAAGGGAATTTCGTCACCAGTAAATGGTAAAATATAATATAAGAGATGTCGATAAAGCATGTGTAGCGGAAATAATGGCGATTTTTTTCCGTAAAACCTGCGAATATTACGGGAAAGACAGGTAGTCACTAAACGAATTCTACTTGCAAAGCGTTTGCTTTTTTCGTTAGCAGAGAGTAAAACAAAAGCCATTTCGCAAAGCAAACTTAGTGGGAGAATAGATATTTTTGAGCTATCCCGAATGCCTACAAAAGCATTAATAAAGAAGAAGGAGACGAAGTTATATAATAGTTGGAAATGTGTTCCCTTTCATAACAATGTGCTTTTCTCGTCGAAACGTAGATGATTTATCGATACATGGGCATTCTCTCAACTGTAAGACTTTTTATAAAAGTCCTTCTGCTGTATTTCATCATTTAATGGCGATGTTGTCTCCTCAGTAGCTCAGATTACCAAAAAGTTTCCCATATTTCCATTGCAAGGCGTGTTAATAAAAACTCCCGCCGCCCCGCGCCGCCGCACACACGGCGTGCGGTGTGAGCTAATAACAGCTCATATCGTTGTCAACGGAGTGTATATTGTTCGGCGTCGATTCCTACATAGAGTAGTAGAGCTTCAAAGTATCGACTGAACCGAAGGACTGTGCTACTGTAGAGCTCAGTTAGGACGAAACAGGGCTTGTCTAGCCTTAGACCTGACAAACGGCCCAAAACATGTTAAATCATTAAGACTATCTCATTTTTATCTCCGGCTGTTTTGAAAACGAAAACCCCGATATGCCTGATAATCATTTTTGAGCCATGCATGTGGTCTGTTATATGACAACTTAAAGAACCCGATACACGCGTTTCGACCTAGACAGCGCCGTCAGTTGGGCAGTACGCTTCTTTTTTAGCCATTCCTCTCGGGGAGACCCAACCCCTATAAAGAGATGGCGACGACGGACTTTTTACACATGCCATTAAGTGAATATACCACTGAATGAGCAGTGTTTTACACTCGATCGCTCTTGGCTGGTATCGTCAAACAAATCATACTTTTCGTTTCGAGTGTTTTCTTAAGTTTACACTCAACTTTCAATTTGTCTGATAATCATTTTTGAGCCATTTATGTCCGACTGACGAAGCTGTCAAGGCCGAAATACGTGTATCGAGCTCTGTAAGTTGCTTTATAACAGGCCACGTGCATGGCTTAAAAAAGATTTTCAAGCATATTGAAAGTTGGGCGTGGTCTGAAGAAAACACTTGGAACGAAAGGAAAAACCCTGATAATAAAGGCACATTATTAATACTTGAGGAGACTGACAGTGTATTCTGAGCCTTTCACGAGATCTGTTATGGGTATTTGTACAGTCAGTTCCCCAGGGCTCTACCTTTTACGGAAAGGAACGACTACGAACTGTTTACCCTCGACGTACGATGAAGCAACGACCGTGGCGTTCTTTGAGGATCTCGATTGTCGATTCCATGGCGTGTAGCTGTTTCGTAGGCATATTTAGCAAACATTGTAATCGGCAATCAGTCGAAAAGAACGCCAAGGTGGTTGTTCACTGAAAGTGGAGTGTAGAAAGTTCGTCATCGATTCCTACATGTAAGGCGTAGAGCCCTGACAAATTGACTAAACGAAAAGGCGCCATACATATGACAGAGCTAGATGGCGAAGCACGTGTCTTGCACTGTTTAAGTGCCTATAGCAGAATTTTTGAAAGCCTCAAAATACGCCATCAGATTATGTTGTTCTTGAGCAAGATCTCAAAATAATCGATTGAAATGTTTGATGAAAATACTCAAGGCTTTGATAAACACGTCGCCATACACAAAATGCCTTTGCGGTCAAGACTGATACAGGTGAAGCGAACGTTTCATATCCATTTTCCGCTAAAACTTACGTGACTGTGATCATTTCTGGGTGTTTTGTTTATCCAGTTATTTTCTGTTTTTGTGCTAAATTCGGTTTTCGGTTACCATCATCAACGATCATTGGTTCTTTCTGATTATAAGAGGGCAATCGAAAAACCCACCTCAATCGCTGGAGAGGTCCTTTTCATAGGAGCGTTAGTAACCATTCGAAACCCGAGACTTCAGGCTACTACCCGGCATCGGTGGTTTTCGAGAAAGCCTTTTGTTAACATTGTTGCTTTGCAGACGCGCTTATTTCTCGCTGAACGGAGCCTTTCTTTAAATTTTAGTAATCAATTGATAGTCCCCTTATAATCAAAGAAACTGATCATGTTTGGTTTTGTCGAGAGCGTATGTGGTACAGTAGTTAGAGGTGCTCTGTCACGTGATCGATCAATCAGTGGTCGATGGTTTGATCCTGTGCTCAAGGCTCATAAGCGTTCCATTTTCCCTGGGTCGGTGATTTGGTCCAGATTCGGCTAGGAGAAGAGCAGCATTGATTTGATATGTCGGTGGGGCACCATGAGTCATTGTAAAGGCTAAATATGCACTCAGTCAATCCAAGCGATTTTTGATGAAGACGAATGCATTGCGCATGTTCAGGAATTGATCAACGCTGAGAACTTTATCTTTATTTTTTCATCTCCTAACTGATTCCATTTATTTTCGTGATTACCACACACATCTTTACCTAGAATAATCATCTTCGAACACGTCAATATGTTCGTTTATTGATATCGTCTGATGAAGAACCGTCTAACTTTAAATTCTGAACATCGATCACTTTGAAAATTTCCAGGAGATGAGGACTAACAGTTCTTCTTCGCTTGCATCTGCTGCTGCACTTGACGATGTCGTAGCGGCATCATCGTCAACGACAGCGCAATCCGAAAATCCCGAATATATGCGGACCCTAAGGCAGTATGGTCGCTACTTTTCCACGAGGCTTGTTCAGGTATCGTTGTTGTTCTCCATTTGTTCCTCATCACTTTTTAACTTACATCAGATGGCGTCGTCTTCCGTTCTATCATCACATTTTATGAAATTTATAGCAGTAACATAGAATAGAAATTCTGGAAATGAGATGCGAAAGCGTAGAGTGTGGTTGAATGGTTTGATTCAGTTCAAAAAGGCGAATGAAAAGGCAGATAGAGGAGATGGAATCATTGCGCAATGTAATGTGTAAGAATTCCTTATTTTAAGTGTTTTTTAGCAGTGCTATGTTGTTGTAATTATACATCCAAGAATATTGTGTAGTATGCAAAACATTCCATCCCAGGCGGGATCCAACTCGTTCGGAACGGCATGTACTGTGCTGGTACATGATTATTCGGAGGCCTTTTTCGCTGGGCAAAATTCCTTTTCTTAGATTTTTAGTTAATGTTCTGAAGCTTAAATCTTGGTGATTTCAATAATCTACTTGTTTTCCCAGAAGCCCTTCTTTTCGCGGGTAGCTGCGGAAATTAAGAAAATATTTCACACTTGGTTCTCTTTGTTTGTTTTGCTGAAATTTGTGAATGGGTTTTCGCTAACTTTCAATAATCATTTGATAATTAGGATCTAGATGATTCTGAAGCCGAAATTGGTCAGAAAGGTCTTTATAGATTATGTGAGAGCTAGATGAAGTTTACATCTCACGTCCGAAGTAGATAGGTTGTCGCATGCAATGCATATCGGATTTGTTTATTTACTTATAGATTAAGGTATATATTAAAGACTTTATCGTTGTATAAAAAGGTAGTTTGTCACAAGAGAAGTTTTTACAAAAGTTTTTTTTTTTGGTATAAAGAGCGACCACGCATCAAGAAATATCTCATGTATCCATGATAAATTCTTACAGGAAGGAACTCAGTTAAACTGTTATCGAGCATTTTTTTTCTTATTTCATCTGTGCTTTTGTAATCGTTCAATGGCCTGGAAAGTGCTGATTTTGATAGTTACGTTTTTTTTTTGAGAAAACTCTCAGTATGATATACTAAGAAGCGGAGGACAATGTTGTGCTTTTGGTGTAATTAGCCTTTGAAATTTTCAACGCGTTGTGTTGGTAATCATATAGTAGAATTTCGGAAAGAGACTGTATCACCATAAAAAGATAAATTAGTACTCAAGAAAGATGTGAAGGCGTACATTTAACTGAAAGGCATTTTTTCGCCTATATTTACAAAAGTGTAATCAAAAATGCATTTCTTACATAGTATGATCACTGGAAAACTTATCTAGAGGGGATTCTAGTATGTTGTCGACGTAAGCCTTAACAGAGTCCGTACTGATAAGTATGTGGAATACTTCGTCAATAGTGCACTTCCGACATTCAAATTTTTAGAAGTTCTCACTGATGTTGTACATATTCTAACCTAAAATTGAGCAATCATCAACTTACACAATCACCATCAGAGCAAATCATTAGGTCTTCTCATAAGTTTTGGCATTGAGTAGTAAACGTCAAATCATCATATACATGGTTTACTGGTCGCCATTTGATAACCCGAACCTCGACAATTCAGACTCTAGGATCGGTTTCGAAAGCACTGTATATAAGGCGTTGTCAGAGCAAAAAGAAAGTCATGTTCAGCGCTTGAAGTAGTTAGCTCGTTCGAATTTTCTGACTTATTTGGCTGTGTGAAACAAAGGAACATTTTGTAACGATAGAACGAAAGAGCAAGTCTCTTCTACAATTCTTGCACAAAAATCTAAGGATTTTTCCAAAAGGAAAAAACTCTTCAGGTAAAGACGGCTCTTGAATGACGCGCTTTTTCGAGGCTGTAGTTTTTGCTGCGCGTAACGTCATTTCTTAAAAAAATTTGCTCTTTTCATGAGAAATTTCTAAAATTTTTGTATAAGAATTGTTGATGAAAATTTGTTCTATCGTTCCATACATTCTTGCTTCATATCACCTATCAAATTCGCTACAGAGTTCAAATTACTTTAACAGCGCTCTATATAGACCCGTTTGAATAACTGCCTTAGCATCAAAATTATCGAGATACGGACTATCATTCGGTTACCATTAATTCATGTCTATCATTAAATTTGATGTTTATCACTCGCGCCACAAGCCGGAACACTTCTGCCATCTCTCAGGCAACAAATCAGTACCGCGCTCTTAGAAGTTGTTATTCTTGGATTCAAAGAAAGTTGTC
This sequence comes from Parelaphostrongylus tenuis, assembly GCA_019055375.1. Lineage (NCBI taxonomy): Eukaryota > Metazoa > Nematoda > Chromadorea > Rhabditida > Metastrongylidae > Parelaphostrongylus > Parelaphostrongylus tenuis. The sequence goes on along the minus strand of JAHQIW010000542.1, from coordinate 79,820 downwards.
AATCTTCGACGCAAATGATTGATGTCTCGGAACTTCTAGCTCAAGAAGTGCTCCAGCGACCGGAAGAGGTGATTGTTAGACGGCGACAAGTGAGGGCCGTACGGCAGACGATCCGGAAACTCCTAGCCCAGTTCAGTTAACTTCCTCTTTGTGAGTTTGGCGCCATGCAGTTGCGTTGTCTTGAAGCTGAATGAGATTTTGGCGACGTCAGCGTGACAGGGCTGGATTGCAGCGGTCGTGATGTTCACATTAGCGCTTGGGTTGATCGTCTCCTCTGCCGGTAGCGTATCCCAGTAAATCGGGCCGGTCCGGCCCCAAAAGATGATGAGCATAACTTTTGGCGTGAATCGATTTGCACATGGAGTTGCAGTTCCCGTTCACCCGGTGACAAGCACTGATTCGGAGGACGTTGACTTCTGAAAGAAAATCCACTTTTCGTCAACTGTGATGATCGTGGCCAGAAATGAAGCGCGAAGATGACACAGCTATTTTAAACGACTTTCTTGCGTTCGCGTGTCTGTTTTTGAGTGAATCAGTGTTCAAACATTGTCCTGTGAAAAATGATTGTTATCCGATAGACTTATATAAACATATTTTTAGTGAAGAGAAAATCCAGTTGTCCTAGAAATCCTTATATTTGAAAAGTGAAAGCTGTATAGTTGGGAACTTTACTCGTTTCGAGCTCTTTATCCATATTTCTTTCGACGATGATCTGTAAATGTAAATCGAAAGCTTTTCCTACAATGAACGACTTCTACAAGAAATTCATCCAGAAGAACTTTCAAGTTTATGACTGGAACATACCTTGATTGAGTTCGCATCCTTCTAATAAAGCACTTCTTTGGAAAAGATGCAATAAGAGAATAAAGGATAAAGCTCTCGGCGTTGATTAATCCCTGAGGGATGCACCATCCATTCGCCTTCATTTTTTAACTTTATTCGAGATGATTGAATGCATATCTGGCCTTTACAATAACTCGCGGTGTCCTCCCACTGTATCGAGTCAGTGCTGCTTATCCTCCCAGACAAGTCTGAGACCAGTCTGGTACCAATTTATCTACCCTGGAGGGGTGAATGGCTTGGTGAGCCTTGAGCGCGAGATCGAACCATCGATCTTGTGTTGTGCGACGCAGGACACCTCTAACCATTGCTCCGCATGCGCTTTAAAAAAAATGCAGTGCTGAGCGAAATTCATATCACAATACAGGTGGATGATTAAGAATAGTTGCTACTTAGAAGGCAACAAATTCTCTTCTAGAACACTATGGAAGTCTCAACTCCTCAAGTCCAATAATAATAAAGAGTTGCGTTGATTTATCGACGAAGTAGTATGATATTGCAATGATCGGCATCATTATGGACAAGTAATACATTATTTTGTAATTATTCAGGCATGCTTCAACCAAAAGTAGCTTTGTAAAGGTCTCTTTCATCATATTTTCCCACTTCCCAGGGATGAAACCCTATTTAGTGGCGATAAAGATTCAAATTTTATCGGAAAACTACCACAAAGTTATTTTAACACGCTGCGCTCGCCGCGCGATCCTCCGCCTGCTGCTTGAAAAATCAACGTGAGTCGCAAGGGTGTATGATGGTTTACTTGTAATAAAATACGTCTTCTGGGAATTTTGTTTATATTATCTGATTTATAGCCAACGATGAGAATATACAAATAATGCGTAGAAAGCGGAGGACATCAACATGGTAGTTGACATCGATGCGATTTATTGCATTGCATGATTAGAAAACATTTCTCAAGTCTGATAATTATCTCTGAACCAGCAAACTTGTAGAGCCCAATGCACGTGTTTAGGCCTTGACAGCCTCGTTACTTGTGCAGTACCCTTCGCCTTAGCCAATCCTCTCAGGGGTGTCCCTATCCCACTACAAATAGTAGATGACGACGTACGATTTACACGTGTCGTCAAGTGAAACAGATCACTTGATCGGTAGTGTTTTACACTCGATTGCTCTTGACCGGTATTTTTGAGATAATATACCGTCGCTTCTAGTGATTTCTTGAGATTACTCTCAAAATTAAATATCCATACTTATTATTATTAATTATTATCATATTCGTGATCTCATTATTTGAGCCAACATGTCATGTCTGATATGGGCTCTTATAAGGCGCGATACACGTGTTTCCGCCTTGCAGCTCCACTAACAGTGCCGAAGATGTTAGTCGAATTCGAGCTGAGGTAGTTCACAACTCCACGTATGTTGATATCAACAAGTTGTTCCTGTAAGAGCTCGTAGATCATGTGCACTTACAAAAATGTTTTTTTTGCGGGCTATTTCGACTGTAAAGCGTGTGACTTTGAGCTGATTAGTTTTGGAAACTCCTATTGTCGACAAGCACACTTGGCTTCTTGTGGAGCATCTACGAACATTGAGGTTTTGTCTCGGGCTGAATATATATTGTAAGGTTTGTGTGGAAACTAATACTAGTAGTTGTTTTCACAACATACGGGTGCTTTCATCTCAGTTCTCAAAAGTGATTGATATCATGTTGTGGATATCTAAATCCATAGGTTCAGGTAGTGGTACAATCACGGACTAACGAGAAGTTCAATCTTGATTGCACCTTACCGTCGAATAATCCGGACTGGTTCAACCTTCGAATCGACGAGTTGGGCGAGGTGTCTGCTCAAGTAAAAAAGAGCATCAGCAGGTAATTGTGAATATAGTTTTGTCACATTGTTCCCAGTGAATGACTTTCACACTGTACTTACATAGTTCTTGCTTAAGCGTTTTTCTCGTAAGAAGTCTTATACATGTGCGCCGTTTCAGCTTTCCACCCGTCATCAAATGTATGTCTATCGACTTTCTATTGTATACTTGTGACGGTGAAGTGTTACCGATGGAAACTTGGTACGTAATAAATCTTGTAGTGAGTATGGTCATTTCTCAGGGCCGATTAAGTTTTAACCTCGGCATAGAGTAATTGAGTTTTCTTTATGAGCATAAACGAAGTTGTTAGGAGCAGGATTTTTGTTATTCTATTCATTCATTGAAAACTTTGTTTTTGCTCAAAGAAACAGTGTTACTGTTTCTGTCTGTTGCCATTTAGAACAGATTTTTAATACATACATTACGTCCTACTTTGTCTTTTTTGTTTATTCTTGTGAGCAGATGTACATGTTCATCGATTCTTTGTAGAAAATCGGCGGTGATGAAGTATTATCAAATGCTTCGTTATTTTTTCACCATGAGTTTCTGATTTGCTAAGTCAATATCAAAATTTTTTAAGTCTGATTTCTTCTCTTTCTTTCTTTCTTGCGCTTTTCTATATCTACCCTGTTAATGGTCCCGTAAATCCAAATATTCCGTTTTATTGGAAGTGTACTAGAGGTCATTACCTTGAAATCTCCATTGTTTCCATTGTGTATAATTTTTCAATTGTGTCTAATTTAAAATTTGATATGCGATTTACTCTCTATCAATAGTAGACCTTCTATACTGCGCCCCTATATCGTAACAAGATGAATGCTGTTAGAGCGAAATTTGAAAGCAGTTTCACTATGATTTGGCTTCAGGACGTTCTCTATCGACGAAGAAGATCAACAGATTAAATGGGCTAACGATATCAAGTCGCAGTTGTATTTACAATTAAGTGTAATGTTACGAAGCGCAATGGTGGCGGCCAGAATGACCCCTTTACATAGGTATGTTTCGTTTAGAAAATTATTCAGAAATATTCTACTAATGTAAACGTATTTCCGTATTTTTTTCAATGTAAAAATTTTTTTGGCACTTTATTGAACCGTCTTCATAGTGTTTCTTTTGTTTTCACCGTGCCGATCCCACTATTTCTAGCATTTAACTCGGGAATTTTTCGGTTATAATGAAACAAATCAGTATATGACCTCATTCGCTGTACAAGAACTTTTCATAGCAGTGTTAGTAATCACTCGAAAGTCTAAACCTCTGGCTACAGCCCTGTATGGCCGATTCTCGAAAAAGTCTCTTATAAGGCTGTAAAATCAAAAACAAATTTGTGTTCCACACAACCCCCTTTTTTTTCTTATCTTGCTTATATTTCGCGGGAAAAGCTTTTTCGTTGAAGTACTAGTACTCATTCGTTAGGACAAGTTTCGAAGAACTCAAAAAATGTTTGCTTTTGGAAAAGCTCTTTTGATAACGCTGTAGGAATAAGAAACATTGGGTTTGACACCTCGCCGGACAGAGCTCTTTCTTTAGACTATTAGTAGTCATTCAGTAGCGTAAGCTTAAAAGTTCAAGCGCTGTGCTTATTTTCTGGAAAGACCATATCACTGCAGTGTAACAGGGAAAATAAAATCTAGTTCTACATATTCAGCGGCTTGTTTACGGCTAACCTACGGATTGGGAGACCGATCGATGAGCTGACGTGTTAGACATGTGAAGTGCAGCTTGTTATTCGATTTGGACTTTTTTCCTTCCGCTTAGAAAGAAACTCCATATAAAGCGATTGAATCAGATACTATGAGATTTTCTCCAAACGTTCAAATGCTTTTCGTGCTTCAAGCGAATTATACGCGTGATAAAATTGAAGACACGTGGCCGATATATAACATAGTTCTATCTTGGGGTTTACAGCGTTACAGAAGGCTTTTTTAGAAAACCGCCCACGTAGGGCTATATCCAAAGATCCAAGCATTCGACTAATTACTAGCATTCCTATAAAAAATCCTTGTGCAGCGAATAACGTTGAATATTCATTTGTTCCCTTTATAACCGAAAAGTACCCAATTCTTTTTTTCTTCTTCTCAAACGTCGTAGAGTACTGGTTGAGCACGTCTCCTCGCAGACTCGAGGGTAACCTGGCTGTGGGTTCTCTAAGTTCTTCCGTGTTGACTGCCGGAGAGTTTTGGGAGCGAGTCGTAGCCAGCGCGCGGCGCGACGAGCATGACAACCACTCGGCCATGGCGCTCCTGTTGTAAATCAGTGAAAATATTTCGGGTTATATCTTTAGGCGCTTGAATTCTGCTGGCAATGCACGTAGTTGGATTCGTTACTCCTCATTTTGCTGTTACACGTTTATAATTTTGCTCTTTGTCAACAACGTGTGTCAGTAGTCTGGATCCTCTGAACAGTCAGAATCGTAACTCTGTTATCATTCGCTTTTTATTTGCCTTTGGTTACAAGGGATTTCAATGCCTGAATCTTCTTTTTGTGCAAGCTATTTTTATTCCTAAGTCTTTACATTCAAAGCAATTTATATATTGACATTTTTTTGTAGGTACTATGTGAAGAAACAGAGCTGTGACACCTTTGTGATATTGTACAGATTGGGCGAAGGGTTATCTGAGTTGGATCTTGGAACGGAGGCAAAGCGATTAGAACTTGGACGTTTTCCAACACCTGCAGGAGCATTTAGATTGGAGGTCGCTTATCGCACTCAAATGGAAAGAGCGTTGTCACCTCGGGACGGGCGTGAATCGCCAAATCAGGTAGGTTCCAAAAAACATTATGCGTCGTTCAAATGGCTTGAAACAGCATTTCGTAAAATAGTTTGTGCATGCGTAATAATGTACTTTATCGTGCTCAGGTTACGTATACCCCTGTGGTTAGGCGTGCCCTGCAGTACAAATGGCCCTTATTTCGATTCCATTTCTCAAGCTAGTCAAGCATTTCATTCGTAGTGGCTTCAAATTTGTGGCTAAAATTGGCTATGAGAATAAAACACTCGATACATATATAAGCCCTGTGAAAGTTTTTGTGTGGCCATAGTTATCACACAGTCGTTCCTGCAATCCATCATGAGCCGAATATATAGCGCATCTCCATGGTAAAAGTAGTCTACGCTTGCTTATCCTTTATCCTTCGTCCTATTTGACTCGCCTTCACGGTATTAAGCTGTGTGAAATATATGTAATGTACTAATCCAAAATATCTGCTGTTTGAACTTGCTATGTCGATTTCTTCCACTATATCTTCTTAATGATAATTAGATTACATCTGTGCTTTTCTTCATTCATAATAGTGCGTGAACAAAACGTGCCATTATATATGTGTTGGGTATTTAGAGTTGTGATGAAATAATTTTCCGACTTCATCACTTCTTTCTAATTTTAGATGAGCATGGTAGTGGCGCCGGATATTGTAACTGCGGTGGGGTCGCCAACGCCGTCTTCATATTGTGAATTGATGAGCGAACTCAGCACAAGCCCGTCAAGCTTGGTAGTTCAATGTTCTTAATGTTTCTTTTGCATATGTATTTGAGTACTTATAATTATCATTGCTTTATTCATTGACTAATCTTGTTACTTCCAATTCACGGGTATTTCTAGCCTGCTACATCTCCTCCTGATCTAGCTCATCAGGCACTCACTCCCGGAAGGTGTGTTGAGATTAGTTTTAGATTAGTGTTTCTGTATTCCTCATTCGAACCTAATACGCCTTCAAAGGTCACGATCAACTTCTTTGGCTAGCGATGGTGATCCCGCATCAGGAAGCCCAAAGCCAAAGCAATATTTGGTGAGTGGTCTGTCTGTTTGTGAGAACCGATGATGAATAAGAAAATACTTATATTCTGAAGAAAAGTGGTCGAATTTGATATTTTTAGGTGGTGCCGAAAAATATGCCATTCGCTAACCTTTTAACTGTATCGTACACAGGAGTATTATTCCCATTGCCAGAGGAGACATTTGGACGAAAGAAATGCCGTAAGTCAGGTTATCGAGTTTTTATGTATTTGTTTTTTTTATAATGACATAAGTGAATATCTGTGCTTAGCTCTAGTTTTTTGTACTGCTGAAAATTCGTCTGATTCTACACCTTTTTCACATTCTGGTACTTCGAAGATGTTACTTCTATCGATACTTTATAGAATTTGGACTTTTCCGTTATCACACAGACATTTTAAAGTAGAATTTTTAGCTGAGCAAAGAATTTTAACTAGACTGTTATTAATCATTTGACACCTCAGATAATGGAGAAAACATCCCTTTTTTTTGGAAAAATTTTCTTACAGCTCTGTAGTATCAAAAATAAAATTCTGTGTCACAGTCGTCACTCAATAACGCACTTCTATCTCGTAATACAGAGCTCTTCTCTCATACTATAAGTTATCACTCGATAGCGTAAATCTCCATGTCAGTAATTAGTTTGTTTCTTAGAAGGCTTTTTGAAGTGCTGTAGCAGAGAAAATGGACTTGTGCTTCACACACGCGTATTTTCGTGGAGCAGAGCTCTTCCTTAACCAATAGCAGCCTCATTAGTTTCTAAAAAGATCGTCTCACTGCACTGAAGGAAAGAAAATAATATTGACCGCTTGGGAACCATAAGCATCATATAGACTCATGAAGCATTTCGCGCACCAGAGTTTTCTACGGCGCACGCATCACCTGTATCACCTGTCATCCTGTTGATCGTCGAGTGACTCGAGTGGGCGCCAGTAACATTTTTATTCTTTCCTATCGCGTGCAAGAGTAGTTCAGTGGGTCTTCCACGCTCTAGCGTTTCGTTAACAATCGTCTTTTTTCTCGATTTTTCATGAAGAAATTGGACCATCGGGTCGGTGGTCTTCCTGTTGAGCGTTAGATATACCGAATCCAGTAGGTAACGTCTCTGGTTTATCGGTTGTCGTTGAAGCGCATCACGTGTCCGGCCGACCTTATCTCTGATAGCCTAGCGTGTAGAATGGCATCCTTGATCTTTGATCGTTGACGTAAGTCGGAACTTCGGAAGCTTTCTCTCATTTGCGAGATCGGGATACTCCTCGCATCGACCTTTCGACTGCGCGTTCAATGACGCCAAGTGATCTTTCATCTTGCTTACGAAGCAACCAGGGTTCTGCTGCATACGTTAGGGCAGTCAAGATATCGAAAATAAGGTGGGCCGCACGCGTAATGCGCTTCAACGACAAGCGATGGACGGGAGCCGTTACCGACTGGATTCCTCGGGACATCAAGCGCTCTACAGCTACACCACCAACCTGTTGGTGCGTTTTTTTCACGATTGGTATAGAAGAAAAGTATGATGCTCAGCGAATCCCTAGAGCGAGGAGACCCACTGTATTACTCATGCACGCGTTAGGGAAAAATGGAAGTGTTGCCGGTACCTGCTCGAGTCACTCGACGATCAACGGGACGACAGGTGACAGGTGATACATTAGGCAAGGATAATCGTTGAGTTGAAAAGATGGGCACGGAGTCGGATGTTCCTAGTCCTCTTCGCTACATCTTCGATGCTCTTAAACGTTCCTCAAACCGCTCGTTTCCTCCTGCTCAGTACTGAAGGTAGGTCGTTCATCATGTTGATTTCGCGATCTAGATAGATGTAACCGGAGTATTCTGAGCTGTTCGTTTCGTTGAGCGTAAATGAACCATTTGGAGATGTTCGTTTCGTTGAGCTTAAAAAGGGCATTCAAAACCCATCTGTTCCTCATGAACATCGTTTTCGTTAGGTTTAGTTGAGAGCCAATCTCTCCGCAGGCGTTGTCGGCGCTCGCATAAGAAGTGGAATGCGGATAGACATTGTAAGTTAGGGTTCCAAGAGAACATTATCACAATCCAATGATGGATTGTCGCTGAAGAGATTTTTGAGAAGGTTTCTGTGCATTCTTGATTTAGAGAATGCCCTTGTGTCAAGAAATGAGTAATTGAATTCATATACAGAGAATATGGAATCGCTCGTTTTACCTACCCTTTTATGAAGATGGTGCTGCGGTCCTTTCAAAGCAATCTAGTAGCGGTTTGCTGTCTTTAGAGGGATGGAAGGCTGGTAAACCGGGGACGTGAGATCGAACCAGCGACCACGTGTGCATTGCGCTACCTTAACTACTATGCTTCACGCATCCGATTTAACAACTTATCGGGTGAAAGCAGCAGATTTGTCGTATGAAGGAATTTAATTTTGTTAGGTAAGACGTTACTTAAGGCCCTGAGCGTTGATTTCACTTATGAGTGCGTCGCGCATATTAGGCATTGTGGAGATGCTCAAATGAGTATCTGATCTATACACTAGCTAACAGAGGCTTATGGGTGTATCATTTCAGTGATTCTTATGCTTTTGGGAAAACTGGGCATTAATCTGCCGACCCACAGGGTATGCGGCTTTGTTAGAACAAGGCACGGAACCCAGCAAAGGCCACATACGTCTCAGACCACTTGTCCGTGGTCCTACACCCAGCGTCACATGGATCTAGAATTAAACACGCCAAAAACTAGTATCTCACTTATAGAAGATGAACATCGGATTTATTTGATAACTTCGATGGACTGTTTTACCTTCTTTATTTTTTTTTTACTTGACCCATTTTCATATCTACTTCGCGGATCTCGGCACTTTTTGCATTCGATTTGTGTGCTTACATACATCATCCATTAACATCTTCAAGTTTTTCTCATGTGAGTTTAGTTGGTGCCTGAGAATTGATTTCTTCTTATATGTCAGTGTCGTTGAATCCTAATCTTGTCGATTCTCTCTTGACTCACTGAATATGCTAGAGCGTTCCTACGAGGATGCGAAGAAATGAGGTGGGCTCCACGGAAGATTGGTACTAATTTCCCGACTCCGGAGGTATGAAAGGCTTGGTGAGGCCAGCACGGAGAATTCGCATCGTGCTCGTGATGAAAAGCATCGCTATCACGGCACCACTTATCTCCCTTCTTTGTTCAAGCATTTCCAGACATTTATCAACCTGTTCCGGGCGACAATGGAATTGCTGAGCGCAGCGCGAATTGCAAAGCAGCGCGCAATTTTCTAGTTATCCAGAAAAATCCCACCTTATCTAGTGTTCCATGAGAGCACTCACTGGCCTAGCGTGATACAAGTCGCAAAATGAACCACGCTCAGACTAGAAGATGAATTTGAGATAAGGTGGCATATCACCTGTTGTTCAGGCATTCTCCTCTCCTATTTATTTCTGGTCCTTTGCGGTTTATCCAAAAAGGTTCAAAGATTTTCCGCGCCGATGTTCTCTCCTGCCCCAGGATTCTTACTACCACATCAATGTCCGCATCGCCATTTCTTCCACTTTGTGTGCCCCCAAAGGCTTACTTGTATTGCTGTTGGCTTTCCCATCTAAGTGTTCTTTGATGCTGATCTGAAGTAGTCTTCCTGTTTCGCCAATGCGTTCTCCACCGCATGTTGTGCAAGAGATCAGGTATATTGTACCCGAGCTCATGCATTCTCCTCTACCGTTAGGGTATGCATTAAATGGTCGGGAAGATATTTTGCACAAATTAGAGGGCTGGCAATAGGGCAACGATTGGCACCAAGCCTTGCCATTGCTTTTATGTCCAAAGTGGACACTCCTGTTCTCTGTTGTGGCCGATTACTCTACGCCGGTACATAGATGATTGTCTTATCATCTGCTCACACAGGAGGAGGAGGACATATGTTTTGATCTTTTAAAGAGGCAGTCAGAGCACAATAAGTTTACGCGAACGTCTGCTTCTGAATAAAGCGTAATATAACACCTCGTGTCTGGCTCAAGAAGAAAGTTAACATTATTGAGGCATCCCGAGGTCATTAGATAGTCGGTCTTGGCAATATAAGCTTTACTTATAAATATCAATGAATACGTTACATAGCTCATGGAACGACCTTACTACTTTGAGCGCGAAATGTAATTTTTTATCACTCATGGAGCGGTCTATATAGATCTTTGATTTGAGTTATTGAATGTGTACTAAAAATTCAGCGAAAAGTCATCCATAAGCTTCAATTGAGCAAACAAAGCAAACGAGTGTGAAACATATGTTTATGTTCGTGTTACAAGGCAATAGGAAGGGCTTCTTAGGAACCAAACACCTTGTTCAATTTGTCGACATTTGTGCTTTCGAATAGTTATTGAAAGTGTGGGGAAAAAGTTCTGTACAGCGAAAAAGGCCTTCAAGCATTCGTGTACAATTAGAGGTACACGCTGTCTCTAACTGGTTGTTATGAGGGTAATTTCGCGTATAGGGATTGTACACTACATGTCAAGCTAACTAAAAGGTCTCAAATGAGTGACTGGAATCCTTGAACCCACTTCCAGTGAGAAGTGCAGAATGCAGAAATGTTTTCCGAACTCGATTGAGAAAGTGTCTGGTGAATTGTTCCCACATCCATAGTTCGCAGAAGCTCAACATGTGCCCGCTTTATTCAAGTTGGATAGTGGGATCACGGATGATCTATGCGACGCATCTGATGTGGGCGTAGAGGATTTTACGTCGTATATCAGTCTTTTTCTGCATTGTCGTTATGCTGTTCTTTTATTACCACTCAATGTTTGTCTATTTATGGCGATTTCGTGCGACGTTTTTGCTTTACTCGAACGAATTCATTCAAACCTTTTGTCAAAATCCACACTTTCAGTACAGATGTCTCTCAAAGGTTTTTTTTAAGCTTCTGAGTCAGCGATAGCGGAGGGCAATGAACGTGTGCCCTCTCGTTGTGGCTCATTTTCACGATTATTGGGCGATGCAGTTACCGCAGCATGCACGTCACAAGCAGAAAGCAAAGAAAGTGATGTGAAGCACTGCATTGACACAGCCGCAAGCGTGTCCATGCAACAACGGCAAACTAGTAAGTTTTTTCTAAAGAACATGAGTATTCTTTTTATTCTACCTTTACCTTTCAAATACAAGAATGTTAAGTACGGATTTTTCGCTCCTTTACGTTAAAGTCTGGAACTATTTTTGGACATATATTCGGGCAAATTGTTGAAAATTTATTTGTTCAAATGTTTTCTTATGTCCCCTAACCATTCATTTACATAGGCGGCTGTGTAAGAATAATGTGTTTTTTGTACGTGCCGAAAGCAAATCATTTTTCCAACTTTTATCAAGTTCACTTAGTAATATGAAGTCGAATTTTGCTCGCTTCACTATAGTGAAATTCCGATTTTTTTCCAAGCACGCGGAACGTATTTGTTTCCCGTTTTTTTTTTACATCATGACTTGTATTTTGAACATCGAATTAGGTAGGCGGGATTTCGTCTATGATGCTATAGTAGTTCCGAACCACCTTTGTGTTTTAAGGTGAGGCTGATAGCTTGAGTCTACAAGTTTAAATCCTAGCTTTTTGAAACTTTTTTTGTATAATTCACTACTAGCTTTTTGAAACTTTCTATGCATAATTTTGAAAATACTGCTTACATCAACATAAATATTTAGCGGTAAACAGCTTATTAACTTCTCAACCCTGAGAGTACCTAGTTTTCATATAATTATGGTTCATAAAAATATTGTCTTGACTTTTAACTTGATATATTCTTTTTGATATGTAGTACTACTACATTTACTTTCATATACTACATTTATCGCATTTCAATGTTGATAAATGTCAACCAGTGGCACTAATTATTTAGGTGAAGATAATCCTGAAGCGAATAAACGTGGAATCAGAAGAGGCTGTACAGACGAATGTCGAACTAGATAGCAGCGAGCGGACGCTTGTCGACCGTGATAGCGATAGTCAAAACGAGATTACGTGCAAAGGTGAAACGTGCGTAGACCAAAATGAATCGGTGACTACGATCAAGCACTCTGATGGGGACCCTGATGATGTCGTAGGCACGTCGGACGATGACTCTTTCGTAAAGGTTTTTCTTTGAAATTTAAAACATTTAACTCATTTGAGACCGTGCACTTTCTATCTGGCTCAATGCGAATACGGACAAATGTTCTTCTGTGCACAGAAGGCCATTTGTGAGAGTTCAAGAGATAGCTGATGGTTTGAGTGTTTATGGACGAGAGAGTTGCAAAAGATTGCTCTATCGTTCTGTTAGTACGAACGATATGTATGTTATTATCAGGTCATTTCATAAGTTTTGGCACCAGAGCCTTAAAAACTAAATCTATCATGAAGTAATTAAAATTGCATGATTTTGGTACATTTCATTGCGCATTTTCTTGTGAACACTTTGGTAAGCATCTTGCCTATGCTTGCTTCGAGATGGAGCTGTCTTGGGAACGAATTCGCTCACTACTTATGCACGAATTGTGCGGAGGAATAATGTAGTGAAGCGGCGCGCATGATCAGTGGAACTTGGAGCGATGATACGGTTGCTGAAAGGACAGTAAGAAGTGGTTTATGAAATTCAGAGCTGGAGGGAACAATCTGAAGGAACAGTCGCATTTGGGCGATTCGCAGGAAGCTTCATCAATCTTGCGCGCCGCTTCACTAACATTTTTACCTATGCGCCATTCGCTCATGAATAGGAAGCGAATTTGTTCCCACAACAGCTTAATCTTAAGGCGAGTATGTCCAGTTTGTATGGCAAAATATTCGCAAGAAAATACGCAATCGTACGATATCATAATCATGCATTTCCAATCTCTTCTGGTTAACAAATTTGGTGTTTATTTTTCTAGTGCCAGAACTTATGGAGCGACCTTATATCGCGCATGTAGTACTATGGGTCAGATCAGAAACACACTGATTCCTATATTGAATGGTCTTGCAGTTGATGGATCTATTTCGGTTTTTTCATATCTGCACCTTCTATTGAAACAATAACCGTGATTCTCGTAGCGACTGAGTTGAAACTCTAATTGATTGTTGGCCGAATTACCGCTCAATAAGATTTTCTAGTGAACTCGTGTATTGTGAATCATTAAGTTCACGCACCGCCACTTTTGTTTTCAGCCCCACTATTTTAATTTATTTTCAGATAGTTATAAAATGATTATACTTAGTATGTTAAAAGAAAGCTCGGGAGCCACTTAACTCGAAATGCAATGTTTACTGTTCACACGCTTTCGAACAGGTTGATGAAACTATGGCATAATATATGTTAATTCTAGAAAATGGAGGAATTTTTCACACTGCTCTTTTTTTTCCTTATAAAAAGCCATCCAGATACCATTGTTTGGTCGAACTTCTGGCGACGCAACTCAAGAAGGAGAGCTAGACGTTCATCTAACGGAATTTATGACGTCTTGTAAAGCTCCGCCTCCACTTACGACTGTGCCTCAAGAGTGGGATACGTTGAACGATATCCAGAGCTTAGTGAGTATTTTTTTTTTCAGAAAGATTGATGTTCTTAGACTGAAACTTCAACCATGTATATGCACATATATATACATGTACATATACATGCATACTCATGTATACATATATAGAGGGTGAGGAAGAAGTTGCGTTAATTGAGTATTTTGTTAATTTCAGCATTGACATAATGATTTTTAATCCATTTTGGCGATTTTATTGAAATTCTTGTTTGATTTCGGTTTAGAACGTGTTTTCTTTTTTGTGTCTGCAAAGCCATAAAACGCTTCAAATAGACTGAAAGGATTGAGGACCGTCCTTGAAAAGGTCGTTCAACCACCTCGCTTACCTTGGAAGAAATTCAAAGGTTATGTTCGAAAATTCAACGAAAGCCGGATTGTTTGATGCGCAAAATGGCTCGAGAAGATTGGGATCAGCGAGTGGGCGTCCTGAACATTGTCGAAAATAAGCTGAGCCTGCGCAGTTACAAGATCACTTGTGTTCGCTTTCTTAACAAAAAGATGAGGAAGAACGGTTTTTGAAATTCCTGCCAAATGACTCGTTTGATCGCTGGTGCTCGTTTACTGGAGGTTTTTTCACGGATGAGATAAAATGACGATCGGACCACTCCAGAATCACCAGAATCGGCTTCAACTTCTCAAGAAGGCTCAAAAGAAATCCGCAACATAAGTCCGCAGTCGCGTGATGGTCTGCGCCGGCATTGCGTCGCCGGAAAGACGCTGTTGGTCTTTATTAACGGAAACGTCAAAATCTACGTTTCCTATCACCAGCAAGTTTCACGAGGCGTACTGAAGCCTTGGAGTACTCAACTTTATGGCGCCAGCAAATTTAGGCTTCAGTAGGACTGAGCTCATGCGCATTCGGCTCGCTCGGCGATTGCCATCTGTCAAAAAGTGTTTTCAGGCTTTTGAAGCAAGTAGATTTCGCCGTCAAACTCGCCGAATCTCAACCCATCGGATTATTCAGTCTGGTCCATACTGGAGGAAAAAGCCTCGGCTACTCTCTACACTAAGGTGAAAACGTGTGTGAGCATCGTTGGAAATATTCACCAGCGACTCCGTAAATGTATAGAAGCCAAGGGAGCACCTTCGACTAACGAGCACTGTCTATCAAACGAATCATTCGGAAAGCTTTTCAAATCCGTTTTTCTTTTCATCTTTTCGCCTTGAAAGTGAACACAAGCGATCTTGCAGCTGCGTAGCTTTGTCTTATTTTGATACTGTTTCCGAGGCTCCACTCGCTGATCCCGAGCTTCCAGAGCCATTTTGTGCATTGAACGCTCCCGATTGTCGCAGTAGACTAGGGTGATCTTTTCAAGAATGGTCCTGAATTTCTTCAGCGTGTGCAAAAGGGTAACGAGTATACAAACACATGCTTGTTCGTAACCAGTTGGTCTTAACAATTTAGGCTGTATTTCTTCCAGTCTTGTGCAACTCTTCAGTGCGATACATCCATTTTATTATATATAACTCGAACACACCTGAAATTGGGCAATTAAAGAAAACATGCTGATCCTAACTTGGACGAAAAATTCAATAAAATTATCAGCATAAGTAAAGAAAATATTATGTCAATGCTAACAACATCGAAATAAAAAGTTATCCACCTTTTTCTGCGCCTTGAACATTTATGCACTCTATCTTACACGACCAGTTATTGAAATTCATTGTGTGAGTCCAGCACTTTATTCAATGCTTTACTTCGCATTCAACCCCAAAAAAGATATCAATTTGCATGTTGTTCCGACTGCTGCTTGAGGAGTGCGCTATCTTCGTAAATCGCCTATGATGCTGGTCAGTTCAAATCTTGTAATCTTAAAGGTGGCTGAACTAAAACGTTTGTTGAATGATTCCATGAAAGTGTTTTTGGTCGAACCAACACATATCACCTTACTTCCTAATCCATTTCGTCGCCAACCACTTTTCTAACCGCCCTGCTGTTTGGCTACATTTCTTGATTTATTACTAAGAGATTCGCCATTCATTCGACCTCATCAGTTATGTTTAGAAATGATTGAATGTATATTCTGAGTTACACATTGACTTTCGGTAGCCAATTAATCACTAAGATAATTAGCACTGCTGTGTTCTCAAACTGACAGTTTTAGGGCTCGTGAACGAGAACATTTTGTAAGCCCAGTAAGCGGTGTGGAGTCAACATCAGCGCGTGTGCTGTAGTGCATTTCCAGTCATTAAGCTACACACAACAGCATACATTTACACAAAACGTATATATGTAGAACATATATATGTGTGTGGTTTTTTTCGGTTATAAGGCGACAAATGAAAAACCGATCTTATTTGCTGGAGAGGAACTTTTCACATAAGTGTTAGCGGCCGTTTGAAAGCAGAGATTTCTGGCTAGAGCACCACGTGGCCAATTTTCGGAAAATCTCTTTAATAACCCTGTCAAATTCGAAATAGAACTGTATTTTAGACGCGCTTTTTTCTCGTCGGCAGAGCTCTTTTTTAGACTATTAGCAATCATGCGAATGCGTATTGTTTGCAGATTCCAACGCTTTGCTTGTTCTCTGGGAAAACCGTTTCTGTGCAACGCAGCAACAAAACAAAATTGATTTACATTCGAGAGCAGGGTAGTCTTTCGCCAGTTTACCGGGCGCTGGTCGAGGCAGCAGTGGGGTTGCGCAATTATTCATCGATTTTCGACCGGATTCATGCTAAAGCAAATCTTATCTTTTCAGTTAGGAATTGATTCCCTACTTTGAAGAAAGCTCGAGTTGAAAGTATGACTCTGTTACAAAAATACTTTGAATACTTTTATCAAGCCATACAGATGAATCAGTAACCATTGCTATCACTTTGATGGAATTCCAGGAGGCCAGAACGTCCTGATTGCTTACAAGAATGACTCGAAACAGTCAGATACGACGAGATTGTTTGTACATCTTCACATGCTCGAAAATCGATCGATAATTGCTTAATCCCTATCGCTTCCTCGCCCGGCGGTCGATGAATCGGCCAAAGATCACCTTGCTCGCGCACGTGAATCAGTCATATCTTCCCTTCTGCATTGCAGGGAAACGGTCTTTTCAGGATATAAGCACGGTGTTGAAATCAGGAAATATTACGCTATCGAATAATTACTAATAGTCCCGGCGAGAAATGCGCGCGCTGGAGCTCAAGGGATTTCGTTCTGTGACAACGTCAAAAAAAAGACTTTTTCAAAAACCGGCAGCATGGGGCTGTAGCCAGAAATCTAGGTTTTAGAATGATTGCTAACACTCCTATGAAAAGTCCTGTCTAGCGAATGAGGTCGGTTTTTCATTGGCCCCTTTATAACCGAAAAGAGTCATATATATATATATATATATATATATATATATATATATATATGGTATATGTGTGTAAATATGTACATGTAAATGTACATATTGTATATATACACATGTATGCGCATGTATATGTATGTGTGAAAATATATATATAATATATATATATATATATATATGCATATTTATAATTACGCGCATATAACGTAAACATGTCTAAATACGCTATGTTTACTTTATTCTTGTGATATCTTCGCAAATCTCTTATTTTAGTAGATTCTCGATACGCAGCTTGGGCTCTCTATCGTTCTTGTTTGTTCCAGAATGTTTTTTTTTTCTTTTGTTTCATCCACTTCTCTTACTATATTTTCAGTTGGAACATTTCTCTCAAAAACAGAGCGTGTTCGATAAGTTTGTGGCCGAAGTACGCGAACATGGTGATGGAAACGACTGAAATCAACTCTACTCTAGGCGTTCTAGGATTATTTTTTGCTATTTTGGAAGGAATCATAAATTGGTACTTTCCTGTTATCACACCGTGATCCACCCGCTTGGGAACAACGCATTTTGTGCTTTGGTTCTAAATAGTATTCATTCGGTAGTGGATTTCGACAATTATATAGATTTACTTCATTTTTGAAAAAGCCTTCTTAATGCACTGTAATAGCAAAGAAAATTTTTGGTTTACATTTGGGAATTTTCCGCTTGGGAGATCTTCCTTAGACCTTTGGTAATCATTTGATAGCTCAAATTTTGATGATTTCAATGATATACTTGGTGTCTGATTAGAACTCTTCGTTGTACAACTTCAAGAAGGTGAGGTTTCGCACTTGGCACACATCCCGGTCAGATTGTTAGTGGCTGCGTATCGATTGCGCGGTTGATTCATCGCGCAGCAAGATTCACACGAGGAGTGCGGTTCTTGTTGCCGAATTCGGGGTATTTTCTCCGTTTCAGAAACTCCACGATTTTCCTCACCCCTTTAGTGCTTCACGTGCGTTGGCTTAGGCTTTTTGGCAAATTTATTTGCCAGTATAAAGTGAACATGATAAGTGTAGGTTCAGTGAAGTATAGAACAAAATTTCTCCTGCAAATATATTTAAAAAGCCAAGAGTCCTATCGAAACGGAGAAAAAAATTATTGAATTGTAGAAACTCACGTGAGCATGCGCTGAGTGTGAAGCTTATTTGTTTTTGCTGTATAGCGCATTCAATAGTTTTTAAAAATCAGGTATACTGTTAAAATTGTCGAGTTTGAGCTATTTAATGGCCACTGAAACTTTGAAAAAGTAGCAAAATTTACAAAAGATTGAAAGAGTGTGCGGATAACGGAAACTTACTATGAATCTAGAGATTATTTATGATTACATTAACTAGGATATTGAGGACATAAAGGGTAGTGTGAGTTTTTCACAAATAACATGATTTATTGTCTTAGAAAAATATGCTACGAGCAAATGGATGTACATTGCAAGCTACTTCCAACAAGTTTCGTTGGTGATCTTAGTATGCTGTGTGTCGCAGTGTTTGATGACACTGAATTAGTTGATTGGAGGAACATTAGTCCATGTTCTCTCCATTGTTATGAATTTAGAATTTTTTTTCCTTTATATTGTTCAGTCTTTTATTATCTATCTAGAGGGCAATTGAAATACTTCGTAACTCATTTGACTGTTTGTAAGAATTTTTCCAGCTGAGCGCTTTTGAATAAATGAGTTGTAACGTTTCTAAATTTAGTTCTCAAACCGTAATAGTGTGGTTGCTTATTCGAAGGTTTGGGCACTTTGTTGATTAATTTGCTATCTGTGGAAGTGCACTCTTCAAATATTGTGTTTTTGAATACTCATAATTGGCTTTGTACTTATAAAATGAAAATCTAAGTGAACTTCCCGTGTATTTATGTACATATCCAGATTTATATAGATTAATCACTGGTTTACCACCACTTGTCTGTTTCTTCTTCTGTCTGTGTGTACAATCTCTAAAGTATCTAAGCTTGTATATAGAGTGCACCCGGTTGTTGTGGATATAAAATCTTTGTTCCTTATAGAGTATGGTGATTTATACCGAAGTCATCATGATAAAATAGTACAACATATTAACTGATGTTTGTTGTTAATGATTGGTAGTTCCATGGTTACATTCTTTTGATCAGTGGTGTTATTGCAGTTTTGCAGTTAGAGTAGTTGACTATATTCAAATGAATTAAGTGGAATCACCAACATTCCATTAACTTTCATATCGATTAAATGTTTGAATAGTGAAGGATCTGGACCGTTGACAACCAGATGTACCGCATTTGGTGCAGGCCGTCGCCGCACGCGACGGGCTGGTATCATCATGTGTTTATGGAAATATGAATTTATTTGTTTATTTGAGCTTCTGAGGGTACATTATCAGCATTAAATGATGGATTACAATAGAAGACGCTAAAGTAAAGGATTTTTTGGTAGAGAAAACGTCCATCTGCCAGGAATCATTTTATGTTTTAATGAAAGAACCAATGTCTTTGGAAGGAAACTTATCTCAAGTTGTTCAAAAAACATATGCTTCTTTCTTTTTAATCTATGTTTTTGTAGTCATTTGATAGCTCGGAAAATGTCGACTCTCACACCAAGCCTAATTAGTTGAGGACATTCATATTACATTCTCCTAATGAAAGAAAAAAAGATAAGATTATACTCCCGAAGTCTGTTGATCCAGTTCCACAGCGGACTTTTTGGTATCATAGAGTAGAATTTTCATGATAAGTAGTAAACTTTCTCGTTATGAAAAACTGAGCTGTCGTTGGATGGACTTCTATAAACGTATTCATGGTATAAACATGATCATGAGGAACGGATGAACTTTAGTGCCCCATTCACGCTCAACAGGAAAGACAATCTCCGAGAGCTCGCAGGAGGAAACAAGTGGCTTGGGGAACGTTTAAGAGCATCGAAGATGTATTGAAGAGGAGTAAGAACATCCGACTCCGTGCTCACCTTTTCTACTCGACGGTTATCCCTGCCCTAACGTATGCAGCAGAAACCTGGTCGCTACGTAGGCAGGATGGAAGATCATTTGGCGTTATCGAACGCGCAGTCGAAAGGTCGATGGTCGGAGTATCCCATATCTCGCAAATGAGGGAAAGGATCCGAAGTCCCGACCTACGTCAACGATCGAAAATCAGAGACGCCGTTCTACACGCCAGAATATCGACAATAAGATGGGCCGGACACGTGATGCGCTTTAACGACAACCGATGGACGAGAGCTGTTACCGACTGGATTCGTCGGGTCATCAAGCGCTCTATAGGAAGACCGCCGACCCGTTGGTCCGATTTCCTTACGAAAGCGATAGAAGAAGGATATGGTGCTCAGCGAATCTCTAGAGCAAGGAGGACCCACTGGGTTACTCTTGCACGCGATAGCGAAAAATGGAAGAGTTGCTGTTACCCGCTCGAGTCACTCGACGATAAACGGGGCAACAGGTGATACAGGTGATGGTATAAACAACACTCAGTCGGTCTGGTAAGTCCTCACTTCTCGTCACGAATCGCGTGGAATGCGGTCGCATTATATGAAAAGTGCACGTGTTTCCTTCCTTTTTCTGAAAAAGAGCTTTTTCACCACATTTTTTTTTCATTCGGTAACTTGAGAAGTGGAGATTCTAGCAGTAAGCTTGGTTTCTGAGAGTACGAACTAATTATTGGAAAGAGGATTACGATTTGCTTTCGGCGTAAACTTTCCTTTTTATGGTGAATTAATTTCAAGGAAACTTGTCTCCAGAAGGAGATGTTTATTTGGTTGTTTTGATAGAGAACACACACTTTTCCACCTCCATTTTTCTACGAAGTGTGCGGACTGCAGTTACATTCTGTGAAAGTGCCCGTGTTTCTTTGTATTTTTTTTCCTCGAAGAGTAATCTCGCGTGACCATTTTTAGTCAGTTAATAGTAGCTTGATAAATGGAGATTTTCTTACGAGACTTAATTTATGAGTAAATCATTCTTACTGCTCCGTAATAAGTGAAAAGAGGACAGCGTTTTGCACTGGGTTAGTAGCTCATCGATTGAACTTTACACTGACTTATTTGGTACTTGGACAGTTAAATTTTGAATTATGCGCAAATTTGTTGTTACAAAAGGCATATTATTTATTGGAACAACATGCTTATCGCATGGAGAATGCCCACGTGTTCCAAAAATTCCCACTCTCTACTCGAAAGGGACATTCTTGGGAAAACCAAACTTTTAGCCTTTAGTGTGCATAGGTAGTACGCCAATACGTCTTAGGAATCCGTGTTCAATAGGAAAGCTTCAAAAGTAAATTACTTCCAGCTCTTACTTTCATTTCTGTCGCACATCCGGTAAGGGTGACACCGTCTCTTCCCATTCATCATCACTCCGATCGCTACAAATATTTGTTTGAACGTGTTAGGCGAAAGAACCGCAACAAATCATGCAATGGAGGAAGTAATCCCTTTGGTGAAAATGATACCCATCAGAAGCAGCTGGGCAACAAAGAGGTTCCGTTTCAACATTGGACGTCACCACCTGGATGTGGTCATATTGGAATTATCAGGAAAGGGGGAATTTGACCGGACGCATGAAGTTGTTTCGAGGCCATTCAGCTAGGAAGGAATACGAGAACCCGTAAACGACGCGAATGTTCTGTGTCAAAATCACCTCGATAAATTGTGCTTGCGGTACAGAGTACGGATAATAAAATGTTAGTACCCATAAAGCGATAGAAGAATTTCTCTTTAACTTCAAAAAGATTTCAACTCAAGGAGTTTACTAATAATGAGAAATTATTGAGAATTATCGATGAAATGGCGTCGTGCACTTTGTATTGTTATTTTTGATATTCAAGAACTAGAGAATCTTCATCTTGATTTTTGATTTCAAATAAGCATACTGATAGCGTGAGTGATTATTTGATCATTATTCATTATCGGCGATGATTAAGAAGGAGAAGTTGTGAAAATGGAAAATAAAAGATAAATATGATTGAAGTATAAATTACTATGGATAAAATAGCATGAAAATGTTGAATGCCACTTTGAAACGTCACATTTTCGTAAGCATCTTGTTTTCCTTGGAATGCTGGGTTCTAGAAAGGAACATCGGCAGAGTTACTACAGATGGCTTTATAGAACTCTCTCCTACCATCTTTCAAGATTCACTGACTAAAAAAAAATCCTATTAGTGACGATAAAAATCGAAATTACATCAGAAACTGCCGCATTGTAGTCGGAACCCGCCGCGTGATCACGTCGCGTGCCGAGGCGGTTGTCAACGGGTTAAGCACAGTTTAATATTGAGCTGTTCTTCTACTCATCTTCGTACGTTAGCGTTAGATTCAGATGTGCCGTATCGCTACAATTTCTTCGAGGTTATCGTCACAATTTGCCGGTGTTAAAGATCGGGTAAAGTATATACCTCGTCGTTCATTACTGTATGTACCGGCTAGTAGTCAAAAGATGCTTGAAAAGGTGCCAAATATCCAGGTAAAGTAACATCTTCGATCATGTGAATTTTTTCAATTCTTTCTAATAGTTATGTGAAGCTCTGTGAGTCGTAATAACTTCCTTCCACTGACTTATAAAGTTATAATGTACGAAACTGAATTACGCAGGTGGCCCACGTGTCATTCGTGTGGATGTGAGGTGGTGCAAGCAAAATGCTCACCAATTTGAGTTTATTGGTTTTTGAATATTATGCTCCTAGTTAAATCATTGCTTCAAGATTGCTTCGTGCATTTCCAGCTTTCCGGACTTTTGAATACCAACACGGTAATGCCGAAATATTCAAAACGTGCGTATGCCATTGTCGTAGCGTTTTTTGATAACGGCTAAAATCAATTTTTGCAAATATCTTAGAGCTGGAAATGACGAAAGTCTGGTTTAGTGTGGATTCACACTTAAATTTCTCAGTAGTTAGAATTGAGCTTTATTGAGTGGTAACGAAAAACAGGGAAGACATTACAGATGAATCTGGCATTCAAAAAGATGGTAGTTAGAATCTGAGCTATTAAAGAATTATAGGCATTAGCATAAGGGAATGAATATAATCAGTAAAAGCTATTTTAGGCAGACTGTGTTGTGATTGAACTTGAAGACGGAGTTGCATTGACTTCGAAGGCGCTGGCTCGTCGTCAGGCTGCAGAAGTCCTCGACAAACTATTGAGACAACAGTTGCACTGTTTTGAGTTGGGTATACGAGTAAACTCAGTATCAAGTGGATTGATGGAGGACGATATCAAGGTTAAGTTTGATAACATCATTCGATCTCAGTAGCGTCTGAAATTTCTTTACCAAAAATTGAAGAAACTGAAGCTTGAATGGTTTCGTGACAGATCCTAACATATGTAACTTGCTTCACTTATCAGCCATCCCTGATCGATCTGTTTTCCAAGCTGTATGACGTCAGGTCGCACTGACCAAACTGGCCCTCACAGGGGTGCTACGCTTGACTTTTGTTATATAATTCGATTTTTCTGTGCGTTTGAGATAGCTCCTGTTCTTTTCTCGTCCTATGTATGCTCCATGTTCTTTTGCATATCCTCCCTTGTTTCTGGTGCATATACAAAAGCGCGTGAGAAAAAGTCTATGCAGTAATCTCCTAGCGGCATTCAATGAATCTGTATAAGTTGTTTGAAGATTATTACATATTTATATTTTGGTTTTCATTTTTCCTCATTTTTTATAGAACCTAAAAGTCACAACAACGGATGAATAAATCCCAGGACCGACTATCTATTAACCTCGGCATAGCTTGAATAAATGAGTATCTTCTTCTGTTTAGCCGCTCCGAGGTGTTATTGGTATTATTTATTGCATATCAGCGAACCATATAACGATACAGTTAATAATGCGGCATAACTATCACAACAGTCGTGGTGGCTTACGTTTCGGCAAGGTTCGCCATCCTCAGTTCCTGGAAATGTCAAATTCATTCGCAAAACTATTAAATCAAAGACCTTCATAAATCTAGCAGAAAACGTAAGAGATAAATTTTTGGGTCGTGTAGGAAAAAACTTCATTACAAAAACACTCACCGCTTACATGTTTTAGGTCTTTCAATTAATCGTTGAAGACCTGCCACTTGGAGTCTGTGCTAATGTGAGACTGTGCCTGGCTCAGGCCGGGAATTTCAGCCTAAGCTATCGTGCTAGGTCACGCGTTATTACGGGGCACTCCTCTTTGCGGTTCATTTTTGTGCCTTTGCTATGCATCCAAAAGGCTTTCAAAGTTTTGTACGTAGATGTTTTTGATTCCTGTGCAAGGACCGTGAATTTAACGTCAAAGTCGGCCCCTTTATGCTTCTGTTCCTTATGCGTGCCTAGTGGGGTTTTTGGGTCGGAGTTACGTTTCCCAGCTAGGTGCTCTTTTAGGCGGATGCAGAGTGGTCTACCCGTTTCGCCAATATATTCATCCCCGGATGCCTCACAAGAGATAAGGTAAATTGTACCCGACCTCATGCAGTCGTTGGTTTCGCAGAGACGATCATACAGTCGGTTGCGGACTAATTGGCGTTTTAGTGTTTATGGTGGTATCTCGACTACTGCTATCGAATTATCTAAACCTGCTTTTTCTAGCAGCGTTTAATGGCTGCACTTACTTTGTTGGAAATAAAAGGCAAGATGAATGAAACTTTATCCTCGCTAGACCTTCCGTACAGGAGCGCCGAATTTCCTCTAAATTTAACCTGAGAAGGTCCTATCGTGTTGTAGCTATTAGAGATGGCTATTTTTCGCGCCAAGCTCAGGGACTCTATCTTCTGTTCTTTTCCTGTGCACACATTAGCAGCTGTTCGAAACATGTTTTCTATAAGTGCGCATTTTGTGTGCAAAGGATGAGCAGATAGGTAGTGAACCAGGATGTTTTTTTTGCTTGGTTTGCGATACCACTTTGTGTTGTAGGAGTTTCTAGAGAGGTTAACTTGAACGTTAAAAAATGGGAGCCAATTTGCCTTAGGTTTCTCACGGGTGAACGTTATGTACTCTGACTGACTATTTGACTACTCAAAACATTTGTCCATCTCCTCTTGCGTTGAGCAGACGACAAAACAATCGTCTATATACCTACAGTAGAGCAACGGCCGGAGATTGAATATTGGTGCCATTACTTCAGACACAAAAGCGATAGCAAGGGTCGGAGCTAGTCGTTATCCCATTGCCAGCCCTTTGATCTGCGCAAAATAATCTCCAGACCATACAAACGTGTCGAATGAGTCCGCAATGCAAGTATGCGAGCTTCTAACGGAGTACGAAAGAACTACGAACATGTATGGCTTCTCCATTCGGCAGCTCATGGCTTTCTTAAAAGAGTGCCTAAGCTGCTCCTTCTTTTGATGGTCCGCGGGTTGATTTTGCGCAGATCAGAGGGCTGGCAATGGGACAACGACTAGCTCCGACCCTTGCTATCGCTTTTATGTCTAAAGTAGAGGCACCAATATTCGATCTCCGGCCGTTGCTCTGCTGTAGGTATATAGACGATTGTTTTGTCGTCTGCTCAACACAAGAGGAGATGGACAAATGTTTTGAATAGTTAAATAGTCAGTCAGAGTACATAACGTTCACCCGTGAAAACCTAAGGCAAATTGGCTCCCATTTTCAAACGTTCAGTTCAACCTCTCTAAAAACTCCTACAACGCAAAGTGGTATCGCAAACCAAGCAGCAAAAACATCCAAAATCACTACCTATCTGCTCATCCTTTGCACACAAAATGCGCACTTATAGAAAACATGTTTCGAACAGCTGCCAATGTGTGCACAGGAAAAGAACACAAGATAGAGTCCCTGAGCTTGGCGCGAAAAATAGCCATCTCTAATAGCTACAACACGATAGGACCTTCTCAGGTTAAATTTAGAGGAAATTCGGCGCCCCTATATGGAAGGTCTAGCGAAGATAAAGTTTCATTCATTTTGCCTTTTAATTCCAACAAAGTGAGTGCAGCCATTAAACGCTGCTCAAGAAGAGCAGGTTTAGATAATTCGGTAGCAGTACTCGAGATACCACCAAAAACACAACAACCAACTTGCTTGCCATTCTATGGGGAGGTAGCAACGGATCCAGGGATGCTACTACGCCTATACCTTGAAAATTCGTTGTGAAGTATAAGTAGGTATACCTAATGTTCTACCTCTTTGAGGGATCCTGGAATCCAGTTAGTCACGAGGGAAGGTGACGCGTCCACAGGTGGTGAATAGGAGAATTGAACATGAATCAAAAGCGACTGCGTGCTTCCCAGAGGCGCAGGCAGACTCAGCGGTGATCTTCCTGCTTCTGCAGCGCCGCTGACATGCCTCTAGCTTTACGGCTCAAATTGGCTACAAGCCAGCAATGAAGCGGGAAGTACATGGGAGGCGGTTGGGAGTTGCCTCCAACAAATGAGCTCCTCCTGCTTCTCCGAACGAGACTGCCAAGCTACTCGTGAGTGCCTAGTCTACACGTTTGGAGCCCAGCAAACTGTGCGTTCGGTATCAAAACGCTCGAAACAGCAAAAAAATGGGCCTCGATTTCCTGACCCCCGGAAGAGCTCCTGATGCGGCTGCGTTGGTTAAGACGAATACGGAGAGGCTATTGAAATCTTAGGGCCAAACTAGGCTGCCAAGTTTGAAAGTAGGAGATCCATTAGTGCAAGAAAGTAGGATTAAGTACGACATCATTGGCCTGGCCCGAGACGAGAAGACGCCACTCATTTTGCGCTGTTTATGACATCCGAAAACCACTACATGTTGGAACATGCGATCGCAGAAGTGTCGGTGGGGTTGTCGTTCTTGTCAAATCGAATTTCACCATGAACATCATTTGTCATTGATTCATTTGAACAACTCACAACTCGGATTGAACGTTTCCGGTTGAAAAGATCTAGATCAATGCCGTCTTTGACCAACTTCATTAATTACACACCAACACAAGCTATGACGAAGACGAAGTTAAATCGTTTCATGTGGACCTTGGAAAGTTCTTCAGAGAAGATGGTACTTTTTTCAAGGTCAGTGTTGGAGATTCTAAGCAAATTTTGGACCTGGAAAAACGCTTGAAGATCATCACATTGGGCCCACGGGCTAGAATGGAACGAACAGGGTGAGAAATCATCTGAGTTTATCTTGACGATCAAAACCGTGCGTGGTAACTCACACTTTCAAAAATTTCTCTTAGCAATGGACGTAGGAGCTCTCCAATGGAGAGCACCTTAGCGAAATAGGCCACATCCTACAATAATGTTTCTACTGCTTTTTCGCAGTGTTATGACTCACATATACCTAAGAGATATACCCATTACTGTAGAGTGATGTGCGAAACATTTTACTCCAGGCGACACTTGAACCCGCATTTCGTCAAATCTGGGGACGAGTTCTTCTCAAAAACGGAGGACACACTTGAGATTATTGAGGTCTAGGCTATCAAGTGGCTACTAAAACTCCAGGAAAAACAGAAACTTGTATATACCAAGGGGCTGAAAGAGAATGCGGATAACGGATAACCACCCGAATTTGTTTGAAATCTGCACGATCCACAAAATTTTTTTGACTGCTAGTACGACTAGGTGAACTCTCTTCTGCCAATAATAAACGCCTTATATTCTTTTTTGTAGGAAGTTTGTAAGGCCGAAAGTTTACCTCAAGCGTTTATGGTTCCGAAAGTAGACAGCGTAGAGGATGTTGCTATCATTTATGACATCTTCAGGTCTAACTACACTCCTAAGCGAATAACTGACACAGTTAGTACAGGGTTTTTCATAACTTATTATGAGCATTTTCCGGAATTAATAATTCTCTCACATCATTTCAGAGCACTCGTCTGGTCATTTGGATAGAATCAGCACGAGCGCTTTTGGATATGCCCAGGATTTTGTCGTCCACATTGAATCTTCAAAAAAATTCCGGTTTTTTCAAGTTGGATGCTGTTGTTTTTGGTTCCGACGACTATTGCGCTGATATTGGTATGCCGTAGATATAACTTCTTTTTTCAAACTTTTGCGGTTAATTCTGATAATTCATTTTGAATTGTGCGTTCGATAGCGTTCGCTGATCGAAGAATGAAGTTTTACAGCTGACGCTGTTAATAAAACTCCCACAAGGATAACGTTTTCCATCACATCTTTGTTCAGCACTGCGACACAGTTTCACCATAGAACACGATCCTCATGAAGCATTAGGTCATGAATATAAATGAATGGAAAAATGAGTAATGTTATGGAATACTTCTGTCAAAACTGCAGCGACGTCATCAAAGGCAGTAAGCAATAGAACCACTAGTACGCGGCCTGTTTCATTGGAACCTATATTTAATGGAAAGCGAGATCCTTCTTTTCTACCTTTAAGGCTACATTATACGTGGTGTCGCAGGCAAAAAGCATGGATTGAGCGAAAGATGAAAATTATTTGTTACTGAAGCAACTCTCAAATTAGAAGATTTGAAAAATAGTCAAACGACTCGAAAGAAGGCGAAACTTGTCGAAAGTCAGCCATACTATTGCTATTGTGCTGTATTATCACATAATCAAGAAACATTATTATTAGGTCTACAAATATGACTTCGCCGTTTAATAATTTATTGTTGTAATAGTAGTAAGAATAATGATAAGCAAATCTATACATATGGAAATGCGTTAGAAACGCGATTTATCTGTATTTTTATAAGCAAGGCAAAGTATATGGTGGTTTTTGTAGGACCTTTGAAGATGACGACTTTTCTATCCGAAAAAACGCCATTTGCGGAATTTCACTTTTCATGTTCAGTTTCAAAAAAAAAAGCTGTGGCCGGCGAAGGGAATACTTTTTGCATTGCATACTGACCGTAGGCGAAAAGTGGACTTCGTTTTGACAATCCAAAGCCGAAACGATCATGTACCGAGCCCGGACAAACAGCAAAGTCGATTGCAAAGCGGAAACGATTCGCGGAAAGAAAGTTAGGTGCATTTGGTGGGATCAGAAAGGCGTTCTCTATTACGGGCTCTTAAAATCTGACGAATCGCGGTTTGTGCACCGCTTTATCAGCAACAGTTAACAAAATGAAACCATGAATCGCAAATAAAACGACGAGAATGGGCCGTAAGACACCACAAAGTGATTTTGCGGCATGATAACGCTCGATCTCATGTTGCAAACGCCGATTGAAAACGTCATAAAAGAGTTCAGGTGGGAGGTTTAGGAGATTTTATCTTACCTTTCTTACTCTCTCAACTTTACACCATCAGATTACCAATTAAAATTATCAAATTCAAATTGCAAATTAGAAACTTTGAGAAATATTTTACTAATTTTATTTACCATTTTTCTTTGATGGCATTCACAAATTCAAAAATTGGGAGAATGTTATTGTTAATGATGGAAACTGTATTTGAATGAACAATGCTACCAAAATTTTTTTTTGTCGATTCAACATTCAATTCGTGAAAAACGACGGAGATATTTGTGCACCTTATATTAGCAATCATAGATCTGCTGAACTAGCAAAACACTGTATTTTGTTCCATTCGAGTTGGTTTCTTGTATTAATCTGGTTTACTGTGCAGTTCGAAATTTTGACTCATACTTTTATCTTTGGTTCCAATTCTTTTTTCAAATCTGCTTCATTTCTAGTTTTTTTTTCTGCTAATTAGATAGTTTTTCCGACCCTCTCTATCTGCCGTTGTGTGACCTTAGTTGGCAGTTCAACCAAGTCAAGGATTTCTTACGCGGCATTCACAGATTTAGTGTCTTAAAGTGGTTAGCTTACGCAGTATCAATTTTAAATACTATAATTCAAAGTTATGCCAAGGTACAACTCACATTGGTCAGTTGAATGTTTAAGAGAGCACATTTTATGTATTAATGAATGACCTCACAAGCATTGCAAGATACACATCTCCACGTTGCGGATATCGCTAGAGGACGAATAAAGGAAAATTAATACGCGTCATTTTTGGCACTCTAAAATATCATCTGTGTTAGTCGTACTAGTTACTTTATCTCTTGAGGGACAAAACTCGGCTTTATTTGTTCTTCTCGCAAGCGAGATGTGCATAACTTGCCGTGCTCACTCGGAGGAAAATTACACTATTCATATGTGGATTTTTTCTTATTGTACTTTCCATATGTGGCTTCATTCTATTAATCTTTTCATATCAGGTACTTCTTCTCACTGTTTTTAACGATATTAGGTCTACTGTGTTCTGCTGGAAGAAGTTCTGATCGATAATCTTTCTGTCATTTCAAATCCACACATCTAAGAAAAAACCAAACAAATATATTCGTGGGCCTCACAAGCCATGCGTCTCATTGTAGTAGACAAAGTAGTTTTTTTATTGTGTTAAAATAAACTTTGTGGATTTCAGCATTTTTCCTTACCGATTGCAACTCTTGTACGTTTTAGATAACGAGGTGTGCATCCATACTTCTTGTGATGTTTCTGATTTCAGTGGTGGTAAACTACCATGTGTTTGTTCATTCTATTAGATTTTTTTTAAAGGTGCAACT
Source organism: Parelaphostrongylus tenuis (assembly GCA_019055375.1). Taxonomy (NCBI): domain Eukaryota; kingdom Metazoa; phylum Nematoda; class Chromadorea; order Rhabditida; family Metastrongylidae; genus Parelaphostrongylus; species Parelaphostrongylus tenuis. Next base: position 49,156 of record JAHQIW010000542.1, on the reverse strand, counting down.
CGTTCATGTGACGGTGGAGAACTTCTTTACGCTCGACAACGGTTTGTCGCATGCTGTAAAGCGTTTCAATTGCAAGCGATCGATAGCGTTTTCATTGACATTAAGGATTTAAACGGACTGAGAAAGCAGTGCGTGGAAGGTGAATTATTATGTCACGGGTGATTGTAACTTCGATTTTTAGTATCTGCTTCTGTTTAGGCCAAAGCTGGGGTTTCACAGGAAAACAGAGCATTCATCCAACACAGGTTAGGCACGACTAATGAAGATTCAGTTATATTATTTTTTCACGAAGAAGCAGGCTCAAGATAAGTAACGACTTATAGTACGCATTTTTCCTGCCCAAATACTTTGATTTTTGACACTTACTTAGTGACCCTGACATGTGTGAGATGCACCACTTCTTCCATTCCATTCCTTGTCAGCCACTAACATCCTATGAAGGACATCGTGCTGATCCGTAAGTTTGGCTGCGGCCTGTCTTCTTTCCACTTTGACCTGCTGAATGCTGGTCTAGTCTGAGTTCTTCCTGAGATCGAATGACGCCATACTTTGGCGCTCCCATTCTTCACCACGGGCAGTTGTAAGTCCTTATGGTTGAAGGAACATCTTATATTTCACAAGTAAGACGTCAGTTAATCCTATGATGATTTAGCCGACAGACCAAAGTGAATCGATTCAGGTGTCGAAAGCGATGGGATCTGAATTCATTGCCCAGCTAGGTGCTACAAATATAGCTAGTTGTTTAGTCAAGTTTGCGTTAATATTTCAGTAGTTTGTTATGTTAGATTACGTGTGTAGTGTGATTCTAGTAGTGCTCAGGAACAAACTCGTTAAGATAATTCGAGTAAGGTTGACAGTTGTGTTTTCTGAAGGAATTCACAAATACTGCAGTCCAAATAGTTTTTCTTTGGGTGTGATGGTTTGAAAGTGTAAGAAGAGTAATGAACTGCTAATTGTGCATGTGCCTCTGGAGCTTTTTCCGCTATCCTATTAATGAGTAGAGACGAGGTTGTAAGGAGTGAGATTTATTGAAGAGAACATAGTACAATTATAATGGCTGACGTTTTGGCGGTATCATCTTTTCCAGAGTCTTAAAAGTCAGACTGACATGCGGTTCAGTCAACCAAAACCCTTTATTAACTCTTGCGAGAAACCTAACACACGTAGTCCAGTTTCAAAGTGAACAGCTTCCTTGAAAGTCTCACTGTTTTGTTCCTCTTGAGTCTTTCAATTATTTATTGAAAACCAGCCGCATAGAGTCTTATGTGAGTAAGGAGTGTAGTTCTCAGGTGAAACATTTTCTAAGCATTAAAATACATTTGAACACTCTAATGCGCCAACAAGTACATGAGAGACGATGAACATGTATAGCCTATGCGAAGCGCAAATTTGTACCACGCTCTAAGGGTGAAGATGGTATTGCATGAGTTCTGGATACGGTATACCTAATCTCTTGTAAAGCATGCGAGGAAGTGTGCATTGGTGAGATGGATGGACCAAGCCTACATTTGTATAAAAGAACATGTGGTTGGAGAATCTGAAAGCCTGGCAGAACACTCCAAGCACCCATATGGAACAATAACATAACGAAGAAGATTTTGATGTAGAAGTCACCATCCTCATACAGTGTAAAAGTAGTCGTTCTAATTACATTTTGTTGCTGATATTTTCATTATTTGAAATTTCTGAATATAAAGAACCATCACAGTGTATGAGTTGAGCCGTTGCGAAGTGGATCACTAATTTGAACTTATATTTCATGTTGTTCTTTCTATATACAATCCACTTGAAGTTGTTGGTGTTGACGGTATGTCAGATATGAGCTTAGTTTTTGTTCTTGTGCACATATTATTATTCAAAGTCTCTTATTCTGACTCAAAGTAAAGAATATCGTTGGTCTTAATCGTAGATGCTAATGTGAATGTTCAGGTACCAGTGATTCAGGAGGCGTTTTTACCATCGGCCGATAAAGTGGAATGGGCTACAGAGTTGGTCCATTCGTTTAGTCAACACCAGATCGAAGGGAAAGGAGCGTTTCAATTTCGTGGTCAGATGATAGATCGGCCATTATTATTGCAGGCGATGAACATCATTCAGCTTTTGGAAAGAGTAGGTGTTGACATAAAGAGCCTTGAAAAGTGATCATCTGATCAACGAATGTGCTATGATCATCCTGTGTAACTTGTATTTTTTCGTTTTCATCATTTAAGTAGAGAAAATACTGGGTACTTGATTAGATTGTTTCACGTACTAATTAGCACCGTTGATGCTTTCATAGATCATCCACCTCACTTCTCGGTTTGTCTCCGGCATATGGTACAATTTACAATCTCTAGTGACGATCCGGTTTTGCTGATATTTATTCTTTATCTACTTTTAGTGTTGTTATTTACAGATGAAATTATTATTTTACGTTCGCTTGCGCATCATACAATTGGCATCCAAATTTCTTATAGTAGGAAATGCATTCTGAAGGGAAATGTTAATTTAGGTTGGACGTTTTTGAGCTCCACAAGCTTGGTACTAAGTTTACACGCAGATATACCTACACATTTTAAATGAATCTTCATTAGAATATTTTCTTCAGCTGTTCCACAGCAAAAGTCGTGGCCACCAATGCCAAAAAAACAAGCATTTTGAAGTGCGATGAAAAAAGGTTATTTTTGAAAATTCTAAACTTTTTACTATTAAATTCGTGAATGGGGCGCCGTGGTCGAGTGGCTGTGATGCTTATAGCGGCGCGCGTGGAGCCGAGCTTGACCCCCCACCTCCCTACGGCAGTCAATAACAGCGCCCTACGGAATGCCACAGCAAGGCTATCGTCGAGATCTCAAGGAGACTCTCTCAACCAGTATTCTACGCCTTTCAAGACAAAGACTAAAACGAATTGAATGCTATAAATACTGTAATTCGCACAGTGAAAAAAGCTGTGATGACGGATCAAATGAAGTGCAAAAATTCCGTAAATAAGAAAGGTTCACACATTACAGCGGTCTGTGCTAAAGATAGTAGTTAATAGTAATTGCAATAGTTTTTAGTATTTCCAATAACTTAGTGGTTTCTAATGATTTTTACTTATTCTTATTCTTATTTAATCTTCTTTTTTTTCTTATTTTTGATTCTTAGTAGTTTCTATTCCGTCTCTTCTGACGCTATCCTGCATAGCTTCAATAAAGCACTGCGTGATGTTGAAAATCTCGCTTGAAAACGACTTTGCCAGCGTGGAAGTAAACGATAATGACGAGGTAGAAATTAAAAGTAGAAGTTGAGTTCATTTACTCTATGGGAATATTAGAAGCCTTTCTGAGGTTGGTACGTTAGAGCCGTACGTACGTTTCGGCGGTGCCGCCGCCTCGCCAGTGACACCCGCCCCACACTGAACCCTGCTTTATAGCAGGGATGGGGAGGCGTCATTGAAGTGATAGCATATGATATTGTGTTATCCTTATTTTTTCAGTCGATGGATTACGGCCAGTAGTGAATATGTCAAAATCCATCACTCGACTGTTTTTAAACCTCGTTTCAAACATTCTGTATAATCTGCGAGAATTTTTGAAGCCTTTTCGAGGATTGTCCTGTTGCGCATATCAAGAATTTTGGATGAGACATAACCAGTTGAACAAGCAGGATTCGAAGGGGATTTTGCCTTGTCGACCACATCCAAATCGTGTCGAGGATAATAAAAGTCTGTTGGAAATACCACCTGCCCTTGATCCTAACTTTTATCAACTATGAAGAAGCATTTGATAGCGTCGAAAAGAACGGAGTCCTGTCGGCGCTTGTTGGTCTAGAAGTGAATCCGTCGTACATAAGAACTTATCAGATTCCTACTGGAACTGTACCACAACAGTACAGCTCTTTCATCAACCTCTTACCATGCCTATTGGAAAGGAGTTCGGACAAGGCGATACGATATTGTCAAAGCTGTTTACTGTCGCACTACAGTGGAAAATGAAGTCGCTTGACTGGGACGAAAACAGAACCAATGCTCATGGAACTCAATGAAACGACAAGAAGATCCATAAAGGGCATGAAAACCCAGTTCACAAAAAGACAATGGTTCTATGACGAACGTATCAAACTGGATGGTTCTCCTGCCTAGGAGTCCACCTCGTACGTGTACGTTGTTCGTTCACTGAGTATGCAGAGGAGCATGAAGGACGAGCTTGGCAGAAAAGGAGAGCAGCGTGGGACGCATTCGGGTCTCTCGAAGAAGCCACCGACTAATAACGAATCCAAAATCACGCGCTAACCTTCCAGTCCTCTCAGCGCTCAGCTATGCAGCAAGACGTGGGCAAATACTTCGAGCACGTTAAGACTGCTGCGAACGACACGAGGGCGCTCAGGCGATGTCTTCTGGAAATCAGTCGGCACTCACAACACTCAGCCGGCTTTCGTAGCTCAGATCTTCAAAAAGCTATCACATCTTCGCGACCCAGAAGAACATTCATCAATAGCGAAACACAGATGGATCGGCTATATAGCAAGAAGATTAGATGACAGATGGACAAAAGGAACTGTAGAGTGTACTCCAAAAGAATACACCCGTTCCCGAGGTCGACCACCTAAGCGTTGGGTGGACGTATTTGTTGAAAAATTAAGCACCTGTATTCACATTTGTTCTCGCACTAGTTGTATTGACACCTACCAATATTCTGCAATTCACGGTATGAAACTCATGCCAGCCTCCATGCTCGATTCAAACCATCACCAAAACGAAATCATGAGATGAAGAGACGAATGGAAAATCTGTTGGGGTCCACACAACTCGTGAAGACGGCGCTGTAGCGTAGAAAGAGCGATGTGCAAAACGGGTGTCGCTAGTGTGACTGATAGGGCACGCGCTCCCGGAAAGAGTGAGGGGCGGGTTCTATTCCCGCCTGGCGCTAAAGTTTTGCACATCACTCTATAACTGTTGTTCTTTATCTCATTTTGTTTGTTTACATGACTCGTCATCACAGTTTTATTGTGCTGATCGCAGTACTTCTAGCATCCGACTCGTTTTAGTCTTCTTCTTGAATGATGTAGAATACTGGTCGAGCATGTCTCCTTGCTGTCTCGAGATTAGCCTGGCTGTGGCGTTCCATAGGGCGTTGTTGTGGACTGCCGGAGAGTGTTGGGGGGTGTGGCTCACTCCACGCGCGCCGCGTCGAGCAATGCAACCACTCGGTCACGCTATTCCCATATATGATATAAATGAATATTTATGAGAAAGATTGAGTCGTATGCATTAGTTTCAATATTTTCCTTTTTTATTAACCCTTTCGGTACCAAGCCTTTTTCGTTGGAGAACGCTTTTGATCTATACCCTTAGTAATCATTCCATAGCTCGAATCTCGGCTGTTCTAATACTTTAATTGGTTTGTAGACCTTACTTAGTACACTGTAGCAAAGAATATAAAAATATGTTTGACATTCGGTTTACTTTGTTCGCTCGGCTAGGATCTGTGGACTTTTAATTGGAAATTTAATGCATTTTCGAAAGCATAAATCTTGAAAATTCAAGAACAAATATGTACTGTGAAGAAATCTCTAGAGGGTGGTATAAGAGCGATAAGAAATTACGTTTCAATCTCAAAGTTTTCCCTGCAGATAAGAGATACATATATGCATCAAAAGTGTATAAGCGTGTAGAGGAAATCATGTTGTCTCAGAAAGTCAGGAAAAGTCTGGAAGTTTCTTCGAAATAAAGGAAGAATTCTAAGGATTTCTAGATTATCTAGATAATGAATATTGCGTTCTCTCGAATAGCGCTTCTTGCTGCGATTTCACGTGCCGCTCCGAAAGGACGCAGTTTTCGTTAATTATTCTGAAACCATTCCAGAAAAGAATGCATAAGACTTAAGCAAGGTTGGTACGCCAGGGCCATACACCGGTGTTTCGGAAGTCTCGGCCTCCTCGTCAGTGATTCCCGCCCCACATTAAGCTTTGCATTATAGCAAGGAGGGAGGCGAGGTTTTGGAAACAGTCGATGTTATGGATCAGTTTTGTTCTACCAGCCGAGATCCATCTACTGAGAGGTGGTGATGGACCAGTGTCATTGTACACTGTGCCATCACCACATACGCCTCCCTGCTTGCTATTATGCAGGGCTTAATGTGGGGCGGGGGTCACTGACGAGGAGGCCGAAACCTCCGAAACACCGATGTACGTCCCTGGCGTACCAACCTCGTTTAGGCTTTAAGCATTCTTTTTTGGAATTATTTTGAATGTTTATTGCGAGGTTTTAAAAACAGTCGATGTTATGGGTCAATATTCTAAAATCATTTCTCCATGGCGGAAAGATTTTCCAGTTGTATGTAATTGTAGAAAAGACGTTGCTCTATCGTCTTATAGATATTCCTTTTCTTAAACTTTACATTACCAAACAAATCTGCTATAAATTTCAAACAACGGGGTAACTACTTCTGGGCGTAAGCGTGAACTTTTTTCCGCTCTTACAACGCTTTTATAAGACGCTCTTATAAATTCCAAACCAGGATTCAAAAAGGCCAAACTAGTTTCTTTCATACTATGAATTATTGGAAAAATATGGTCAAAAGCCACGCACAAATGCCAGGTTTTCAATCAGTGAACATCACAGGCTAAACGTATTTTTCTCTTCGTCGTTGCTATAGATCAAGAGAAGGTCTCTTCAGAAATTAAGCCCACTGTTAGAATTGCCATTTCCTAAGCTACTGAATAATTGCCAGAACTCTATTCAGAAAACTCAGTCCTGAGAAAAAGCGAAGCAAACACAAGTGCATGACACATTTTACAGTGCGGAATCAAACATTACAGAACGTTCATCTAATATTCTATTTATGTGACGAAAATTTGTTTTTCTTTATGCTTGAATGTATCACATCCACTGTAATTCATATGCCGGGTCATCGGCTCGTTTTAATTGCTTAGGTTTACAGGTCGGAGCGTCCATCACTGAAATTTTTGCACATCAAAAGTTCATTGCCTTCTTTATAGCTCTATTCTACAAAACTGAACGTCTGAAAAGTGAGCAGAAATTTACTTTTGAAATCATTAGTGCCATTAAGATTTTTTGTCTCACAAAGTACATTCATCATATCTTCCCCAATAAGTCCTTCCAGTTGACAGTACTGAAAATGTATTAAATGTCATTATCGGACTATATATAATGTTAAATAATAGTGTTACCGATAATATTGACAGCTTTGATAGACTGAAGGGAATTTCTAATACAACTGCAAAGTTTGTGCTAACAGTGACGACGAACATTCTCAATAAAGTTAAGCAGAGCAGTGAAATTTGTCTGCTTGAAGAATACGTTAGGTGAGATTAGCCAATAGTCGATATATAATTCAGAGTCCAGATTCAGTGTGCTCGGTCGACTTATTAATCTCAAGAGCAGCTGCACTTCAAGAAGTGTACCATGCGCAAGTTTCCAAACCTGGTATCACCAAGCACGTGCATGAGTGTCCATATACTGACGATGGTGAGGCAATGAAATGAATGAATGAAGTTCTAGGTCACGCACCAGACGTTTCAACGAGCCATCTAGACATTTAACACAATGATCACAATAAAGACCAAACCTCGTCTGCTTCGATCTTTAGTCTCGCCTTATCCTTACGCCTAACTTTGCCATCTAATTTGAATTTGGTTTTAATGAGCTTTTCATCTTGAAGTAGGGCCATGATTTCTTGCATTATCTGAATCATTGTTTTGCAACAGTGTTGCTTATGTTTTCATTCATCAGTTGCCTATTTCATTTTTAGCGTCATAGTATGATGTGAAATATATCCGTGCAGCTGCTAAAATTATTGCTTCCGTTGTTACGCAAGCTTCGTTAACATCTAGATGTACACAATTCGGAAGGTTTCCATTACTACTACTACATATATTCTGATTATTAGTCAAGGTCATGATATATTGAATAAAGAAGAAAAAACAAAATCAATTGGGAATGTTTTGAGCAATGCTCATCAACTAGATCCATGGGGCAAGCCGATCTACCAGATTTTCACTAGCGTCCTATAGCTTCAGGAAATTACTGGCGTATCGAATACATTAAAAAATCGTGAGATTTGAGAATTGATAGTACAACTTACGGACCTTTTCGCTAAAATCATCGTCTTCGCGATCGTGAATTGCTGTCACCCCTCCTCCAACAGTCGTCATGCCTCCAACCACTGTTGTTCTGTATTGGTCCTTGAAGATTTCTAGCGATAATTTTCCCAATGTTAAGCGGAGTGAAAAATTCGTGGTTTCAGTTAGTAGTAATGGCGTGTGTGACACACTGGTTAGAGATGACTTGTCATAATTACGCGGTTGTTGGTAGCGAGAGCCTCAATCGAGTCGTGCGAGCATGCTGTTCAGGAAGACTGAGTGCTGGTTCTACTCCATGGCACGAATACATGTTCCAAATTTGCTGGTATCTCAGCATCTTGTTACTATAGTGACTTGATAGTTGGGTAAGCCACTGTATGTTATTGTGTAGAAGAAATACAAATCCAATGCTCATTACGATACCATTTTAAGTGGGAAGAATGACCCATCTCCACAGGATGCATCTATGTGAATTTCACCCTTTTTCTTACAGAAAAAGTACAATATTATTGCAACCTTGTTCTTGCATTATGATTCATAGGAAAAAACGTGTAAACATGCTTTAGATTACTTCAACAGTTTTGATCGAAAGGGATGCGGACAGAGCACTAATAATGATACACTTCAATGCCATGAGGCCACGCTACACCTCACTTTGGAAAGGAAAGCCATCTCGAATTCGTACTGGACTTGACCGAGGAATATTTCGGTTTTTTTATTTGACGGCACAGGATGAAAAAACGATCTATTTCGCAGAACAAGAGCTTTTAATAAAAGTTGGTAATCGTTCAAAAGCTCAGATCTCTAACTAGTGCGTTGCGCAAGTGTTTTTTCAAAGTTTTATAATGCTTCGACGAAAGGAACACATCGCGTTTCGCACGCGCATAATTTTCGCAGGACACAGCTCTTCGTTTAGACCATTAGTATCATTCGATAGCGTAAGATTCAACGATTACAACGCTGTGCTTATTTTCTGAAAAGACCGTTTTTTTGCAGTGTTTTTGGGAGAATATGATCAATTCGCATAGGCGGGCAATTGTTTTCTGGGCAGTTTACGGGCTGGGGAGAGGGCGCAGGAAAAATGCGCGCAATCTCAACACAGCTGTCGATCGATGGGGCCCATTCGGCTCATATATGAAGTGCTATTTCTGTTATTCAATTACGAACTGCTTCGCCGCTTCAAAAGAAACTTAGACCTATGACTTTGATACTACAAGATTTCCTCTACACCTTCATATGCTTTCGTGTTTCCAGCGCAGTAACAGTAATAACACGCGGGCGATGTAAAACAGTTTTGTTCTGAATTTTACAGCGTTATGTAAGAACGCCAAGAAACGGCCATGTAGTGCAGCAGCCAAAGATCCAGGATTTCGAATAATTACTAGTACTCTTATGAAAGTTTTTGTCAACTGAAAGAGTTCGTTTCTTCATCCAATGCCGTTTAACGGAAGAAACCAAAGTTCCCAATGCTTCGAGTTGCGGAGGCTAGAGAGTGTGTGATGAAGATCATGCGACATACGTAAACCCCAGAGCAAAGGGAACTGGCGCGACTAGTGTTTATCGGCACTCATAAAGGCGAGATAATCCTTAAGCATCCTGGGATCATGCACAAAATTTGAAGACCTTCGTGTCTAATGGATGCGAAGGAATGAATGGACAGAAAAATTGCTGGGATGAAAACAATATTTGATAACCTTTTTGAGAAATAAGACAAAATCATAAATGAACAAATTTGTTAAGGAGGAACTGCGTGGATGAGGGAGCTTACAAATCATATCAGGAAAAAAAATACAAATTTACTGGGATTTGAAAGTAGTTCTTTCGTCGTGCTTCACCTCTCTTCGCTCCTTTATCGGCTCGAGCCTGAAGCAGATGGTTCATTTATTCTTCCTGATATAATGATCAATCCATAGTTGTTGGAAAGACCTATATAGATTGCATCGATTGAGCATATAACACCAAATAAGATATTTGGTAACATACAGCGTAGAGTGCCATTGTTTTATCCAGAGTTTCATTTTATTTTTACGCTTCTTCATTTGCTTTGGATCCGCATTGATTTGACTTATGCTTGTCTTTAGCTCTTTTTCATCCGAAGTCTTTGGAGGTTTCACCTTCACTTCTTTTAGAGCTTCGCCTGAAAAGTCGGAAATTTGAAATACTACGTTGTGTAGATTAGAAAAGCACGCTGCGAAAGAGAAAAGCATATTCACCACGTGAGTCGCAGACTACACTCGCCATCAGATCGAAAATGACCACACCGCTTCTTTAGATCTGAAAACCGAATCAGCCACATTGATAATCATAGATATCTATATACTCTTCTTTGATAACAAGTCGCTTCGAGATAATCGTAATCACGTGATTATCGAATCCCAACGGAGGGAAAGTGTAAAATAAATGAGAAAATTACTCTATCATCAACATAGAAAAGAGATTTGAATTAAACGTAGAATATTCGACAAAGAGTTTGTGCGAGCATGTCAAAGCTTTCGAACACCCGCGCATCGTGACACATCACTTTGCCAAAGCGACAAAACGTAATTCATCTTCAAACATGCCACCAAATGTGGTATGAAACACGCATACGTTAAGGTGTTGGGCGACTATAAAAACCATAGTTAACGTTAGAAAAAAAACTGCTCAGTAAGAGTGGGTAATATGTTTCTCTTTGCAATGATGTAGTCTTCGGACAATGCATATTTTTGAGCCTTTCATAAGGCCTTTTATAGGCACTTGTACAGAGTAACACAAGTGTTTCGTCCTTACAACCTCGTCAGTTGCAGGTGCCTTTGGTCCGAGCCAATCTATTTTGGTGACGAACTTCCGCCCCACCCCCCCCCCCCCCCCCCCCACATCTCTCATCCCTAAATAAAAGCGATGAATATGTTATATTGCCACGTGTAAGGAGAAAATTCACTTCACAAACGGCAGAGCTAACATATCACTGCATGTCCAGTGCCATGATCACCGGACTCTGCAGTGATTAACAGCCCATTCTTCAAGGCTGGTATTTTTGATAATACCTTCATATTCGATTGTTTTTTCAAATTTCACTTAAAACAATATGATCTTTCAATGTTTTACCGCATTGTATTTGTATTTTGTATAACAGTGTATAAGCGTATGCAAAAGATCTCATGAAAGCTTCAAGAAATAGTCAGTCAGATTATATTTCTTGAGCGAGGTATGAAAGAACGGTCAAATATGAAGATGTGGTTTTTGTTGGAATGTAGGGGAATTCTAAACATATGGTCATTCTCTTTACTAAAAAAACCTTATAGAAGTCTCCAGTGATATTCCACCGCTCGAGGATTATAATGTCTCATTAAACTTCATTTGCCTAATAACCTCCTCTTTCTCCTTTTAGCCGGTACGAAGTGCTTCCTGCGCAAGGCTCTCGCCACAAGAAATCGTGGTTCATTTCCGTGCCGCGCAGCAGTCAAGGGGTTGAATGACAAATTCTACTGCTCTTTGTTCAAATCCTTTCGTAACCAGCGTCACCAAGAACGGTAACGGATTGGAGTTTGAACCGATGCCCGCAGAGGCACTAATGTCTTATATCAGCTTCTTAGACCGCGCGGCCAACTCGCCATACTGAATGAGTCCCGGCAAAGTTGCACTTCCTGTCACGAACACTTATAATATATGACAAAATCTGCTACCTTTTCTCGTATCGTTTCATAACCCTTGCTGCAAAAACGGATGACAAGAGTGGTATTCGAACCCACGCCCCCGAAGGGACTGGTGCCTAAAACCAGCGCCTTAGACCGCTCGGCCATCTCGCCTCGTATGTCATGCCTCAAATAAATAAAATTGTGCATCATACCTCGGACATTCATCAAAAAAGAGTTGCCACTACGTTTTGTTGATATCGTATTACAACGTTGGCTACCGAAAAGTCAAACGAGGTTGCGATTTCAACCCACGCCTCCGAAGGGACTGGTGCCAAACCAGCGTCTTAGATCCCTCGGCCATCTCGTCATATTACGTGATTTGTCGAATGTGTAACTTTATGCCGGCTAGCATAATATGACTAAATGGAGACATAACAGACCTCATGATAGGTTCAAGATATGTTATCAGATTATATCAAATACAATCTTTTGTCCAAAAGTGAACACGAGCAAAAACTGTCTTCAATCAAAGCTAGAATAAAGAAAATATAAAATGTCACAAGTTTTCCCGCAATCTGTATATCTAAAATCAGCAATCATTGCCAGTAACTTCTGACCTACGACTCTATAAAATATATAGTTACGTCGTCCAATATAGATTTCTCACAATATGCAATTATTAGCTGCTCGTGCAGCAGCGACGAGCGCATGTGGCACAGTGGTTAGAAGTGCTCTGCGTCCCACACGAGGTCAATAGTTCGATCTCGCGCTCTTGGCTCACCAAGCCAATCATCCCTCCGGGGTCGGTAAACTGGTACCAGACAAGTCTGAGACTCAGTTGTCGTTTGTGTTGTCATCAGCATTGTACCCGAGCTCTTCCTCATTATCATTATTAGCCAACAAGCCCTCAAACAGGATTTCCCAGTCTTTATCAGCAGATAACAAACCTTTTACTCAAAAAGTTATTCAGGCATATTTCTCATAGCATTCAAGATAAGAAACTTTACAATAGTTTAGAAAGATTTCCCTCTTGTTGCGTGACACTCAGTTGATAAGTGAAGGAGTAGAATCATCGGAAGCAGACAACGGACCATGAGGACTCAGGTTTGCTGATGGTCCCCATTATATTCTACCATCTACTGACAACTGAACCTCCTTTAGTGACGATAATTATCTAAACACGGTTAAAAAACTAGCTCTTTGCCATTGTAGCGAGCCGCGCTCGCCGCTGCCACCTGCTGCGCCTTATACCGCTCGAACATTTCGCCATACTGCGTGGGTCTGTCAAATAGATAAGCCTATGGTTCGTACCACAAACAACTCGTCAACCCTTCAAGGACCAAGCGGTACCTTTCGTGCCGTGATGTGCTACGTTTAATCTCACTCAGCTACTGTAATGGCTGCGTCGCGTCTCGTGGGAAGGCAGACGCAGACAGCGCAACATGCATTCCAGACATTCAGATCTCTCTGCCTGTGTAGCTGAAGAGATAATTTTAGTAGAAAGAACTAATCTTATGTTTCAACAAGAAAACCAAATCGCTATGGAAGGAAGCATATTTTCAGCTGGTATATAACGTTTGTTTCTTTTTTTAGTCGATTTTCTTGTAGTCAGTGATAGCTTGATAAATGCCGTTTTCATACTAAGCTTGGTTTCGGTTCGACCTTCATTCTACGTTTTAATAACAGAAAAAGGTGACGTTTCACTGTCAAAGTGCGTTGTTTCTACTTTACAGAGGATTTTTAGTATTCTATTCAATTGCATTCTGATTATGGAGATACTTCATCGCTTTTGCTGTCATGTTTCCTTGCCCTTTTAGCAAACAAAGATTGTTCACTAGACTATTACTAATCATTCCATAAGTTAAGAACGGATGCTCAGTACTCGAATTGCGGGAAAGCAGGCGCAGGCAACCAGACACGCATGTGCAGACATGCAGATGTCACCCCCGACTGCCGCGAAGCGAAGACGCGACGCTGCTTGCCAGTCAACGCTGGTTCACAAAAGGGTAGGATAGAAGTGTGTTTTGTTAGTACAGTATTGTGAATTTCGTTTCCAAAGAAGGAGAGTGGAATTTGAACTAAAGTTCCGAAGGAGTTGGTACCTTAAATCAGTGATTTGGACGACATCTCGCCATATTAGGTAAGTTATTGGACCATCGAGCATGTGCTTCATGCCATAGGCAAAAATCACGTATGCAAAGGCTGTTACCCTCCGATTATAATGTATTGTGAATCGGTTCTTGTTTATTATAAGGCGACAAATGAAGATTTTACCCCTTTCGCTGGACAAGAGACTAATCATAAGAGTATTACTGATCATTCAAAAGCTTAAATTTCTGACTACTGCGTCACGTGATCGTTTCTTGAAAAACACCCGTTTTCAACGCTGAAAATTCAAAGTAAAATTACGTTTTACACTGGGAGCGCAAAATTATCATTATCTCGCTATAAGCATGAAAAGCACACGATCGTGTAGAAGAAATTCAGTAATATTAGAATCATGCGTTCAAACTGGTTTCTTTCAAAGCGGGGAAAAAAATGTGAACGACACGACAATTACAAAAAGTTACGTTGGCACATTTTTCACTAGGATCGCGGCCCGATGACACGCCATTCGAACAACTCCCTAGCAGAAAATGGCCACCGTCTTGGATGGGTTAAGCTCTGTTAGTAAATATTCTTCTTGATCTCTGACAACAATCAAACGTGTTTGCGACTGGACCGAGAATTTGAAAGATATCCATTTTTCAAAACGAAGTAAATATATGATGCTAGCCACAAACGTCCATCGATGGCAAAAGCTATGTCAATCTCGAACTCTCTCGCATATTCGCAAACTAAGCACAGATCTTAAAGTAACAGCAATCATGGGCACTAGTTTCTTAAGAATTTACGGTACACAGTGTTCCGTAGCAAGTAAAAAGATGGCAAATAAGTTGAGTTATACAGTGCTCAATATACCTTGGAATAACACCAACGAACACTAGAAAAAAAAAACCAACCAAAGAACAGCTACAGAAGCGTGCTGATACGGTAAGCAAAATATGGCGCCGTGAAGCGAGCGGCTGATATACCATCTTTTCAATTAAGACCGATGTTTGAATCCTTATTGGAGAGAAGAACTGAATGGTTCGCATTTCTCAGAAACAAGAATTCTTTTTAAACCCGCATCGAGTCCTTCCTGACCCAAGATTTTCCACAGCACTAATCATCATTGTGGCTGGCATTTGGTTGAACTAGATCCAATAAGCAAAACGTATCATCTTTATCGTCAAGGGGAATCTTTGAAATGACCAATGTTCTGAACACACGATGCTGTAACAATCCACAATTTATGTCGAACAGTAGAGAAGTAGAAAAGAATATTTCTAACTAGTAACAATGACATGAATAATCACAAAAACAATGGAAACAAAAGCATATGCACGTCGCTTTTAAATACCATTCACCTCGGTAAAGTACACCGAAAACACTGTTCAAAGAAACATCCTATTTGCACACAACACGGATCACCTCACCTCACCTTTTGCCATCGCTCGATCATACTTAGCTCATACGGGCACTGAAACCAAATGTACGAGCGATTGAGGCAAGGTAGTAACGAGTCAATCCATTACGCGTTTCTTCAGCCATATGTGCCGGAACACCTTCGGCTTTCACATTCAAGGAAGTGGAGTCACTCTAAAAACAACATCAGACTGACACATTCGCGATAATGCGCACTGATTAGAATACACTTTTTTCGCTTCGCTGACTTTTTTCCATACAATTCCAGCTTATATTTAGTAGACAGCTTTTACACAAAAAACTGTTTTCGAACGGGTTTACTCGTAAGCCACAATAGTCATGGTGGGAGGAACGATACAAAGGGGATGACGATAGTATTAGGACATTTTGTGAGTTCAATCACTAGAGCAATACACACCAAATTTCTTGACCAGAAGTTTCAAACTGCTTAACAACAGTATTCAAAGTATGCGCTATTAGCCTGAACAGATTTCTGCCACCTCTCAAACAGAAATCAACACCGCGTAGTAGCAAGCAAGTGGCAAGCGAATTTTTTCCCACAACAGCTCCACTTCAAAGCAAATATAGGCAAATCGCATACCGAAATGTTCACGAGAATATGCGCAATTGAATGATATAAAAATCATGCAATTTCAATAACCTCTTGTCAATAGACTTAGTGTTTATTTCTCTATTGCTCGAGCTTCATATTGAAAATGATGAGAGCAGTGAGATCTCTCTACGACATAAATACAATCACATAAATCTCGTGATAATCATCACCATTTAAACCGACATATTACTACAAAGAATGTTGGTAATAGGGATAGTCAAAGTCTTTTTTTAAGAGATATATCAGATTACCCACAGTGAACTAACCTTTTCAGGACGTGGACCACCTCCTCTGATCTCTAACCTCTACCGCGGAACGCTAGACGCTCTGCTTCACCTCCCCAGCGTCTCAAACCTCAGCGTGAGAACGCACTGCACGGATTATTTCAATTGTATTGATGTCATTTTCTTATGTTATCACGCGTTGAGGAGGTGGAGCAGACCGCTTGGCGTTGACACGCTGGGGGTTAGGATACAGAGGAATTGGGTCCACGGCTGAGAAAAGGTTATTTAACAATCGACAAAAATTTAGCACGCGCTGTCGTAAATACGTCAAGTCATTGAATGATGATACTAGTCGCAAGAAAACTGTGCTGTGATGCGTTGCTTGCCAAACTCTAACATTGACTACTGCATAGATTATGATAAATGGAGACAGTCCCATTCATACATTGAAATATAAGTACCTCATCCTTAAGCGTGAATGTGATTTTAGCGTGATGATCATTCGGGTAGCCTTTTAACCTCCAAGACATGACTATTTCCTCGTTCAGCTTCTGAAATGACATGCACAGACTTCTTCTCATTTCTGTGTTATGGCTCACACTTCCAAATTTATATAAAGTAAAGAGACATAAATACAATGTTTCGATAGAAAAGGATAAACGAAACGCATCCACACTAACGCAACATTCACAGCCCTCACGGGTCATATGGAGTCAAATCTGACATAATAAGTATTACTAACGATTTTGTCAAACGCTCCAGTCACAGTGCCACCAAAGAGAACAAATTTTCCTCCTTCTTTGAAATTCCAGTCAACATTCCCGTTGGCCCATGCACGAACTAACTACAAAGATATTGTTTTATATACCATAAACAACCGACGAAAAAGGATGCAGTCATGGGATCTAATATATAGAAAGATATACTCACGGCAGGCTCACTTAGAACCTCAAATAGGCGATCAGGAGGCACTTTGAACGATTCGCTCACCTCAACGGACTTTACATCGAATTTCTCTTCTGTAAATCGATTTATTTCCAATACACAGTGATAGAGGATAAAATTTGATAAGAAGATACCTCTTCTATGAGTATCATTTGTGTTATTAGTTATAACCTGAAAAAACAGAGATAGAATCAAGATAAACATCTGAAGAAATTTAAATCCAATTCACCGCACTAACCATGTTCTGGAAGCTCTTTTTATCAATAACTGTCGTTCTTTCTTTGGTGACGACCTGAAACAATAAAAAAACAAAATTTTTCCTTCGTAAGTATGAAAATATGCACAAGGATGAATATTCCCGAAAGGGGCATTACTTTAAAGGGAATATCTGGTATATTCAAGAACTAACCTGTGGCTTAATTTTGTCGGTAGGGAGAATGAGGCCTTTGCTAAATTCCTCCTTCAATTCTCGAATGTAAGTACCAAGGGCGGCCTATGAAAAGTGTATGAGGTAATACAGTACAAAACTGTCTAACATAAAACACAGTAGAAAGCAGTTATTACCCGAATTTTCTCCGTCCCACCCTTGCTCAACAAGTCGCGTATTTTTGCCTCATGGGGACCTTTAGTGTCTAGAGATATATTTACCTAAAACTCGAAAAGTCAAATTACAATGGTCAAATCAGATGTCTCATGGAAATGCCGACGTACATCAATTTCGCTCGCATCGTTTTCATCGCTGAGATTTGGTATTTCCAGAGTCCCTTTGTACTCAACATCTGAACCAGAGACACGAGCTGAAAGGTAATGTATAGAACGCAAATGGATTGAAATTCGATAAAAAGTCCTCAAAAACGAGAATTTAACGCTATACAATGTCAGGAAAATTGGAAACACCACCTATAAAAACAATTTTGATTTCCCATTCGTACAAAAAGATCAATTTCGCCTTTCGATTATTTGCAGTGGCTTCACCTTCTAGAGTTTTGATAGATTCCATCTTTACCATGATTGGACCTTCCTGAGAAATGACATGTGTACTCTAACTTCTACAATAATCAGCACTTAGTTGAACATTTGATAGTACAATAAAACAAGTGAAGACTACCTCAATAGTGATTGTTTCGAGAAGATCGGTGAGACGCGCTTTCGACCAAGGCGTAGCATTCTTCTCAGCCCTAGAATTAAACAGTAATGATTATTCCAAATCACCACTTCTCACGAAAAAAAAAAAGCTCTTTAACAGAACAAGAACCATGCCAGGGTGAATCGGGTTAGCAGATGACACAAGCAACTTCTGTGAAGATCCTACAAGAGTTTCATGAACATGCTGTAGTCGCCGGAATTCAGACTGTTTGCTTATTGCAGGATAAAAGGAAAGAGCTTTTGGTAATAATTTCTAATAAGACACAAATTTTCATTTAATTGCTTTCTGGAAGTGTTATGATGCTGTAATCACATTCTTGAATGCTGAGAAAGAAGCGCTTTTATTGCAAGACGAGAACGTTATATCAGGTTCAGCAAAAGCTCTATGAAATTTCTGAATGTTTCAATTCTGACATTTTCGCGCCGCTTTTCATCGTAGTTTTGCATATATTTACCTAGTTCATTAAACTTAGCTGCGAAATGCCTACTAACCAGTATGATTGGCGTGTACTAACCCGCCAGTTTAGCGATTCTTAAACATTACGGACGGCAGCTGATCAATTGCACAGCGTAACTCACAAGAGGATCGAGATTTTGGCTATTCAGTTAAGGTTTCTCTTCGATTTGGATAACAAAATCATGGGCTTTTTGTGTTCATCTGATACTTCATGAAGTCTCTACATAGTCACACGTTCCCCACTATATTTAACTTTTCTCTACGATAAAACTTTGAGTGTGAAACGTAATTTCCATTTCGCTCTCATAGCGTTCTGTGATAACCTTTCAAAAAACTGATCACAGTATCAAAATCCTCAAGATTTTAGTTATGAAATGATTAGTAAGATTTTGGCGGAAAGCCATGCCCCAGTCGGGCAGATGGAGTAAGCTGAGTAAGAAACAAAATTCTATTTCCACTGCTGCAACGTACTGCAGAGGATTTTCAAAAAGAAAAAACACTGTTGAAATCGCAGACTTGAGTTTGCGATTAATTACTAAGTGTCTAAGAGAAAAGTTTTGCCCAGCGAGAAAGACCCTTAGAACTTTAAGACATTAATTGTGTATTTCAGCTGGTACACGTTGTCTCTTAAGGGCTAAAGCCGTCAATTAGGCTACAGATGATGAAGACGCTGGAACGGCGACAAATTCGACTGTGGGCAGATGGTTAAGAGATTTCGAATAGGCAATTTCGATCCAACACATGCCCGTTCTGTCTGCATTGACCTGCAAACCGCTTTGGATGTTAAACTTTCTTCATGATGTAGGTGAAGAGCTTGATGTTTCGCAGCGGATCGTTGCCAATAAATTGCACCAACTTGACTCTGTCCACAAAAATTTTCGTCAGAATGGGCATGAGCCATACTTCGAAGAATAATTATTGTTGCTTTTGTTGTGAATTCAAGCATAAAAGCGGACATATGGAAAATTTACGAGCAATTTTTACTCAATCCTACGTCTTTCCAAAAACACTGGTGTGACTCCCACCTAGCGCCAAATGCTTTCCATAATACTCAACATTCTTAGGTGCATAACTACAACAATCTACCACTACTAAAGAGTACTAAAAGAAGGAATTCTTAAGAGTTCAAAGTAATATTCAGTACCCTATTGGAGAGGAAAGTATGCTGATAGTGAGACGACGGTGTGGGTAGCGCTGGTTGAAAGGTGGTTCGATCACAACTGCGAACCACGTTCGTGTCGCATTGTGTCAAACGACTTCATATTCAAATATAATCGTATTTATCTGACCGCCTTTTGCAATGGCACGATGATATTACATGCCCAGTGACGTAGAGCGATATGCAAAAAACTTTGCGCCGGGTGGAATTCGAACCAGTATTTCACCCTATCAGGAGTGGGTGTTCAACCGTTGCACTACCTACGCCCGTTTTGACACCATCGTTGACGGTTGGTGGCTGGCAGATACATGCGTTGTAGCGTAGAAAGAGGGGTCGAAAAGGGCATCGCTAATGCAACGGTTGAGCACGCGCCCACGGATAGGGTGAAATGTGGGTTCGAATCCCAGCTGACGCAAGTTTTTGCACACCACTCTACATCACTGTGTACATAATAACTTCATACTCGATTCTTTTTCAAGACCTCGCTCGAAATAAATAATCTGATAGCTTATTTCAAGCCTTTCATGAGGTCTGTTATGGCTCTTTTAACCTCTAAGAGACGACGTGTACCAGCTAAGGTACACGACTGCTTGAAGTTCTTTCCGCTGGGCAAAACTTTTCTCTCATACATTTGGTGATCATTCAAAAGCTTAAATTCTGTGATTTCAACAACACGTTTGATTCCTGAAAAAGCCTGTTTAGTACGTTGTAGCAGCGAAAACATAACTATGTTTCACACTCAATTTGCTTTAGCTGCTCGACTGTGGCTTATACATGACTCACGGGCTTACTCTTACTAGTCACTCGATAGACTCGAGAAAACCCTTTAATTGATTTTTTAAAACCTTTAATTGATTTTTGAAAGGCAGAAAAGTTATATGTGCATGAAAAAGCTGTGATCATGTAGAGAAAATCTCAGAGTATCAGAATAACGCAAAGAACCTAAGGTTTCACTTTTAAATGGAGGAAAACTCCTAGCTGAATAACGAAAATTGCGCGCCTCTTACGAGTTGCACTGTGTGATCGATCAACTGCCGTCCCTAAAGGATTGATGCCAGACGTACGTTCTAGCCTTTCAGCCTCGTCAGAAGCGTTGCACCATTCGTTTCAGCCAATCCATTGTAAGGAAATATACGCCCTACATTTAAGGGGATCGACGACGAACATGTTATACTGTCCGCAAGGTGAAAATCATACAGCAGTGATAACAAATCACTACATGCCCAGTGATAAGATCAGGCGACATTGCAGTGATTAACAGTCGATTGCTTATGACTGGTAAATTCTATGATACTTTTATACTCTACGGTTTTTTAAGATTCTTTAAGATCCGAAATTACTAGCCATGAGCAACCGACTGTTAATCACTGCAATGCCGGGTAATCTTTTCATCTAGCGGGCATTGTGACAGGTTCGTCGTCGATTCCTTCAAATGTAGGAGGTATATACCCTTACAAGAGATTGCCTGAACCGAGAGACACCGTGCTACTGATGAGGCCGAAAGGCCAAAACCTAAGTCTAGCGCTCCATAGGTGCCTTGAAAGACTTCGTGAGAGGCTTATGATACATTATCAAGCAATTTCATTGAGACAAGATGAAGCCTGATACAGCAGCTAAAGGTATATATTTCACCAAATGAGTAGATTGACCGGTCGAATTCCGTGGACCCAGGGGCGAGCCCAACGACTCCACCTCCTCTACCCCGAGTGGACGCCGACTGCAGCTACTTCTCGTTGCAGGGCCTCCGCAGCTAAGGCTTGGAATGAATCGCGTGCGGTCCGCGTGGGCGTATTGACTGCTGCGTCTTGATGATGACACCATACTTACACACATAACATCAAGAAACAGCAGTCATTAAGCCAGCCCACATCGCACGCGAATCGTTCCAGCCTTAGCTGCTGACGACCCGCAACGAGAAGTAGCTGTAGTCGGCGTCCATTCGAAGCAGAGGAGGTGGAGTCGTTGGGCACGCCCATGGGTCCACGGAAGTCAGGAGGTGCACTAGTACACCTACCAATGCCAATTGTTAACGTTCGTGGCGTCGGCTCGCTCTTCAACGATCCATCGCGGATCACCTTCACCCCACTTCGCCATGCTCTCGTCTTTCCGAAAGCTGCTGAAAAACTATAGCAAAGGTCCCAAACGCCACACAAATTAGAAAAGGAATGACGTGATAACCACATCGTTTAAGACGGCAGACACTGAAAAAATGGACCGATTGCTAGAAAAGCTGAGATTCCCGCAGTGAAAAAAAAACACTGTGAAAACAGATCAATAGAGTGTCAAAAAAACCCACACTGTTAGAGGCTACGAAAGAGAAAAGTTAGGAAATAATCGGACAACAACGAGGTGCTATATTTGCCAAAAATTAAGCCAATGTCTATAGGAAGAGTAAAGAACACGATGTTGTAAAGGAATAAACGATAAAACATGGCGCACTGGTAAGTAGGATAGCCGTCAGATGAACGAGCGAAAAAGCTCGACCCATTTGAACGGAAGAAATTTCGCGAAATTATTGAAAATTGTGCGCAGTGTACGTAATTGCGTCCAACGCATTACACTAGACGGACGGCGGCGCATAAGGTGATAATCGCAGAAGGAGATAATACAAATGAAGGAGGGGGATGGAGGGAAAGGAATTGAGCTGCTAGAGATGAAGTTATTACTCAGGGCGCCGCGGCCGAGTGGTTGTGATGCTCGACGCGGTGCTTGTGGAGCCGAGTTCGGCCCTCCGCTCTCTCCTGCAGTCGACAACAACGGCCTATTGGAACACCACAGCCACGCTATCCTCGAAATTGCAAGGAGACATGCCCGACCAGTACTCTGTGCCATTCTAGAAGAAGACGAAAAACGAATAGAATGCTAGAAGTGCTGGGATCAACACAATAAAAAACTTGTGATCTCGGATAAGTGTTAGTATCACCTGTATCACCTGTCGTCCCGCTGATCGTCGAGTGACTCGAGCGGGTACCAGCAGCTCTTCCATTTTTCCCTATAGCGTGCAAGAGTAGCCCAGTCTTCCTCACTCTAGGGATTCGCTGAGCATCATATCTTTCTTCTATCGCTTTCGTGAAGAAATCGGACCAACGGGTCAGTGGTCTTCCTTTAGAACGCTTGACGTCCCGAGGAATCCAGTCGGTAACGGCTCTCGTCCGTCGGTTGTCGTTGAAGCACATCACGTGTCCGCCTCATCTTGAACGGGGGGGGAGGGTGGGGGTTAGTGTTAGAAGAGTGTTAGTATAAGTGTTAATTAATAAATGAGGTGAAATTTTTTGATTTTTCTCACCGTTTTGAAAATAAATCTGGGGTTTCGTTTCTTCTGATATCTCGATAGAAAGGGTGGGGCTCTCGCCAATGATCAATCCTTGACGGTTGTGTGCCCTGCATTCGATCTTATAGAAGCGTTAACGGTGATAGAAAGGAACATTTGGCCCTTGAAGCTACTCGCTGTGGCCTAACGGATACACAAAGTCGGTGCTGACATTGTCCTGAAAGATCCGGTGGCAAATCGCCGACTTTCCGTCGTCATATTCATGAGTTGTCTTGGATCGGCTTCCCGCTCTACCTCTCCGCCCTCTCCCTCTGAAATCCATGAACGACAATGGGTGCTTTTGACGAAGATTTGGGGACGCGTTAGCACAAGCACAGTTTCCAAAGGAATTCTATAGAACGTGAACGTCAAATGAAGAAGACGAAAAGTTTTACTATTGTAGTCGAACCGTACCGAAATGGGAACCAGTGTGAGTGATGTATGAGAGAGAACGAATCGATGCAAGAGATTGAGTTTCGCCAATTTTTTTTTTGATATCTACTGGTATTTTATGCTATAATAAGAAATTGTGGTGTGTCCTAATATAACTATCTTTATGGAAGACCACACTCAATAAGCATTCAGACCGTAACTAAAGGATGGATAAGACCAGATTTTCTGGGCAATGATAAGTTAGTCTATAATATCGTTTGAACCTTTTCTCCAATATTGACGGATCAACACGCACACACAAATCATACTGGTTGATAGGCATTCTGAAGCTTAAATTAATAAACAAGATAAATATGTACAGCAATATGGATACGAAAAGATGAAAAAAATGAATCATTCAAAAATTTTAGAGGAATTTTTGCTCAAACTTATTTTAGAAAAGTTAGAGCAAATGATATAAATATCTGCAACAAAAGCAGACCATATCAGAAAGCATTCTGCCTCTATAAAAGGACACTGCTCGACTCTTTATCCAAGCGGTGGTCCATCTAACGGATTCAAATTAAGATAGCAACAAAGATTCCACATCGCATAGACGAACGGCTGTCGAATCAGCATGACTCTGAAGAAGTCGAAGACGTAGAAACGTTGGCATAATGATTCTTGTTTGGCCAACCTCGTATATGCCCATTATCTAAGAAACATAGAAGAAATAAAGAAACGTAGTGATTATTTATGCTAAAGCTTAATAAAATCCTAGCTAGTTTATATCTTAACTCACAAATAATTTTATTAATGACATAAGAAATTATTGGAATCTGCAGAGCTTTGTTCATAATAACCAAAACATGAAGCTGTTATAACCAAATTTATTTGATCAGCCGAGGTTTCGGCGGACTACACCTTCTTTAGAGTCGAGAATATCAAGTTGTCCATAACCTCCTCAGCCAATAACTTCCATAAGTTTGAGAGAAAATATGACAAAATCCTAGACTTCAGCAGCATTAAAAACAAAGAAATTACTCCACACTGTTGCGGCTTCCATAATTCTTCAAGTAAGATTTTCACGTGGAGGCCAACTGTGCGCGCTTCACATGGACTGCCAGTTCACCTCTGACATAAAAATCTCAGTTATATTTACTGTGTCAAATCATGCCTAATAGCGATGAATTTATTTACTGTGTCTAATCACGCCTAATAGGGATGAATTTGCCCTTGAGCTTCACCTTGAACTTGGGGAGTTCATTTGAATGCTTCGAGATTTATACGCGCTGAACTTTAATATTCCTGTGCAGATATTGTTACTTCTACTACAGATTTTCTCCTCTAAACTTTGTGTCGTATGTGCACCTAGTGAGGTACTTGGATTAGCTTTGTGTTTGACAACTGAGTGTTCTTTCATCCGGACATGGTGATCTATCCGTTTTGCCATTGTAATCGTCCTCGCACGCTTTAAAGAGTTATAGTAAACTCTACTCGAACTCATGCATGTACCGTCTCTCACGTTAGGGCTAGTATGCAGTCTGCGCCGTACTAAGTTTGTTCAAACGTAATTACGGTTTATACATTGCTGATTTCCTCTTTGATTTTGGAATATATTCTTATTTGGAGTGGTTATGTTGCACATCATTTCTATGCAAATTTATCGCTTAACATTTTGTTGCTATCGACTCAATACTTGATATTTATTCTATATTTAATGTAGACTATAGGAAATGCTAAATAAAAACATAGTCGAACGGTTTTTTATTTGAGTCCAAAATGTGTTGTATAACAGTGGAGAGTACTGTCAACATCAACAACGCATTTGCCCCTAAGAACTGCTGATGAACGCAGAGAGAAATCGTGGTTCAAGAACTATCGTAGAGGGCTCTAGAGCCTCGAAGATAAGGAAGCTAGTGGACGGCCATGGGAAGATTACAGCAACCAAATGAGAGCAATCATCAAGTCTGATCCACTCAAGACTACATGAGATGCTGCCGAAGAACTCAACGTTGACCACTTCACGGTCGTTCGCTATTTGAAGTAAACTGGAAAGGTGAAAAACCTCGATAAGTGATTGCTCGATGACCTCACAAAAAACCAAGAAAACGTCGCCTTAAAGCATTGGTTTCTCCTATTCCACATTACAATTTACTTTTTACAATTACATAATATAAATACATAACAATTTCACATAACCACGAGCCATTTCTTAATCGGATTGTGATTTGCGACGAAAAGTGGTTATTATACAAAAACCTGCGACGATCAGCTCAGTGGTTTGGCTGCGAAGAAGCTTCAAAGCTTTTTCGAACAGCAGTTGCACCATATAAAGCTCACGGGGCCAAACTGTGTGCGGCGCTGCTGAGGATCTGATCCATCATAGCTTTTTGTATCTCGCAAAATCATTACATGTGAGAAGTGTGCTCAGCATTTCGATGAAATGTACCGATAACTGCTATTCCTGTAGCCTGCAACCGGCACTGACCAACAAAGAGCCCAGTTCTACTCCACGGCAACGTTTGGCCACACGTCGCACGACAAACGCTTTAAAGTGAACGAATTCGGCTACCAAGTCCTGCCTCATCCTCCATAATTGCAAGACCTTGCGCTCACCTTATATCACTTCTTCAAACATCTCGTCAACATCTTTCAAGGTAAACGCTCTCACAACCAACAATGCAGAAAATGCTTTCCATGAGTTCATCAATTTTGAGGCACCAATTTTTATGCTACAAGAATAAATAAGCTTGATGTTCGTTGGTGATTATGAGTTCGTTGTAATGATTGCTATTTTGAGTGACAAGAGCGAAGACAGATGAGAGCTGAGATAATCGCTCAGAAGAAGCACCGAACTACTTGTAAAAATCTTCAATAGGGCGTTCGATGACCGATGCTGAAGATTTACCAGAGCGATCACTATTCAGCATGACTCGAGCGATGAGTTTGCCATGCTGTGGATGTCTGGTGCCATTGTGACAGTTGTCGATCGGCGAATTTTATCGCCAGCACTTTACATTTACTGCAGAGCCAATGTCGAACTGATGGCACAGTGCAATCACTTCGGCAATCAACCTGTTTATCCATTCTTTACATCCCCATTCTTTATCACCTCATTCAATCATCTAAAGCTTGACATAATGATAGTAGCTTACTAAGCACTAGTTTGATTTTCAGATCTAGGAATGATGCCATTTATGGGAAAACATCAAATCTGATACTAAATGATCCCATAAGCTAATAGTGTTTAAGGATTCAAAAATAAAAAACAGGATGTCGAACTTCTCTGCGCATGAACGTCTCCGAGCTTTGAGTAGTTCTTTGAAATTCTGCGAAAGCCTAGAAAGATAACTTTTATGCTTTGATAAAATATATAAGGAGTCGGCTGTAATCTGGTGAATTCAATATGTTTATTCGGAGTAATCGCTGCAACGAGAGGGTCGCAACACACCTTTCATGAGCGTGACTGCGATGATTGCAGCATTTGAGGAGTTGACAACTTCACAAATTTGTGGGAGAGATTCTGCTCTATTTTCTCAATCACGAATGCAGTCCTTGTCAATATTTTTCCAGTTCCAAATATGTTTGTATTTTACTTTAAAAAAATCCTAGAAATCAAATTTTCAAATATAACAATGAAAGTCTTACTGGACAGCATCCTACCTGTTTGGAAATCCTGTTGCTCCTGCCTGTTCAAATTATTTTTTTTTGGCAGATTTGAAAATAGTTGTAGCTTTAATAGAACAACATCATGAACACATCAATTGCACATATCTGTATGCCTTAGTTATCTTTATTTCAGCTAATAAGGTTCAACAAGAGCTGAGAATCGCTGGTTGAGTATTATTTTCGTGCCAAATGTCATGAATTTACTGCTTGTCGTACATTGCATGTTAAATATAACTGTCGCAGTTTGATGGACTTTGTCGGTTGAAATATTTACCACACGACTACTATTGGCGACGATGCTCCTCAAAAAATCACAAACTTTCTTACACTGCCAAAGTAAAGATCTGCTCTTCTGGTGTCTAGACATTCTTTTTCGTTGATTATTGTCTAGTGTTTTCTATTCAAATCATGTGAACAGACAGTAAGTATCTCGTCTGCCAGTATGCACTGACGTTTTCAAATGAGTCGTTCGCGTTTCATGGCTCTTGGAATGCTTTGGTAATGGAAAATTCTCAGCATTTGAAAAAGAAAACTAGCATACTCACAAATGATCCAAATTTATGTGAAGGCGACCATTTCATTCGACCAATAAATATTTCTTATGAAACACATAGAACGCTTTTATTGAACAAAAAGTCACCGAAAGACTTGAAAGCTACCAATTTTGCTTTTGATCTTTTCACTTTGCCAAAATTGTGGTAAAAATGATATCGATTTTCAGGCAACAAAATACAAGCACTATTCTTTACAAAGATATTCTGCCATCTTATGACTTACTAATGCTATTAATCGATGCTTCAAATTCACCTTCAAACATCAAACTGATTCTGTATTTAGATACTGTTAAGCTACATAAAAATGTTTATGCTCCTGTGTTTGGTGGTATTATGGTAGAACAGGACAAAGTAAATCGATATGGAGGAGTTCACATGCACGTAAGAATTATTGTCGTACGATATTCGCATTAGTTCATTTTATTCGTGATTTCGGGAAATCCGAATACTGGTGTAACGTGTTTATCTGTTGTCGCATGAAAAGTAAATATATTGGTTGGAAACAAAGTTGTTTTCGGACGAAATGGCTCATTGAACCAGTGAAACTTCAGTGGTGAGGAGAGTACTAAGACGCCGCGAGCATCAAAAATCTGTTAACTATGATGCCTCTCCATTCTGCGAAACCTTCGTGAACCTCTGTGATTGAAGCTATCTATGATAGCTTGGCCACAAAGGGTGTATCTGATGGAAGAAAGCCTTTGTGACTGGTATACAATAGGACAGGCAGAGCGAATGATATTAGCTGATTTTGACCCGCAATATACCTCGATATCATATACCTCAATAACCACAATTTTGGAGCCTTAGATTTGAGGTAATAACGAAAAGTCTCACTATTTCCACAACGATCATGGTACGCCTTCTTTGAGAAAAGTCGTAATAGTTATCTAATTAGCACTTTTCAACGGAAGTAATGATATTATCACCACATATTAAACTATCTTTCTCCACTAATTAACTATTTTTTTTAAACGAAGCTCTTTTTATTTAACCGCTCCTAGCCGTGTTATAATGTTTCAAATAGATACCCATTGATGTAGAGTGGTGTGCAAAACTTTTGCGTCAGACGGGATATAGAACCCGCATCTCACTCTCTCCGGGAATGTGTGCTCTATCCGTTACACTACTGACGCTCACTTTGCACATCGCTCTTTCTATATACTATTTTTTTCACTTCTCCATGTGAACGATTCCTGGTCATTTATGCAAAACGCTTCCATCTTCTCCTCATGAGAGGTTCATTTTTCCACTTTGAATAATCTCATTATTCTCATCATGGATATTAGTAATATCGAATAATTTTCAAGACATGGATTCATCTCCACAGCGGTTTGAGCATCATTGTATGCATGCTTGGTATAGCCATCGGTATTGTGTTATTGGTACAACCATCCTGGCACGAATTCCTAATTCTTTACAAGCAACTGTTGGCGGTATGTGTGGTCAGAGCATAATTCACCGAAAAAATTTCAACGATGACACATCTCAACTATATTACAGTACTTACGACGGAGCGATCCAGCAACTTACTGGCTGTGCTATCGAGTGTGCTTATCCTGTTGGGTTGGAATGCATTTTGCACATTTAACTACCGTTGTCGCAACGATTTTTGGTGTACAGGGTATTTTGAAAAGCACTCGTTTACTGTGGCAAGTAATGATATGACATACTTTGAGCCATAGGTCTAGTGCTTATATAGGCGCCTATTTCGTCCTATTGGGAAGTATGATTCATTTTAAAAGCCGCAAGCTCGACTGCCGGCCACCACAAAGTCAGGTAATACCATCATCCTACTTTGGGTGCTTAGTTTTTACTCGGTGTCGATTCCTTTAGAGGATTATTTCACCTCAAGGGATCGACGGAACCGAGGGAGGGTGCTACTGATGAGTCCCAATAGGACGAAATAGGCTCCTATATAGCACTAGACCTATGGCTCAAAATATGTCATATCCTTATCGGATTAAATCATTTTGAGCGGGTCTGTAAAAAAGCAGTCGATAGCAGAAGTGTGCAAGTAATGTTTTTCGAACGAACTGTACTCCCATTTCACTAGTTTCTCGAAGACATCTGGGACGATATATAGACAACTAGGAACAGCTTCACAAATTTACGATATTGCAGCCCTGTGGAAATCATCCCCAATGGGACACAGGGGCTGCATGGATACCAAAAGTCATTTCTTCTGAAAGTTTATCATGTTACGAAAAAGTATTCCCTATATTTCTTGTAATGAATTCACGTCATGTCCTCTGCAGATGTAAAGCCACGTCTGGTCCACAAAAGCTTTCTTCTCAATGATTTCTTACTTGTTTATATGAAAACACCTTTTTTTTCTGGACGAGTTCATATCACAAGAAAGAGATCGTTTGTGCTGAAGAGAGCTGCGTGTAGAGAGTTTAACGAGTGGAGAGAAGCAAAAGCGCCTTCATTCGAAACACACAGATTGTGTGTGCACTTAGGAACGTTTTTCTTGCTTATAAATTGGTAGGTCATCGAAAGGACTTCTTTACAGTAGAAGTCCACAGACGCGTGCTACCACTACACCACCAAGGTACATTCGCGCCACCACTATTCTTTAATATCTCTGATACCTCCAGACCTCCCTTCTGAGGTAGTGATTTTGATTTCCACTCAATTCTTTAAATTTTATATGAAATGTCATAACACTGCGGAAAAAAGGAGTAAAAACACTAGATTATAAGAGTAATACGTATCACATGGCTGTCAGCTCAACTAGGTTTTTGAAGCGATTTCGCATACCCGATCAAACCTGTTAAATTGGTGGCTGATGGCTATCATAGGGATATTGAAGAATGAGTGGAGGTGCGAATGTACTTCTGTGGGTGTAGTGGCAGCACGCGCCCCCGGTATGGATGGTACGCAGGTTCGACTCCCGCCTGAGAATGTGGTTATCCTTACCAATTAATTCTCTTAGATTCATATACATATATATAATATATATATATATATATATATACGTATAATCAATACATATACCTGCTTTATATGTGATAAGTATGTATGGTGCGTCAGAAGATCTAATAGCTTTTATTTTGTTGATTTCAACATTGAGATCATACTTCTTAATCATTTGTGATAATTTTACTGAAATGCTTATTTAATGATAGTCCAGAGTCGTCCTCAAAACGAATCGCAGTAGCTGAGTGGCACAAGATGCTCGCATATATTTCCACCGTCCTTTCAAGCGCGTGCCAAAACCGGTTTGAAGCGTGTCTAGGCTAGTCTAGTGAGTAGCCGAGACTTCTTCGTTTAGTATGAGCCACTCCTAGTAATCCGTTGGATTGAGACAAGGCGACTTTGACGACCAAATGCTTCTACTCCAAAAGCCTGGAATCTGCTCTTGACAGATGGCAACGTTTGACGGACCAAATGCGAAAAGAACTCAGTCCTACTGAAACGAAAATTTGTTGAGCCAAAATGTTAAGTACTTCAAGGCTCCACATTCCGTAGAACTTGCTGATGATTGCTAGCAGCGTTGTTTTTTGACGTTTCCTCTGATGAAGAACCGCGAAGTCTTTCCGGAGGCGTTAATGTTGTCCCCGGACCATCACAGAAGCCGGAAAATGACTGTGGCTTTTGATTTTCCTACTGCGGACTTCTGCTGACCCTCCTTGAAAAGTTGACGGCGACTATGGCGATTACGGAATGGTTCGGCTTTGACACGTGCTCGGAACGAATACGGCGGAAACGTGCGCTAGCATCTTGTGCAACTCAAACTACTGCTATTCGTTAATGTACACAGTCCTTAACTTGAGGCCAACTGAAAGCAAACAAATAAATAAACCAAATTCTAGACTGAAATTCAATAAGGAATTCAATAAAACCATCAGCATTAATGAAGAAATTTTACATCAATATTAAAATTAGCGAAATAAGATCTATCGAAACTTTTTACGCACTCTATATATATATTGAGTGTACAGATATGACTTCACCGTTCTACACAATGTAAATATTCCATCAATACAAAAAAAAATTTTCTTGGAACTTTTCCGTTTGATAGTATACACTGTCAAGCCTACCTTTTACGCTGGACAAGAATTTTTGATAAAAAGAGTTAGTAATCATTCGCAAGCTTAAATCTCTGACTATTACTGTACGTGGCCGATTTCTGAAAAAGGCTTCTTTTGAACGCTTTAGTGAATGAAAAATATTTGTATTTCACACATGCCTTTTTCTCGGAAGACAGAGCTCTTTCTTTAGACTGTTAATAATCACTTGACAGCATAGATTCACGAACTTTAATGCTGTGTTCATTTTCTGAGAAGTGCGTTTCTTCAAATGTGGCAGAAAAATTAGACTGATTCACTTACACAAGCAAGAGCTCTTTTGCCAAATCACGGGCTGCGGGGAGGGGGGCAGAGGTTTGGCGCGATCATCGATCGATGTCGTTTATGTAAAAAAACGATTTTATTATTTGATTAAGGACTGTTTCTGCCTCTTGGAGAAAAACTCCAGATCAAACTGTGGTACTAAAAGATTTTCTCTACACTTCATGTGCTTTTCGTGCTTCCAGCGGAGTAACAGTTGAATTGTATGACCAGTTTGAAACGTAAGCTATCTTTAATTTTACTACTGTTACAGCAAAAATAATCAAAAGGCGGAGTTTTATTTGCACACCTAATACATATACGTGACTTCATAGTAACCCAATGGTTTTGATACGGTGTGTCAGTAGTGAAGCAAGATGATAAGGAAAAGCGCTGGTCCAATTTCCTTTGCCAATACTCTCTTGCAATCAATCAACGGAGGAACCGCTTAAGTTGGCAATCTCCAAGATTGCAGGAATAGTTGTGTCGACCGTATGCTATGACACTGGCAAAGAATAACGCTATCAAATGGTTACCCAGTGATTGTTCATAATTCAAATAACAGATCTGTCATACGAAAAATTCGCTTGTGTAGAACACGAAACTTTAGCTACCAGCGCTCCTAAAGAAGTTTATTTAAAAAACAGACAGGCTGTTGAATTTTTCGAGATTCAAGCTACGGAACGGCCACATAGTTCAAGGAATGAGTTCTGTTCAGCGAAATTTAAGCGCGATAGAGATAAGTACGCAAGACGCCTGTAGAACATAATTTTATTTTGATTGCGAAGCGGTAGAGAAGCCTATCGAAAAAACGAGCATGTAACGAAGTTCCCGAGATTTAAGCTTTTGAATGATTGCTAACGCTCATATGAAAGTTTTAATCGAGCGAAAAGTGTCGTTTCTATATTTATTACCATCTAACAAAAAATTGCAAATAAAGCAAGCTATAAATTTTATACAGTTACAAAGAATGAAATGGTTTGAATATTTAGAATCTCAAGATCGCGAGCTTTCGAATGACAACAAAGAAACGATGAAAAGGACTAAGAAATAAATTTATTGCAAATAAACGAAAATAACGAATAACTACTACGAAACTTAGTTGCCAACCTAATAGCACGCATGGTTCTAATTCATTCTCGCGTCTCAGGCTCACCAAACTTTCAGTGCTGTCAATGTCGGCAAATTGGTAACCGTACTTGTCTTGGAAGATAACAGCGCTGACGAGATTTATCGGTAAGGCACAGTGAGTCATTGTTGAGGTCACAGATGCATTCAGTCACCTCTAATGTGCTTGATGAAGTCAACTGCGTGAAGCATTCTCAAGGATTGAGCAACGCCCAGAACTTCATCTTAACCATGTACTCCTAGTATGTATGAAGTGTAATCATTCTCCTTAATATTCTATGTCTTATCACGATTTAACACATTTCGAATATAACTCACAACCACGGCAACATTAAAGTCAAGCATTAAGAAGCGTCTCTTCACTACAGTTTTTGTAAGTCACACTCTTCATAGTTCTTAATCTAAACTTAAATAACTAGTACACCTTACATAAACAAACATACAACTTGCATTTAATATAACTCATTAGCTCAACTACTTACTCTGCCTGTGTATAACGCAAACTCATTGCGATCCGCACGATTCACATTCGACGACTTCCCCTTGCAATCACTACGATAAATCATTGTCATAACACAGAAGCGGCTTAATAAAACGCTAGTAGTGGTAGAAAGACAGAAACGAGTTAATGCTAGTAAAAAGTTAATACAAAAAGTAAAAGAAATGCAAAACGTCAATACAGATAGAGTGAGAAAGCGAAGTATCTCCTATAATTTCAAGAGGTACCGAATCCTGAAGTACATTGGCCTTTGAGAAATTTTCTGAAACTTATTGATGAGCAGCCAACGCATGCGGTGTACAGTAGCACTTTCGAAAAGAAATTCGCTATTTACTATTTTTCAATCTCTATAATAACTTCCTGGTATTGTGTCAAATGAAAAATCAAAACTGAGAAACAAAACATTTAAGTATCTCTCGTATAACTGATATGAAAACACTTAATGGGGACCGCCGTGGCCGAGTGGTTGTCATGCTTATCGCTAGGCAC
Organism: Parelaphostrongylus tenuis; assembly: GCA_019055375.1. Lineage (NCBI taxonomy): Eukaryota > Metazoa > Nematoda > Chromadorea > Rhabditida > Metastrongylidae > Parelaphostrongylus > Parelaphostrongylus tenuis. Next base: position 15,069 of record JAHQIW010000542.1, on the reverse strand, counting down.
GGGATCAATCCCCTCCCCATCACTCTCCGACAGTCAACACCGAAGCCCTATGAAATGCTATAGCCATTCTGTTCTAGAGAATACAAAGAGACGCGCTCAATCAGTATTCTACAACGTCCAAGAAGAAGAGAGAGAACGAACTGAATGCTAGAAACATTGGGATCCGTTCAGTGAAAAAAAAATTGTAAAGACGGATCGAATAAAAGTGATAGAAAAAGTAAAAATTGCCTAATTCTGACAGCATGCGACTGCATAGTGAACGCGAGTTTTCCTGCACACTCAGGGGTCATATGCTCCAGAAATGTAGCAGCGCCCATAAATGATGGGTCCTAGATAATATAGATCTTTTCAAAAGCAGAGCAAAAGCTGACTATGTACAAAAATAGGGAGCAAATTCTAGATAGGTAGAGTTATCACGAAAATAGCGTAGGTGTTGCCCATGGCAGGCTACGAAAAATTACCCGTTTTCTTAAACGTGTCAGTACAATAGAACCGGAGGACTGTTAATGAGTCATCAGAGCATTGTGAAGTCTTAAAATTTCCAATAAATGTACTATGAGAATTTGATTCGATACCAGGTGTAATTGTTGAAGGACTGAAATGGTACTTTTATGAATGAGAAATTTTTGAACAACAATAATGTCTAAGAGAAGGTGCTAATCATAGAAGGCATGTTCTACATAAAGAACCATTTTCCTTTTTCACAATTTATTTTCGTGACTTTGAATAATCGCATAATGTTATTGTGCTTACAATGTGCACCGTGAATTGGTTGTAACTGGAAATGAAGCAAATGTGTATTTTAGTGAATAAGAAAGGGTTTGAGATATTCCTGAGAAGTAGCATTTGAAAACATATTATATCTTTGCTGTAAGTAAGAAATAGTAGGTAGAATTGATTTGTACTTTTGAAAAGATTTACTTCATAGCTTTTCGAGGTACGAGTAGCTTGTTATTTTCATCCTAAGATATCACTTATACGGAGGTCCTTTAGATGGAAAAATCTGGACTAGTCGTTCCACAAATTGTGATATTGGTTGGTGAAATCGGCGTCTATATAGTCGCAGCATTCATACTTATAGTCATCGGTGTGACTGGATCTAAAGTATCGTGGATGGCTCTCATAGGTGTGCTCTTTTTCGGCTTCTTCGCGAGGTAAGTATTCCGCTGCAAATGTAATTATGTCGAGGAGAATAAAAAGGGTGCGATACTATGGGAGGATATGGTAACATCCGTAATCGTGGGCTGTTGAAAGTCCTCATCATTCTGTCGTCAGTGGATTGATTACAGACGCGCGTTTCAGAGGCAAAGCATAAACCGTAACACGATCCGTCCTCTAAGAACGCGCCGTACATTCAACTCTATTGCTGCATTGCAGAGCCGATTTAACACATACCTCACCTACATAATACCTTGTCAGAGTGTATCGTTCTATCGCTCCGCTATTTCTAATATCCCAGAAACCTCTAAGACAAACTGATGGACACTGTAAAAATTTAGAGCTTTCTTGCTTCAGGAGCAGAGTTCAACTACTGACATGTGTATGTTCCGTAACATTTTTGTTCACTGCTTTAAATGCGCCATTGATGTGATAAGACATTGGTATATACATATATGTTATATATATATATATATAATATACTATACATATATATATATGTATATCGTGACATGCGAACAAAACATGAAATGCTTCATTGAATGATTCTTCTCAGTAAACACCAAGGAGTTTGAATCTGAGAGGGCATAGTGAGCATAGCAACCAGGATTTGAAACATTATCTATTTATAGTGTTCATTATCTTCCATATATTATTCATTCTTACTGATATATTAATGCTTCCGCTTTCGATGACTGAACATATTGATTTTTCCTGAATTGTGACTGTAACACTAATTTTCCATTCTCAAAAATTTCAGCACAAATCTTGCTCTTCTTGTGACTTATCATCGAATCCTGGACGAGAGAAATGTCGCTGTACAAACTTTTTTAGCAGCAAGGAGCGTGCACTTCAAAGAAAGGCGAGGATTATAATTACCACTATTCTATTGTTATTCATTTATACAGAGAACATTTATTGAGATATTCTTGTTTTTGAACGACTTTCTAGTACAGGTAAGAAATTTGCGAAGGTAGGTGAAAATGTTTAGTAAAACTTGCAGACTGAAACCAAGGAGAAAATGAGATAATTGAGCAAAGTATGGTTTTGTCGTCTCCAACAACTCTTTTCGTATGAAGCGTAAACACTGTCTACCCTGATAATGAAGCAAAACAGTGAAACATATGTATTTTTCCAATGTTATCTCATAACTATTTGCACTGTGAAAATGTTTTCGCTAATCCACGATTTTTTGCCGCTCACCATTATTTCTCCTAATCGATTTGCACGATATGTATTTCCTACGGTATGTGAGATTTGCTAATCTACTTTTATTGATCTTTCCATATGTGAGATTTGCTAATCTACTTTTATTGATCTTTCCAAAGATTGCCCCTTCGTTTCTTAATAAGTAACGAGTTGTGTTTACGGCGCAAGAAATCAGGAATTTTTTTTGCCGACCATCTTCTTCAAAATGAAGTCGTTTAGAACTCTTAATCTTTCACCGAGAATGCGAAAGCCAGAGACAAAATTTGAGAAAACACTTAATTGTATGTATCAGCGGGCAGACTTGTTAATCAATCTATGTAAACCCAGTAGTGCATCAGATCGACGATGTTTCCTCACATGATGTTCACAACACTGTCTTCTTCAGAATGAAGCGTTCACCAAATCCTAATTGTTCATTGAAGATGCGAAAACTTACTTACTTACTTGGATAGTTGGACGATTCGTCTTCAGTAGTTGTGCGGACCCCCAGCACATATTCCATTCGACCCTTTGCTGCGCGACAGTCGTCCATGACGGTGCTCTATAAGCATGGCGGCTACTGCGAGTGTCATACCGTGATCTAAAAAATAACGGCAGCTGCGAGTACAGCTCTTCAATTCTTCTAACGAATACGTCCGCCTTACGTGTAGGTGGTTGTCTTCAAGGACGCGTACATTGCCGTGGAATCTACTCTAAAGTTCTCCTCGTCCATCTGTCGTCCGTTTTTCTCAGCATATGACCGGCCCGTCCGTGTTTTGCTATAAATATATAGACCTGTGGGCCACGAAGATGGGATAGACTCCGAAGATCGGGGCTAAAATCGGTCAGATTTTGTGTCCGCCGACTAAATTTGAGAAGACATCAGAAGAAGAGAAGAGAGGATACGAAAAGGAGCGACGAAATACGACGAAAACACTCAACCCTTTGTTCAAGCGGGCACACTTTTAAAAACCATGGTAAAGTTTCAAAGAACAGAAAAGGTGATTAAGCTTTCATTTGCATTGTATGAGATGTGATTTCTTTTCAAAATGGTATTTGTACAAATGCACATCTTAGCGAGGAAACTGACTACACATCCACCTAATTTTTGAGAGCGTAATTGTTGACATCATATGGAGCTACAAGAATATCAGCTAGCTGGAAGCGAAACCTATATCTTTCAATGTAGATGCATGCTATGACAAATCTAATAAGCACGTTAAATGGTAAAGATAAATGTTGTTAATGAAGATATAGTTAGCGTAGTCTACGTGCAGTGGAGTGAAAAACAGTGATTATCTCGTCATATTTTTATTATTATAACATCATGTCACCGCAATAGACGGTCAAGTGAAATGATCTACGATTGATTATCGAAACTCAATATCTGTCCACAAAAGTGGGTTCAATGCCGAAAATGACTGCCCCGCCACATCGTAGACGGTTGGCTGTTGACCGATATTGCGTTGTAGTGTACAAAGAGTGTCGTGCAAAACGAGCGTCGGTGGTGCAACGGTTTAGCAGATGCTCCCGGAAAGAGTAAGATCTGGGTTCGAATCCCGGCTGAACCCTTTTCTTATTCCCGTTAACAGTGAATATCAAAATAAACGACGAAATGCGAAGAAAACAGTATATTGTTTGTTAGAGGCTCCACACTTTTCAAAAATTCATATAAACTCAGTAATGTGTTGAATCGATTTTTTTCTTGTCATAAGATGTTTATGAACATTGTTATATTCAAACTGCAGCATTCTCCAACTCCTTTTTCATTCCCGTTCACAGAAGAAACGAAAATCAGCGGTCAATTAAGAAGAAAATAATTCGTTACTAATAATTCGTTACTTCTTTCAGCAGCTGGCACACCTTTCAAAAATTCATATAAACTCATTAATGTATCAGATCTGCATAGTTTTCTCTTTCGATATTTCTGCATTTTGTGTTCTTACAAAAGAAACATTCCCCAACTCTTAATCATTCACCGAAGATACCAAAATAAGCAACGACATGAAAAGAAAACAATCCATTGTTTGTCATAGGGTTCACACTGTTCAAAAATTCATATAGACTTAGTAGTGTATCGAATCAACTTTTTCTTGTCACAAATATCTGCACACATTGCTTTGTTCGAAATGAAGCATTATCGAATACGTTTTCCCATTCGTGCCCACTAAGAATACGAGAGTGAGCGAAAAATACGAAGAAAACAGTTCATTGTTTGTTACAGCCTCGAAACTTCTCAAAAATTCATATGAACTCAGTAATGTATCGATTTTCATCATAATGTACCGTAGGAAGCTGATAAGGGGTCAGATACGAGAGGATAGTGTTACAAAACACATTTTCGCGAATCTGCTCTATATAGATTGATTAAAGATTTCTCCTCATTTTTTACGAAAATAAACGATAATGCCTGAGGGATGAAATTACCTTATCGAGCATTGTGATGATAACGGTGAGCGTAAGATGCTGATGGGCATGTTGATGCGAGAAGATAGCGCTACATAACATAATATCGTGAATCTACTTTATACAAACTGACTAGTGATTTTCCTACTTTTCCTAAAATTAACGATATTGCTTAGGGTATGAATTCGCTTTGTCGAGCAATATGATGGTATAGGTTAACGTTAGAGGCTTGACGTGTCAAATGCGAGAGGATAGCTTTGAACAAAAATTATGAAATTACTTCACTTAAACTGACCAGCGATTTGTCCTGATTTTTTCTTTCAAAAATCATCGATATTGCTTAGGAGATGAATTCGCTTTACCGAGCACTGCGATAATACAGGTGACCGTAAAAGGGTGATGAAAGCATCATATGCGAGAAGCCAGTGTTACAAAACATAATTTCATGAACCTGCTCTGTATAAATTGATAAGTGATTTTTTCTATTTTTTCTTCCGAAAATGGGCGATATTTCTATGGGGATGAATTCGCTTTATCATGCATTGCGATGACACAGGTGAGCATAATAGGTTGATGAAAGAGTCAAGTGCGAGAGGACAGCGTTATCAAGAGCCGGATTAAAAATCTACTTCATTTATATTGATTAGTGATTTTTCTGATCTTCTCTTCCGGAAATTAACGATGTTTTTTTAGGAGATGAAATCACTTTTTCGAGAATTGCGATGATAGGGGTGAGCGTAAGAGGCTGATGGAAACGTCAAATGCGAGAAGCCAGTGTTAAAAACATGATCTCGTGAATCTACTCTTTGTAGAATAATTAGAAATCTTTTATGACTTTTTCTTTCGAAAATTAACGATATTTCTTAAAGTATGAATTCGCTTTACCGAGCACTGCGATAATAGAGGTGACCGTAAGAAGCTGATGAACGTGTCAAATACAAGAAGATAGCGTTACAAAACACAAACTTATTAATTTGCTTTATTCGAATTGATTGAAGATCTCACCCAATTTTTTCGAAATTCAGCGATAATTCTTAGGGGTTTGAAATTGCTTAGCGAGCATTGCGATAATACAGGGTGACCGTAAGAAGCTGGTGAACGAGTCAAATACTAGAGGATAGCGTTAGAAAACACAAAATTAGAAAATCGCCCTATATAGACAGATCAGCAATTTTTTCTGATTTTTTCTAATATTTTCTTTCAAAGATTAACGATCTTTCTTAGGGGATGATCTTTGCTGTATCGAGCATTTCAATTGTACAGGTGATCGTGAGAGGCTTATGAACGAGTAAAATAAGAAAAGATAGCGCTTCAAAACATACTTTTGTGAATCTGCTCTATATGGATTGTTCATTGATTTTTCCCCATTTTTTTTAACAAAAATAACGATATTGCTTAGGGAATGAATTGGCTTTATCTACCACTGCGATGATATAGGTGACCGTAAGAGGCTGACGAACACGTTAACTGCGAGAAGCCAGGTTACAAAACATGAAATCGTAAATCTACTCTTCATAGAATGATTAGCGATCTTTTCTGATTTCTTCTTGCGAAAATTAACGATCTTTCCTGAAGTATGAAAGTGGTTTATCGAGCATTGCTATGATACAGGTAACCAGAAGAGGTTGGTGAATGTGTTAAATACGAGAGGATAGCGTTAGAAAATAGAAAATTATTCAAGGTACTGTTTTATTATAGAGGCGCCACTTGAGGCCTTCGGTAAAAACGTATTTTTTTTGCTTTTGCAAAACGTTTCTGTAGTTTATCGATAGCTCAAATCAAGCGAATTTCAATGGCATGTTTGAATTCTGAAAAGCTTATTTTTGGCGCCGTATCAGTAAAAAAAAAAGAGCGCATGTGGCGCAGTGGTTAGAGGTGCCCTGCGTCGCACACGAGGTCAATGGTTCGATCTCGCGCTCATAGCTCACCAAGCCATCCATCCCTCCGGGGTCGGTAAATTGGTACCAGACAGGTCTCAGACTTGTCTGGGAGGATAAGCAGCACTGACTCGGTTTAGCGGGAGTCATTGTAAAGGCCAGATATGCATTCTATCACCTCAAACGAAGTTAGAAATTGAAGTTGAATGCATGGCGCATCCCTCAGGGATTGATCAACGCCGAGAGCTTTATCCTTTTTTTATCTATCAGTCAAAATAAGATTTTGTTCCTCATTTGAAGATTTCTCAGAGATGAAAGTTTTGTTGTAATGAACTTTTGATCATTAGGTAGAGAAAGTTTTTCCAATTTTAATGGTATATTTGGCTTACGGGAAGGACTTCTCGAGCATTGTAACGACCGAAAGAATATTGTGTTTCACACTCAGTGAGCACTTCTAGTCGGCTAGGATGTGTGTACAGAAGTTCTTTATAAAGAGAAAACACATTTTTTTTTTGATAAGAAGATTTGCTTCATCTAATGATTGAAATTTTGTTGGAAAAAACTTTTATCAGGTGAGAAATTTCTAAATGTGAAACAAAATCTCATTTTCTGGTACGGTGTTAGAAACAAGTAATATGAGAAACAAAATATACCTCTGAAATTCACTTGATTTAACCCATCAGTTAATCATATAATCGTCAGATAACAGCAAAGAATGCGCTTTCACCGAAGGTCTTAAGTGGCGCTGCCATAATAGAACAGTACCATATTCAACGGTTATTGGTTGTTCGTAAAACAGTGTGGAAACTCGAGAACCACACCTGAAACATCGATGTCCTGCACATATTGAAACGCCAATTCTTATAAAATCACTGGTTTGCCAGACAGGAAAGGTTACGTTATCTCGTGTTTCTATGCAATGAATTCCTAAAAATGAAGCCTTTACCAACGTATCATTGTTTAGTGGTTGTTCTCAAAGTAGAGTAGAAATACAAGAACCACATTTAAGACATCGGCATTCTGCACACAAGGAAACAAATTTCATTAAAAATTATTAGTAACTGAGATAGAAACTATTTGAGCCTGATGTATCTACACAATGTACCCTTGGAAACAAAACGATCATAAACGCTTAATTATTCATCGTGCATTCGTAAAAGAGCTCAAAATATGAGATACGCTCACAAATTCGATTTCCCAAAACATAGAAAACAAAAAATCCTATGAAATCATTAGTAAGTCAGATCGAAATTTTTCACTACTTGATGTAGTTAGACACTTTCTCCACGAAAGGAAGCGTTCACTAAGACTTCAGAGTTCATTAAGCATTTGTAAAGATGCATGAAAGTTTATGAATACTTTCACAGCTTCGGTATACCAGACTTTTTGGAATAAAAAGCCATAAAAATCATAAATAAGATCAAAACTGTTTCGTTACTTGATGCTTTTACTATCTTCTTCATAACGAAGCGATTGGTAGCGTTTTATTATCCCATTGAGCAATCTTAGAATATCGTCGAATTAGGAGGGCACACAGAAAACATCGATTTTTCAGACTTAGTGAAATAAAAAAATCATAGAAAATCATATGAAAGTCAAATAGAAAGTTTTGTTATGTGATGCTTCTACAGATGTCCTTTTTAAAGTGAAGAACTCACTAGCGCTTCGGTTTCCCGTACTCAGTAAGATAAAAAATCAAATCCCTTTGCAGATGATGAGGGTCAGTATGACCCTCAGCTGGGCGCGGCGTTCGGACGGGCTACGAAGAGTAGTGCGTGCTGTGATACAAAATCGGGTTATAAAGCTCTCAGAGGAAACATTGTCATCAAAAAACGATAAACTATCACTGATAAGACTCCTGTGTGAATGATTTTTGCAAGAATAACGCTAATGCTATCCAAAATTTTCTCCTTTTCAAAAGAAAACAATGTACTTGCGAAAAAGATTATATTCTCAGCAGTTGTTGGGCATTTTCTCATATCTCTTGATGTTTTTGTAGTCAATAGATTGCTTGAGGAATTTTGACTCTAATATTAAGCTTGTTGTGGGAAAATAATTTCATAGTAAGTTTCAATGAAAAATAAAACATGACGTTTTGCAATCGCAATCCAACTTTTCAAATGTGAGGAAAAACTGTGATTATATGGCTAGATATCGATTCTTATAGACTCTTATGCTAAAAAAAAAACTTGAATTACCACTGAAGAAGCTTTGTAGACGATCGCTCAGCTGTCTTGAAAGTCCCTACTTTTGGAAATAACATGTGTCGCATTGCAACCGTATTTAAAGGATTGCGCTCGTGAGCCTTCGCTTTTTTTCTACAAAAAAACCTATACCACTAAAGATATTCATTCGCTAGCTGGAATCAAGTGAACTTAAATGGTGTATCATGTTTCTCAAATGGCTTGTTTTTTGAGCTGACATTCGAAATAAAATTTTGTTTCACATTCAAGAATTTCTCGCCGGATAAAGTTTTTTCTACAAACAATAAGAATCTCGATAGTGCAAATGTCAGCAATTACAAAGACGTAATTTATTTTTGAAAAGTACTTCTTAGAGGGCTGTAATAGAATAATATTAGTTTGCGCATTTCAAAGGGCGGGATTCCGCGACATTGGCCCCAAATCGCCGTGCCTCTCGCAACATATCAACTAATTGCGAAACCTAATCTTCTTTTGATTGCTACAGTATAAGAGTAGTTGTTTTCAAAGCAAAGTTTCTATGGAGATGGTCGGGCTTAAAGCTATTGGGAAATAATTGAAAGTTTAGCAAAAAAACCTTGTTGGGTGAGAAATACTTGAGTAAAATATTCTATGAAAGAAATTTTTATTTCTATTGTTGGAACATTTTGAAGAAGCCATTCAAAAAATGAAGTCTGACATCAAAATTTTCGAGATTTGAGCGCGCTCTTCCCAAGAGATCGAAACGGATGCGTCCATCGAAAATGATGCAAATTAGCGGAAAACTAATCTTCTTTTGAATAATGCAAGCACTCCGAAAAGTTCTTTCCAAAAAACAAGTACAACTTGTAATTGCTAAGATTCACCGTATCTAATGATCATTAACTGCTTATGAAAAAAAACCTTTGTCTGGCGAGAAAGACTAATGCGAAACAAAATATTCTTTCAACTGCTACAGCAAAAACAAGCCATTCAAAGAATAACATACGTCGTTGAAACTCACTTGATTTTAGCAGTCGAATGACTATTGAAATATTTTACAAAAATGGGAAATACATTCATATCGACGGGCTTAAAGAGGATGGAAGTTAAGGGCAAGAATCGCTACAACCTCCACTCCGTCCTTCCCATACCACAACCAGGAATGTAAAACTGGAACGTAATTACGCATTGATCTGAGAAATGGGAACCTAAAATGCACTGTTAATAAAAAAAATACTGACAGACTTTGATAATTGGCGATCGCATGCAAGCAACACAATTTTGAGGAAATACTCATTTTTCTTCCAACCAGTGTGATGAATTTGTATATCATGCAATAAAATATATGAAAAATGAAGGAAACAAGAGATAGATTAGATTGAAATATTTGGAGCAATTACATCATTTCTAATAAAAAAAACCTATCTGAAGTCTCTTCTAACATATTTATTAATTTGTTGACACAGACATCCCATTTTTAACGAAAAAAGTGGAAATTTCATTAGAAAAACTACCACATTAGAATTGGAGCAGGCGCAGTCAGCCTCGCTCGGTTTGCGCCTGAGCCGCCAGCAAGACGAAAATGGCGCCGTCGGCAAAGGGACATAAAATCTAAAGAGGTCAGATGGAAATGGTTCGGTTACTTGATGTTTCCACACACTGTCTTCTTCATATTGAAGCATTCTCTAGCATTTTACCTTTTGGCAATCGTCAAAGAGCGTATATAATACGAGGACGCGCATGTAACTTTGCTATCCCAGATAGAGTGTGATAAAAAATCACATGCGTAAGGACTTAAATAGTATATGAAGGCGCTACATTATAATAGAGCAAAATAGTGTAATACTCAACATGAATTTTCTCTGCGCTTTTAAACCTTCAACCAAGATGAGAGCATATCTAGATAAAACTCGATGCCAGCAATCACATGCTACTATTGGATCCCGGATCCGTTTGAAACAGAGCGAGTAATGACGTAAATAGAATATGAAGGTGCTATACTATAATAGTGCAAAACCGTGTAATATTCAACATGAATTTTCTGTGGCGCTTTTAAACCATTCAACAAAGATGAGAGCATTCTTAGATAGACCATGATGCCAGCAATCAGATGGTACTATTGCATCCCAGACCCGTTTGAAAAAGACCGAGTAATGACGTAAATAGGATATGATGGTGCTATACTATAACAAAGCATATCGGTATAACGTCCAACATGAATTTTCTGTGCGCTCTTAAACGTTTCAGCCGAGAGGAGAGCATTTTTAGATAAAATCAATGCCAGCAATCAGATGGTACTATTGGATCCCGGATCGGTTTGAAACAGACTGAGTAATGACGTAAATAGGATATGAAGGTGCTATGCTATAACAAAGCATATCGGTATAACGTCCAACATGAAATTTCTGTGCGATTTTAAATGTTTCAGTCAAGATGAGAGCACTTTTAGATAGACCTCAATGCCAGCAATCAGGTGGTACTATTGGATCCCGGATCCGCTTGAAACAGACTGAGCAATGACGTAAATAGGATATGAATGTGCCTATACTATAAAAAAAACATAGCAGTACAATGTTCAACATGAAATTTCTCTGCGATTTAAAATGTTTCAGCCAAGATGAGAGCACTCTTAGGTAGACCTCAATGAAAGCAATCAGATGCTACTATTGGATCTCGGATCCGTTTGAAACAGGACTGAGTAATGACGTAAAAAGTGGTGCTATACCGTAATAAAGCGTATCTAGTAGTGTAACATTCAACATGAATTCTCTGTGCGCTTTTACACGTTTCAGCCAAGATGCGAGTATTTTTAGATAGATCTCGATGCCAGCAATCAGATGGTACTATTGGATTCCGGATCCGATAGAAACAGACTGAGTAATGACGTTAAAAGTGGTGCTATACTGTAATAAAGCGTATCATCAGTGATTATTGTTCAACAGGAATTCTCTGTGCGCTTTTACACGTTTCAGCCAAGATGCGATTATTTTTAGATAGATCTCGATGCCAGCAATCAGATGGTACAATTGGATTCCGGATCCGATAGAAACAGACTGAGTAATGACGTAAAAATGGTGCTATACTGTAATAAAGCGTATCATCAGTGATTATTGTTCAACATGAATTCTCTGTGCGCTTTTACACGTTTCAGCCAAGATGCGACTATTTTTAGATAGATCTCGATGCCAGCAATCAGATGGTGCATTGGATTCCGGATCCGATTAGAAACAGACTGAGTAATGACGTAAAAAGTGGTGCTATACTGTAATAAAGCGTATCATAGTGATCATTTCAACATGAATTCTCTGTGCGCTTTTACACGTTTCAGCCAAGATGCGATTATTTTTAGATAGATCTCGATGCCAGCAATCAGATGGTACTATTGGATTCCGGATCCGATAGAAACAGACTGAGTAATGACGTAAAAAGTGGTGCTATACTGTAATAAAGCGTATCATCAGTGATTATTGTTCAACATGAATTCTCTGTGCGCTTTTACACGTTTCAGCCAAGATGCGATTATTTTTAGATAGATCTCGATGCCAGCAATCAGATGGTACTATTGGATTCCGGATCCGATAGAAACAGACTGAGTAATGACGTAAAAAGTGGTGCTATACTATAATAAAGCGTATCATTAGTGTATCATTCAACATGAATTCTCTGTGCGCTTTTACACGTTTCAGCCAAGATGCGATTATTTTTAGATAGATCTCGATGCCAGCAATCAGATGGTACTATTGGATTCCGGATCCGATAGAAACAGACTGAGTAATGACGTAAAAGTGGTGCTATACTGTAATAAAGCGTATCACCAGTGATTATTGTTCAACATGAATTCTCTGTGCGCTTTTACACGTTTCAGCCAAGATCGATTATTTTTAGATAGATCTCGATGCCAGCAATCAGATGGTACAATTGGATTCCGGATCGATATGAAACAGACTGAGTAATGACGTAAAAAGTGGTGCTATAACTGTAATAAAGGCCTATCTAGTAGTGTAACATTCAACAGGGGGAAAGGTGATTCTGCCTAGTTGCGGACGCTTTTACACGTTTCAGACCAAGAAATGGCGGGACGTATGTCTTTGAAGGGAGGATAGAATCTCGATGCCAGCGAGTCGGGGGGAGGGTGGGGGCGAGGATTGGAGGATGGACCGATTGAAACAGACGGGAGGGGGGGTAAGGGTGGGACGGTTGTAACGGGGGGGGGAAGCGCTGGGAGGGTGGGGATGACGGAAGCGCAGTCTGGACTGGGGGACAATCTTTAGGTTGATGCGAGGGGGGGGGGGCGGGGGGGGGGGAGTGGAGACGTAGTATGTCGTTGAGGGGGGGGTGTGGGGGGGGAGATCCTCAGGGGGGGGGGTAATCTGGTCATGCTGGAGCTGTCTCAGATTGGTGCGTGCATGGGCGGTATCTTACTCAGCATGCACGAGTCTCAGGGGTGGGTGGGGGGTTGAAATCACACACAGTGGTGTGGGGTCTCCGGGTGTTGAATCTCTTGTATTATTTTTAGGATGCTTTTTAGTTTGGTTGTGTTCGGAGCTGCCGTTGGTAATTCCTTGATTTGTGGGCCCCGGGGTGGGGTATTTGGGGGGTATTTTCTTTTGTTCCTTGTGTGTGGAGCGTTGTTGATGTTTCGTGTGTGTGTGGAGGGCCGGTCTGCGGTTGTGGGGGAGGAGGAGTTCTCTTATCTGGGTTTTCGCCCCGCCTTGTTGTTCTCCGTGTCTTTGGTTGGTTTGTAGGTCGTTTGTTACTTTGTTGGTACTTGCGTTCGGTTGGGGGGTGATTGTATTTGTTGAGCTTTTACTTTGGTAGGTGTTTTTTATTTTTTGTCATGATATTATTGGTAGGTTTTATCTTGTATTTGCTTTTTTTCAACCTTATTGTTTCTTTGTTTGCGACTGACGTTATATATTTTTCCCAGGACCCTTGTAGGGCACCAGCAACCAGCGGCACTGATATGCCTGTCTGTTTCGGTTTTCGGGCTCAGTTCGGTTCAGTTCGCTCGGCCCCTTTTTTTGTTCTTCGTTCTGTTTTCCGGGGTCTGGGTGGCAAGCGTTTTAGTTTGTATAGTGCCACCTTGTTTTATTCGCGGGGGGGTACCTAGCGGGTAGTTTTCTAGCCAAAGTGGAGTAGGCAGGGCGAATGGGATTTTTTTTTAGGTTAAGGGAGATGGAGGGGATCGGGGTCGGGATGGTGCCAAGCCACAAGTCATATGGGTGGCTGGGAACGGAATTGGCAATTGAGGATTGGTCCGGGTGATTGAAGTGAAAAACAGATGGGCCTGAAGTAAGAAAAGTGACGTTGGAGGTAGAAAAATGAGGCTTAATGGTAGGCTGTTAGTTGAAAGGCGTATTCGAATCGCAATTGAGGGGGGGAGGCTTTGGTGGGGGGTGGAACTGGGTTGTTTGGGGGGAGGGGGGGGTGTGGGGGGGGAGGAGTTGGGGGCGGTTTGGGGTGAGGGGTACGTTGTTTGTTACACGAGGGACGTTGGGTGCAAAGGACATGAACTTGGCCCGCTCTGCACTCTCGCAGTGGCTGGGCTGGGAGGGGGGGGAGGCTAAGGGGGGCGTTGTGTTTCTAGTATAACGTTTAATTTTGTAGCACGGGTGTAACAGTTTTTTTATAAACAAGTTAACTATTTTACGGTATATTTAGGGGATGCTTTTTTGGTGGTACATTTTAAGGGTGTTTAAGCGTGACACCGGAGGGGGTAGACAGGGGGGTATTCGGGGGTGGTGTTTTTTTTAGGCAATAACCCGGCCGTATGCGGAGTGTACTTACACGAGATTTTAGGAAGAAGAGGGTAGGTAGGTAGGTGATATGGGTTTATTTGGGGGTGGACTCTGAATAAATATGTAAAAGCTGATATGTGGAGGGGAGGGAGGGATGTAGAAGGTTTAGAGGAGGGGGAGAGAAATGGGAAGTGGTAAGGATTAAAAGAGGGAAATGAAAGAGAGTATAAGGGGAGAGGGGGGTGAGAGGTAAGGATTAAAGAGGGGGGGAGAGAAGAGAGAGCCTAAGATGCAGAGGGGGGGGGTAATTTGTTTTGTTTATTTTGTTTTTTTTTTATATCGTGGTTTTTATGGGTGTTTGTATGGGTTGTTTGTAGTATAGAAAGGGGGGTGTCGGTTCGGGGAGTGGGCCCAGCAAGAAGAGACAGACAATAGGTCAGTAGAGATGGTACTAGGGAATGGTTTCCCTGGGTGTTGGACCGGATCCGATGGTTGAATACGAGGTACGTTGTGGGAGGGTTGAAAAGATAAGAAACGTAA